>BFEA01000068.1:750816-778282 GCA_003427395.1 Chara braunii
CACACATACATAGTCGTAGCAATGCATATTCTCACGTAGTATCCATAGATTCATTCGATTTTGTTCATCTCATAGATGTAAGTAGCGCGATCCAGCCGAGGGGTTCACACGCACGCACGCACACACACGTGCAGTAGTTACTGTAGGGTATATTCCCATGATCTACCCGTCGATTTAGACGATTTTTGCTATCTCATCGACGGAAGTAGCGGGAGGGTAGTTGGAGGGTTGGAGACTTACCTACAGGTCTCTCTCTTCGTCGTCGTCGCCGTTGTCGTCGTCGTAGTCATCGTCGTAGTCGTTGTCGTAGTCACTGTCACTGTTAGGGATCGCTGCATGTCGCTCCCTAATGTGATCTGTCACACCTTGCAACTATCGAAACCACCTTCGCCTATGGTAAGCACCAGATGCATGGCCATGGCTATTTGCACCCCCTGCCACATGGCGCCATCTTGGATGGCCAAGTGCGCAGAGCCTCCTACCAAGTCACGACCCCTTCGAACGGAATGCGCCGTGGTGAGTGCGGACACGAAGGCAACACCACAACAAACCCGCAACCACTCTCCCCGAAACCTACGAGATGAGGGACTCGGTATCGAAAGCTGAGGGTAAGTGTCGAGAAAGTCTCCTCCTTATCTCCTCCCTTCCTCTCCTTCTCCTTCTTTTTCTTCTTCTTCTTCTTCTTCTACTTCTTCTTCTTTTGTTTCTTTCTCTTCTTCCTCTTCTTCTTCTTTTTCTTCTCCTCTCTCCTTCACCCTCTTCCTCTGCTTCTTCTTCTTCTTCTTCTTCTTCTTCCCGTTCTTCGTCCACTTTCCTCTTTCATACGACCACCTTCTTCCTCTCTGCGCACCTCTGCTCCTTCTTCTTCTTCTTCCACTGCTTCTCTCGCTATTCCTCCTACCACCTTCCCCACGCATTCCACCCTTCTCCGCACGACCATCTCCACTACACCCCACGTGACTCTTCCTTCCTTCTTTTCTCTGTAGCGCTCCTTCCGCTCCTCTTTGTGCTCTCCGCCGGCATGCTGCTACGCACTCGTTGCGTTTGCTTGTCGAGCACTCAGCCTGAGCACGCGGGCCAGAGTCTCGGGATGCTGTGCCTGAAGTCTAGCATATTTCGTCGAAACGAATCTGCTCGGTTTTCCTACGCATATTCACTAAAGTGAATCTTGGGAGACTTGGAGTAGCTACAAGATTAGAGAAAAGATAAAAAAATAAGAAATAAAGTAAAATAAAAAAAAACAAAAATAAAAAAAACGAATCCAACTAATAAAGAGAAATAAATAAATAAATTCAATAACTAACTACCCATACCTGCCAAGTGTCGTGTCCTCGTTTTCAAACGAGGCCAACAATAACTACAAATTCTATCTAACTCGGATCTCGAGGTCACGGGTTCGAGTCCCAGCCTATTGAAACCGGGAGAAACCAAACATAAGCTTCTTGTCAAAAGGAGCTAGCTCGGGTGTGTGAGTGACCCGCCTGGGTACTTAGTTTATCGGAGGCCCGAAGGGCCAGTACTTAGCTGCGGCCGCGACATTTGAGGGTCGCGGCGATGAAAACACTCAAGTGGCGGGTAGACCGGTACCACACCAAGTAGAGATAGATTTGCTGGCTCTGCTGGGTACTCGAGGCCGAGCAGAAGAAGACGAAAATTGACATTTTTAAACGCCCAGTACCGGTGGTTAGACAGGTACCCGTCCAAATCTCAGTGGGTGTCGTAGATTTACCCGACACAACACGAATCCAATCAACCCTTCGACCTTTTCGGTCAGAGGGTATTACTACTGATCCTAACCATCACGGTGCGCGCCATAATAATGCGCACACATACTTTCAAAATTTTCTCACTAATTTGCCCCGGCCTTAATGGTCGAGGAAATTGTTTTAAGTGTCACGCCAAAGCGCGGACACCTTTTTCATTTTAGATCGGCCCTGTCATGGTAGCCGGCGTCGTCGCTGTGTCGAATACAAAAGTATGGCCAAATACCCTTGTAAGGGTATTTGGTCCGACAACGGCTACCCACGCAGCAGGGTCCATAGACTCTGCTAGCCCAACCCACCTCCGACAATTAAAGATAGGCCACACCCCTATTTGCTTTGTGATAAGCCAAGCTCTATGCCTCGCAGCTTCGCGTACCCTTCAATCTAAAACCCGATGTAAGCTAAAAACAGTGAAAAGTATAAAGCTTGACTAAATACAGGAAATAGGAGCAGTTTTTGAACTTTTGCGGTAAATTGTGTGTATATTTTGAAATTGTTATGTCCTTGTTCAAATTACTCATGCACGGCCAATTAGCTACAGTGAGAGAACTTCAAGAAACCGTTATGAATTTTGGTTGACGATATTTCGATATTTCTTGCATCAGCAGGTGCGCGCACGACCATTTTTTATTTTCTGCTCGCTATGCAAGCCTGCTTCCCGCCTTCAGCGCGCGCCAACCTCCCTTCTTGTTGTCCCTCATCTCCACGTAACCCTTTGTCTTCCCCTTACCTCTTTCCTTTTGGCGTGGTTGATTGGTCGTTAGTTGGGTTTGTCGGATCAAGCTACAAGGCCGACGTTGTGCGCGGGACATCAACGATCAACCTACATGTGTGAATATTTCGATCAACTTGCCTTCTTCGATCCTTTGGAACCTTATTCTTTCTCTCCTCCTTATCTACGCCCCTCGCCGGGCCACCTGCATTACATGTCTATGCCTCGCCACCTTCCATGCGATACATTTGCGCAGCCCCTTCCTCCCCACCTCTTTGTTCTCGGTTGCACTGTTGTGCGAGCTATGCGTGGAGACCACGACGCCGAACAGGCTCAACGGGCCCAAGGAACGGGTGGAGTGATGGCGTGGGGTGGAAATATCGATAGACTTGGGGTAAGGTAGTCATAGGGACTGAGTGGTGGTGGAGACAAGAACGTAGCCAGTGGCAGGGCCATGTGGCTATTGTTAGCTTACGTTCGGTTGGGTTGGTGGTTGTGCACGTCGAGTGCCAACATTGATGTAATTCTTAATAGCGAGGGACTCGCTTCCATTCCATTACTTCTTTGTCCATTTGCCGTATGCTCCAGAAACTAAGTGTGAAACTCAGTTATGTGCACGATGTTGGATGTGAGTGTCAGTGGATGCTAAATGGTTCACAGTCTAAAATTCTATGGATGCAAATGAGGAAAGACTGTGTAGTAGTCTTTGTTATAGTTGCGCACATGGGTGTGGTTCCTTGGCCATTGGGTGAATTTGCATCTTCGACATCTGCTTGCAGGCATGAGTGTGCTGATGCTCTTTGATTCCCGACTACCTGCCGATGCCCGAGCCTCGTGCTCGTGCAAGATCGTCGCCAACCGTTTTTTTCTCCCCTCCCTCGCGCAACTGCCAAGTGTCAAATTTCTCCGTTCACTTGGGCGGGCCGAGCGACCAAAGACATCGGGCGTGACGACTTAGGCGATCCGCCTGATATCTTCGCCTCTGAGCCATTGTCGTCTTAACAAGGTGACCATTTTGGTTGACGACATTGGGGGAGACTGCTTGCCTTTAATTGTTGGGAGTGGGTGGTGGAGGGAGAGTCGAGACTTGTATGGAGTCGAGGTTTGCTACTCTGCACGTGAGTGTGGGTAACTGCCCGTGCAGAAACCTCACATCGATTCGCCATAGCGACCTTCCTCCTTTTCCCATCGCAGACGAGGACAGTTTGTACTGCGTTGCGGGTGTGCGGAGGGGCCGGGAAGGCGCTATTGTATACCAAACGGGTTCACTTTAAATTTATAATTTCTCTAAGGCGATGTATATAAGGGGAACAAGGTTTGTTTTGATTGATCAATTTTCTTCCCCCGTGCTAATTTTGCCTGATATGGACTTAATGGTGCTCCCCTGGTCTGCGGCCCATGCCAGGTGGAAGCCTCAGTTCAATTGTCGCTGGTGTCGTATAGAGAACTCATGTTCTTGGCGGAGAATGGTGCAGGGCTATGATGGGTCCGTCCGGTTCCTAGATCTCTCCTGTAGCACGGGAGCTCTTCCGGCGAACTTCCGGACCTGGGTACCCTCGCCTCCTCCTTCGTTGGATAACAAGACTTCTAACCGATCGGATGCCTAGGGTGTCCCTTGTCTCCTTGCCCCCCCCTTTCCCCCACGAAAAGAGTGGTGTGAACCTAACATGAAAAAAAGAGTAGATTCATCGGTTTATTTTTCTTTTTGTACAGTCTTTTGCGCTTATCTCTGGTGATGAATTAGTTGTGCTCTTGTCCCTAAGCCGACGTTCCTAAGCAACCCTTAGCACTGTGTCGAGGGCCCCCAGTTTCTTCCTCACAGTTCAACCCCCGCCCAAAATCCTCAGCCACGCCCTAATTACTATGATTGGTGTTCCACAGATATAGGACGTTGCACGGGGTGTGAAATTATATACGACAACTCTCCCTCCCCACAACGGCTCTCAACACTCTCCATGGTGATGCCTATGTAAGCAGGGTCCGTATAACCTGCAAATTCACCTATGGCAATTTAAGATAGTCCACACACTCCAGGAATTCTGGGTAGGCTACACCCCTATCTCCACTCCCTGCCAACAATGACTGTCAATGCCCGCCATGATGATGCTTGTCTAAGGCGATCGCCCCCTCCCCTGCCACCCCTCTAGACGATGCTCGCCTCAAAGGATAGCACACCTCCCTGTAGCAATCCCTCTAAATACCGCGTGTACATGAACGTGTATAATAACTGTGGTAGGCTAGGGGACATTTACCGCTTGGGGTGTCAATCTAACACCAACCTGAGCATGTGCAGGAGAGGCTAAGGGGAAGGGTGGACCAAAACCCTCAACCTCTCCCTTGCAATATCTGTGCTTTAACCAACTGCGCTACCCAGTCTCGTAGCGCCTTGGGCACTACATCCGGTTTCAGATGACATTAAATTGTTCTTCAAAGAAATAAACGGTCCACTGACTGACGTGTGAGTGTATTGGAGTGTGGAGTGGAATCCAACGACCTATCTCAGTTAGTAAGGCACGCAAGCGGCATTCAAGAGGTCTTGGGTTCAATCCCGATTGGCCTCATGTACCTTCCTGAGCAAAATTGTTGCCTACCACCTGAATATATGACGTTGCCCCCCCCGAGTGGCATCGAGCAAAGACTGCTGATGTTCATAGGGGAAGGGAACCGGAGGGGAGGCACAATGACTGGCCCGTCGAAAAAGCTCGGTCCTGATGCTACCGACTGACTGCTGACTGGTATTGCACACCTTCTGTAGAAGGTATCTCACCAGGTCCTGCTAGTGGGCGCGACTCCCGGAGTTCCCTCGTTTGAGGCTTACACATGAATGTGGCTGCCACGGGGCTCTCCATAATACTATAATGATAATATAAAAGGCCAGATTTGATAGGTACTTGAAGTGGTTGAGCACAAACGAGCGAATGCAGGCTAGATAGTTATTTTTTTTTGTTTTCCGTCGTTGGTTTTCCGTCTCGGTTTTGTGTTCAAAATGATGAGTCCTATCGTAGCCTCTTTCCCGAACTGTTACATAGTGTACCCTCAATATGCATGTATTTGAACACGTCTCAATTTTGGGTTCGGAATGGTGAGTCCTACCGTAGCCTCTTCCCCCAACATAGCGCACCCTCAACATGCATGTATTTGACCAGACTCATCGCTTGTATACATTCACGTTGCATTGGGGGAAGAGGGTACCCTCTTTCCCGAAATAAGGCGCACGAGTCATTATTCTGCAAATTTAGACGCACGAGTCATTATCTCTGCATCTTGACTTCGAGTTACCTTAGGTACAACTATAAAAACCGTACGTCATATTCGAGGAAAGATGGTTGTTGCCAATGATAAGTGGGACGGTCAATCAACGGTCAAACCTTGTTCAAGCTTGACCCTCCTTGAAACGCTTCTTTTTCTTTTTTTTGTGAAAGAGAGAATTTGCACCTTTCATTCCAAAAAAAGTTGATAGTGTTTTTCGAATGAAAGCTATGGTTGCACGGGTCCCCTGTATAGCCCTATGAGTAGTGGAAGGTAGGTAGTGAAAAAAAAAAATGCTTTAGTCTTATTTTTATTGTTTCAAACAAATTGGTTGGACCCTAACCCAATGGTCTCAGACACTTTAAGAGAACCTCTGCATTCGGATCCTCTTCAATTACCGGAACCACGACTGGGATAAATTGGATTTATTTTCAATCCATCCACAACCATCGACCACATTCATCCACAAACGTCCTTTGAAACATCCACATCGGATTTCAATTGTCCTGAACATCCACGATCATCACTTCATCAACGATTCTGGTTTATCGAGATGTGACACTTACCCAAGTTGGGGGACTGCGTGGCCACTTCTCACGGTCTTGCTGCCTTGGCCTGTCACTATATAAGTCACAGGAGCCTGACCGTTAAACGCAGTCTACAAAGCCTCTAGTGCCGTGCTTTCCAGCGCACGTCTGCCCGCCTCGCTCATCGCACGCACGAACCTGCACGCACACTACCATTCATGAGGCCAAGTCATTTTCCTCACCTTTTTTTGGCAAACCTGCCACTGTCATCACACACATGAACCTTCGCGCATATCGCGAGTCAGGTCACATTGAAGCCGAGTCATTCTCGTCGTCTGTTTTTGGCAAAGCGGTACACAATTTTCTTCCAGATAAAATTGGAAATTGATAAGTCGTAGATGATGCCAGATCGCACCGAAGTGAGTCAGGAAGGTGGGCCGTATACCCGCACACCGTGAGAAAATTGAGGGCGGGCAGGACCAGTTCACGAAATCAAGCCGAGGGAAAAAGGACTCGACCTTTGCAGGACTCGACCCTTGTGTGGCGTGCTCGCAGGTTTGTGTTTGCAATGAATGCCGCGAGCAGTCGGGATCTGGGGGGGTCAACTTGGGAGGGCTTACAAGCTATTCAAGTTGTGGCTGGTCAAGTGTCTGTGACTTATACTATCAAAGTACAGGGAAGTGAGACTGGTCGGGCCAGTGAGGTCGTGCTTCAACCTAGGTGAGTGTCACATCGAGTCAAAATAACCATTGATGCTGAGAGGATGCCTGTTCTACGTAGATTTATAAGATTATAATGCTTGTAGACCTTAGATGTAGTAGGTCTATGGTTGTGATGGGAAGTCCGAAGTGCCAAGATCCCAAAACCAGTTCCGAACTGCAAACTTGTTGGCTTGGTTGATGCGGACCGAGGATAGCCACTGCGTTGAACCAGTGCCGTCCAATGCGTAGTTGTTGACATAATGCTAGTACACAGTTCTCTTCTAGATAAAATGGAAAGTTGATAGGTCCTAGATGATGCCAGATCGCACAGAAGAGAGTCATTGTCTTGCAGAGAATTGTGGAACGAACGAATGAGCGATGGAGGTTGGAGGTAGAAACGTTCTACTCCCGGCGGGATTGAAGGTGGATACGAGGCCGGTCGTGAGTGGAGTAGCATATTGGTTGGGGAATATGGAGCCGGTCGGCGATGGAGAGGTGGAATGAAGAAGTTCCTCCTTACTTTGAATGAATGTCATTAGTTGGAACGACATAATGTTGGAAGAGACTGCATGACGTGCATCGACTTGGATGTGTTGTCATTTGTCTACTGTTTGTGACTTGTTGATGCTGCCCGATCGCATAGAAGTGAGTCAGGAAGGTGGACCGAAGACCCGCACATCTTGTAAAACCGCCCAACTCCCTCCGTTGTCCCGCAAGTGACTTCATCGTCTTGCAGGGAATTGTGGAACGGACAAATAAGCAATGAAGGTTGGATGCAAAAACATTCTACTCCAGAGATTGAAGGTGGATACGAGGCCGGTTTTGAGTGGAGAATCACATAGGTTGAGGAATATGGAGCCAGTCGTCGATGGAGAGGTGGAATGAAGAAGCTCCTATTTGCTTTGAATGAATGATTGGAACGACATAATGTTGGAAGAGACTGCATGACCTGCATCGACTTGGACATGTTATCATTTCTCAGTCGCCAGTCTGAGTCATAAATTTGATGAAGTGGAGGGTCAGTGCCGAACTTCCGATGCTGAAGATCTCCCGCACGTGTCTCCGTGAATCGTAGATGAAGTTGTCAATTACTTGAGTGCATGTTTCTGACTGCTTGGAAGAACTGGTAATAAGGACCCTATTCAAAGTAGCAGGGTACGAGCATTCCGAAAAACTTACTGAGAGTATTTGTTGCAAAAAGGTATGGTGAAGGAGTCGGCACGTCCTTTGAGATGACTGAAGTTGAGAAGAGATTTGGAGTATATTCGAGAAATGATGAAGGTATTGAAAGGATATCTGGAAGCACAAACTTATCGTGATGGTGGAGCGTTCTTATATTTGTGGGAGAGTTGGCGGCGATGTGGTGAAGGATTGAGATTGCAGTATAAGGATATCGATTTTGAGGAAAGGGTTGTACGACCGGGGTATACCAAAACTGGTCGACACAGTGAAAGGTTTTTGATAAGGTTGGAAAATTTGCATGGTGAGAAGGAGACCTTCTTGGGTTGGCTTCCAAAATTGGTGCATAGTTATGGTTAGTTGAGGCAAGATATAAGAAAATGATATGTATTTCGATCGATGTCAGGTGAAGGCCTGGTGAGTGGTGGTGGTTTTAATACGCGCATAGAGAAGTTGTTTGAAAAGACGATTGTTTATGAAAGAGAGAGTGATAATAGTTTCGAAATAGGTAGGGGTAAACCAGGAATGGAGGAGGGATGAAGTTTAGAGGAGATAATGAGATAGAGAACATGGAGCAGTGTAGGAACGTTTATGAGGTATGGTTATAGAATTCGTCGAGGATGGAAAATAAGGAACGAGGAGAAAAATTTAGAACGAAAAGAAGATTGTTGTGAAGCTGAGGATTGCGGGGTTGGGAACATTGAAGTGGACCCTAGGGCTGTGGAGGTGGGGGAATCAGGATTTTGGGATCGTGAAGTGGTGGATAATGCTAAGTGAGAGTATGCGAGGGTACTAGGAGGTGCGTAGTAAAGAGGGTAGTATGCTGGACTAGCGAGTGCTTTGGAGATAGCGTTTTGTAGTAGTGTTGCGAGTGGGAAAATCCAGCGGTAAGGATGAGATGGCAATAGGTTCCAATCTAGTGAGAGGGCGTCTATCAGAGATGCTTTGGTGGACTGATTTCTAAAAACAAAGGTTGGACAAATGTGGTGGTGGTCAGATGTAAAAAAATCAATGGCGGGGTTGCCGATTTTGGAAAAAAATTCAACCTTTATATGACCAACCAACCCTCAATCGGTGTTGTCCTCTGTTTTGGAGATGGAGTCTGCAATTGAGTTGATAATTCAGGGTATCCAGACAAGACTAAGAAGGACATAAAAAGTTACTAAAATAGAAGCGATATCTTGTAACCATGGGTTCAAGGATTCATCAATGAATTTTATGCGGAGAAGTAATGTTGTAGCTGCCTGACTATCTAAGTGAAGTCTGATGGAAGCTGAGGAGAGAAGTCGAGGGTGAACTGTGGCGAGGAATCGAAAGACCTTAAGTATGGCAAAGAGTTCTCTATAAGTGGAGGAGGTGTTGAGTGGTGACTTAGGTAGGCATTGGTTGAGTGTGATAGGATCCTTGTGAAGAGGGTGGATAACTGCTGCAATTTGGTCGTTCGAAGCGTCCGTAAAGATGGAGAGCGATGCAGGGCGGACAATCCAGAGTCTGCCTGAACGATGGTGTAAGTGAAGGATCCACCGCATGAGGTCGTGGATAGGTTCTCTAAGATGTGAACAAGAGAGTCCCAATTAGAACGTGAGATGACTTTGTAGACCGATGAAAGGTACAAGTGAATGGGCATGAAGACTTTTGAAAGGTAGACAAGCTTACCCGCAAGCTTTGCAATTGATCTGCTGGAAGGATTTGAATAGGATTGAATAATATTGAGGATCTTTTGAATCTTATCGTTAGGAACCCTTATTCGTTTGATTGAGAGTCTATGATGAAACCAAGGAAAGGATTGAACAATGATAAAAAAAAGAGCATTAATTTTGTGAAAACTGAGGAATAAGTGAAGGTTGTGGAGTAAAGCGACATAGTTGAATGATTACCACAAGAGTAGAGGAAGGTTCTTGTTGACGAGTGCAAAATCATCGATGTAAGAGGTGACAAAAACATTATGGAGGCGGAGTTATAGTTTCCTACATAAGAGTTGTAAAGATCCAGCAGGCAGAAGAGATGCCAAAACATAGGGTTTTGAACTGATAATTGAGTCCGTTTTAATTGATGGCGAGATACGGGTGTGATTTGGGGTGAACTTGGATACTAGGATATGATAATAAACGTTTTTGATGTTAAACCAGGAAAAAAAATCTTGAGTTGGTGAGCAATAGAGGTGGATTATGACATCGTTAATAAATTCGTAATGGAAAGGTAGGAAAGTGACAAAGAGATTGACAAAACGGACATTCAAAGTAAAATGGATTTTAGAAGAGTTTTCTGTTACAAACACAAGGTTGATTACAATGGGGTGTGAGGAAGGTTCTATGACTCCAGTGGAGAGAAGTTGAAAGACTATTGAGGAGATGAATTTGATATGGTGATTTTTTTTTTGTGGTTAGGTATTGTGAGTGGTGGAGAAAAATTCAGTTTGAGGACATGCTTGAAATGGGAGGCGGAAGGACAAGTTTCATCATTCTTCCGACTTTAATAATCTTTGAAGTTGGGATGTGCGTAGTGCCATGGAACTGGAGTCTGACACCATGATGGATCTATTGCAACATAAAGTGAGAATATCGTCTAGAAGACGAAGGGAGTAAAATAGACAAATTGGAGAAATGTGTTGAGGGAGAAACGACAAAAAAGTTATCAGGATTTCTTAGCTATGATGTATGCTCTTGGAAAGCAAAGGTAGCAAGGCGAAGATCGATAGTTGAGAGAGGAGCTTGAAAATTTGGGAGGATGATTCAGATAGATGGGATGGAAAAAAAAAACGGACTATTGGGAGGTTTTGGCAGAATCAACAGCTAAAGTTCGAGATTGGTGAAGTAGCTTGTGGTCATAGTTTTGGTGAGACTTCTTGGTTGATCGGTAGTAATTATATCCACGGTTCTTGTTATCTTCGAAATATCGATTGGATGAAGATCTCTTGTCATCTCCGGTTTTGATGTGGTCATCTTTATTTTGATATGATAAAGATTTCGATTATGGAATTCCCAATTTGCAAGATAAATAAGATAATAGATAAAATCCTCAATATGAATTGCGTGGACCTATTGAAAGCCCGAGACCGATAATTATACAGTCGGGCGCTGAACCTTTGCTTACCTGTGGGCATCACGTCTAACAAGACTCATGCAAAAATTATATTAAGACTTCATGATAGGTACAACTTTGTCCATGCCTTTTTTTCTTGCCCTATCAAGTAGTTGTTTTAAAGTCTTTGTGACGAGCGGTTCAACGCAGTCCATAGCTGTTGATGCCACTATTGAAATGAAGTTGGAAGCGAATGCTTTGCTGATGGGATAATAAGAATAGTTCATGTTGATGGTAAGGGAATGGATGTAGGCTTCAATGTGCGAATAATAGTAGAGGGAAACAAACATTGTCTTCTAGGCTGACAATTCCTTGTACGTAGGTTGAGATTTGCCGTTGAGCTTCTAATGGATGCCATCCATCTCCGATTGAAGTTTTTGGTAAAGTTGATTAAAAAATGTGTTTTTCTCTTGCTTCTTAATGAGTTGATTCTTAAGTTACTTGATCGGGAGGCGACTTTCCTCCAATTTGAGTGTCATTTGCTACTTGAATTGCTCGAATGCCACAATGGTAGTTTGAGGAAGTTGCACAAAAGATGATGATGGGGTGTCCGAATGCGGGAGGGGGAGGTGAGGAGGGAGGGTGTTGATGATCAGAGAAGGTGGGGTGCTTGGAGGTGGAGGTTGGGAGCGAGGCGAGGGTAGGGGACTTTTTAATTTAATAGTGTGGACATGCAACCTATGCATTTTTTTCGTTGTAAGTGTCTAAACGTTGAAGAGGAGTTCATTAAGGTTTTGTGAAAGGGGATTGACGCAGTCGATAATTTTTGCAGGTGTAAAAACAGGGGGTAGGATAGGAAAAACAACATAGATATCTGCACCAATGATAGACTGAGGGTTGAATGTAGCGAGGAAAGTATTGAGTCAAGGATCCATCTGCACTGTCAGACATTGGGTGAAAACTTGTTTACTTTCTTTTTTCCCCCTAGTTCTTTTTTAAAAACTTTAAAGCTAAGTAGCAAATCCGGATATCCGCCAGACCAATTTTATCCAGAATTTTCAATCCGGATGAAATTTCTGGATTAATTCCGGATATGGAAAATCCGGCCCTGCGCAAAATATATTTTTTTTACCAAAAAAAATTCAAAAAATCTGAAAACAAATTATGTTGTTCATATCAATGATATGAACACCTTTTGGTTTGAGGCTATCTTTGATTACTCAACAGATATGAAGATAAAAAAATAAAACAGAACAAGAAAATAATATTTAGATAAAAAATTATAGAATGAATTAAGCATCCACCCTCTAAGACCCTTTATTCCCTATCTTATCCTCTTTGAACACTTCCAGGCCCTATCAAGCTTTTCATGAAATAGGAACGTACTTGAGGCTATCTTTGATTACTCAACAGATGTGAAGATAAAAAATAAAACAGAATAAGAAAATAATATTTAGATAAAAAATTATAGAATGAATTAAGCATCCCCCCTCTAAACCTCTTTATTCCCTATCTTATCCCCTTTGAACCCTTCCAGGCCCTATCAAGCTTTTCATGAAATAGGAACGTACTTCTATTGTATTTTGCATGCGCAATATAACTTTTTTTTATTTTATGCCTTTTTTTAATCATCCGGATTTTCGGATGATCCTACCCCCCGATCATCCGGCCAGATAATCCGACCACATTATCCGGCCAGATAATCCGACAAGATTATCCGGCCACATAACCCATGCTACCTAGCTTTAAAGCCAACAATATCTTTATATTGCTATTTCTATCTGTGCGAACCTTTTATCCTTCCTTTTTTTTTTTTTTTTTTTTTGTAAGAAAAAAAAGGAGGGGTGTTCTTTCAATAATTGCTTGAATTATTGTTGTTGTAAAATGATTGGTTTAGTTGAGTGGTTGCTTCGTTGATATGATTTGATTTCTTCCCTTTCTCCCTTTTTTTTTTTTTTTTAATTTTTATGATTGACTCTGATGTTCTGTTTCTTATGCTTCCATTGTCCCCTNCCCCCCCCCCTTCCTCCTTTCTCCTTTTTTTTCGTTTTTTTTTTTTTTTGTTGAGCACGAGCTGGGTTTTTCAAATACCGAAATGAGTGAGGATATCAGATTTATTCAGCAATCTTATGAAAATGAAAGTGCAAAGGAGAAGTGAGGGAATTAATAGGAAAAAAACGAGGAAAAAAAATATAGAAAGTATTGAGAAAATAGGGAAGAAAATTCTATGGAGTGAGTTATAGGGAAATAGAAAGAAAGATGATTGTAGATAATCTAAAAGGGATAGAGACAAGGTGCTCAAGAAAAGCCTGGAGGAACTCTTCCATGATTGGTACCCTGCAAAAAAAATAAAAAAATGTTGTAAGCATTATGAATGTATCTCTGTTTTAGGATGAACAATCTTTCCTTTCCTTTCTCGTCTATCTTTTTAACACTTACTCATCCTACCCTTGTTGCCATGATGCTGATCTCTCATTCGGTGCCCGTAGTATAGCTGAGCCACAAGTTGTAGACTATTTTGAGTAGGGGGTGGCGTATTCAAAACTGGCGTTCAACCTGGAAATGCCAGGAATGGTGATGCATCAATAATGAAACCATAATTGTCGGCTTTGCTACCTCAAGTCAAACCGAAGGGGGCTAAGATCCTACCACTTAGATTTCGAGTGTTCTGGTAAAATTTTTGTGTCAGGATGGAAGTGAGGCGGATTGCCCTCTCCTGAGGGCGAGGTAAATTATAGAATGATGAATTAGGTTATGGTTGCCTTGTAACAGATATGATATAGGGTTTCTTTTTCATCCCTCTTTTTTTACTTATTCTTTACGTTGGGAAGTTCACAAAAATCTTGAGAAATGTAGGTAGTTGTGAAAAGGGAGTGGTTTTTATGTTATGACGTAAAGTAACTATAAAAACTGAATCTGCGGTGGAGGTGACCTAAGCAAGGTAAGGGGAGAAAAGGGAAGAGGGGGGGGTCCTTGGGGAATCGGCCGACTTCATGAAAATCGCGATTCTAGCGTATCAGCAGAATGGCGGTGTAAATGGGCGAGTCCATGTGGTAGGGCGGTGACTATTTAGTTCTAAAGTTCTACCGCAAATTTTTGTTTGTGAAAAGATAAATCGCCCCACCTTTTTTTTTTTTTAGGAGCATTAGTAATTTTGATATTAAAAAATTGGCGTGGTAGCATTTTAGGTACGTAAGCTGCGACATAGGTTGAGACATGAGATATCCGAACTGCCATGTAGCGGATTGCAAACAACGGCGAAGTTGTGGCGACAGTCTGATACGCGGTGAGCCTGAAATAGTGATAAGACTTAGTTGTTAGGGTGAGATTCAATGATAAATCTCGGGGCTGAGTTTTCGAGTAGATGAGACAGATTTTCGGCCAGACTGCCATGGTGCTAATTGATCTTGCCACTGGTGAGTATAATGATATTTGTATGAGGCAGTGAAGCTCACTTTTCTAAATCATAAAACTAATAATACTTATCTTTATATTTTCTCGTCTTTCCACTTTTTTTTTTTTTTTTTTTTTTTTGCATTGAGTGTTCTTAGTAACAAGAAAACGTGACACGCCGTGCTGGTTGGATGCATAAGGCAAAGAAAAGAAAATAAATCAATATGGTCATAAAACAACGGGTGCTCTATAATTGACAGGTGATACGACGTGAAGCAGCTGTATTATTATGATTGCATTAACGTCGTGCCACTTGCGAAAGGAGTGGAGGGGTATGTGTATGCGGGATTTAAATTAATATAAACACAAATTGGTTTGATTATTTCACATGAGCAAAACTCACATGACCTTTTTTTTTTTTTTTAATCAAGATGAGATTTTGTTTTTGAAGCATGCACTGATTTGGTCATTACACAACAAAAGATCCATGCGATGGGTGCGTGGTTATATCTTGGATGAGGTTGCGTGTTAGTCTTGATTGGATGAGACAACAAAGATGAATATTCCTGATGAGATCGTAGAAACTTATGATACCCTCATTGTTCTTTATCATTCCCCCCTCCTCACCTTTTTTTTTTTTTTTTTTTTAAATTCCATATTCGTTGCAAGTTGCGATGTTGAAAGAGATGTATCTGCACCGTATGAAGGTAGAAATTAATTAAGGGGAAGGACCTGTTGGTCATGAACGACTGGGGTCATACGATTTGACGAGTGATAAGGCGTAAAACATGTGATATAGTCGTGCTAGCGTCGTGTCACTTGCCAAGGGAGTGGAGGGTGTAAAGAAATGACGATACAATTGACATGCGGGTTTCATATCAATAACCATGAGGCAAAGTGTAAAACCAAAAATAGTGAGCATAGAGTGTTAGGTCAGCTAGAAAACTTGCGCAATGGGTGCATGAGCCGCAAATTCCTTCTTTCCTTTTTTTTTTTTTTTTTTTTTTTTTTTTTTTTTTTTTTTTTTTTTTTTTTTTTTTTGACGAAGATGAGCTTAATATAATGAAAACCATCCGGCGCAGACAAGCCTTTTCGTTTAAATGGTCGAGACTTAACAAAATAGTTATTATCCGGATATTAGTCCCTTATGCTGATACCTTTCTCTTTCTCTCCCTTCCCCTCTTTTCCACCAAATGTCTGGGAAAGAGAGGTGAAATCGTGATGTTTAGGTAAATGGCACTTAGACCGACCGATCATTAGTAACATCCACATGGTTGTGGAAAAAATATAAGGAAAAACCTGTTGGTCATGAATAACAGGTGTAATACAGTTTGAAAGGTGACAAAGCGCAGCATAGGTATGCAATGTTATAGTTGCGTTAGCCTCGTGTCACTTGCCAAAAGGAGTAGAGGGTCCTCACCCTTCTCCTTTTTCTTGCTTTTTGTTTTTAACCAAATTGAGATCATATTGAAAAACCATCTTGCGCAGACAAGCCCTTCGTTTGAGTTGACGAGACTTCTTACCCTGACATAGTTCCTCCTGCTGTTGCCCTTTTCCTCTTTCTCTTTCCCCCCCCTTTCCTCCGAGTGTCTGAGAAAAAGAGGAGAAGCAATGACACATAGACTGACCAATCGTCATTGTTATCCACGTGATCGTGGGGAAGTTAGTGAGGAAGGAAAGAGGTATGAGTAGGTGAATGGAAGAGTAAGAGGAAGTAGAAAAAGGAGACGAGTAGAAAAAGAGATACGATGCACAAAAGGAAGATGTAATCCAGACCCCTGAAGAGACACTGCTTTCTTCTTGCTCGAGGGGTCTTCGGATTGGGAGGGGTTACGAAGGTGGATGGTGGGGCTTGGGTGTGAGTTAGGTGCGCACGTGAAATTATGAGCAACTCCTGTACAGGGATCGGACTGGTAAGGGAGGGTGGTTTAGACTCGGAGGCATAATGAGAAGATCCACAGTAAGGTCTTCTCTTGGAGGTCCTCGAAGGAGAGTCTTCAACCTTCTTCTTCTGCAGCATCTCGATCAGTCTGGTCAAGGAAAGTGAAGATTTGAGTTGCCGCTTGAAGCTTGATGATAAGTCGCTGTAGTGTCGGCTGCGATGGGTAGGGGGCTTCTCTTAGAAAGGTTGGTGCTGATTGGTACTGGATCCCAGATCTGCAGGCTTGCCCTATGAGTAGTCTGAACCAAGGTCAAAACCCTGATTGGACAAGTTAGAGGAGAAAGTGATGAGAGATGTCTGCCTTGATAAGTTGCTTGAAGAATTCCTTGACGAAGAATGTGAGCGGTGAAATGAATCCTGGTAATCTTCCAAGCGATGAAAGGTTCTCCACTAGGCTCAACAAACCATTCTTGACCCTGAATCTTGAGGAGTGGACCTTTACAAAAGCCAAGCAGAGTTAAAAACAGTAGAATAGAATGCCATACTCGTGCGCATGCTGCTCCTTGTAATCCGCCTGGGTTGCGCTTGCTCTTGATTGCTCCTGAGGAGATAAGAGATTCAGACTGTGAGTCCCGACAAACATAAAGGAGAGGAGGTTAGACTAGAAGGAGTGAGAAAGAAGTTTCATTGCTTGTTCACACAACAAGAAGAAGAAGGAATGCGCCCCATTCTGGAAAGTGCAGAAAGCAGTATCTTATACGAACTCGAGGAGATCGCTAGTGACGAGATTAGAGTCGTATCTTCTTTCCAAGAAGCTTAACTGCAAGGAGGTGATAGTCGTGGGTAAGATTAAGGGAAGGAAAAAAAAGTGAAGTGGAAGAAGTGAGGCTGTCGGAGGATCCAATACCAAAATATGCTGGATGTTTTCGTCAACAAAAATTGCCCGGGGGGGAGGAGTTATGGAGGAGCATAGGGGAGTGGTGAGAGAGGAGAAGACGCTGGCCAGCTGCTCCTCGGAAGGGGTTTCCCGAGATTTAACTGTGAGATTGGAGAGAAAAAAAGAAAGAAGGAGGGGATCAAATAGTAGTGGGTTGACGGAAGCGAGTGACCCAGAGTGGAAAAAAGACGTACTAGATGGGGATGTGGGTCTGGCGGGTTGGGGGTCCGGAGTCGGGTTGGCAGCAGGGGGAGGAAGGGGGGGCGATTGGTCTCCAATTCTGCAGGCTGACATGTTCATGGTAAGATATGGGGTGAGAAAGGACGGACTTACCGGGGGGGGGATAGATAGACAAGGAAGAACTGACCTAAGACCGCTGACTTCTGACCGACTTGAGTGACGATGATGGCGGTGCAACTGACTAATTACGAAACCCCAGGGACTGCAACCTGAGAGTCCTTTCACCAAATCAAGGCGAGGAAAAATGGACTCTACCTCTGTAGGACCTGACCATTGTGGGGCGTGTGCGCAGGTTTGCGTTTGTGATGAATGCTGCGAGCAGTCAGGGTCTAGAAGGCGCAGCTCGGGAGGGCTCACAAGTTATTGTGGCTGGTCAAGCGCCTGTGACTTATACTGTCGCAGGACCGGGCAGTGGGACTGGTCGGGCAGCAAGGCCATGCTTCAGCCTGTGTGAGTGTCACATCGAGTCACAATAACCATTGACGGTGAGAGGATGCCTGTTGGACGTCGATTTAGAAGATTATGAAACTTGAGATGCTTGTAGGCCTTAGATGTAGTAGGTCTGCAGTTGTGATGGGAAGTCCAAAGTGCCAAGATCCCAAGACCAGTTCCAAACTGCAAACTTGTTCGCTCTGTTGATGCAGAGCATTGTGGACCGAGGATAGCCACTGCGTTGAACCAGTGGCGTCCACTTAGTGTGCAACCGAAAGTGTCAATGCTCCCGCCCACCCTCTATTCTCCCGGGCCTGCCGACCTGCAGACTCACCTCTTTGCGATCAGGCGTCATCAGCGGACTACTCTTTTTCTTTTTTATCTGGATTGGTACAGTGTAATGGCAGAACGCGAGTTAAAAAACATGTGAGGTGAGAAAACCATATATGGCTGTCCCCTGATGAGGAGAAGGCAGATTAGAAAACAAAATAAAATAAAATAAAATAAAAGAATAAAAAAGTAAACAGTTCATACGAGGCCGGGGACCTCACAATTCAACCCCTGTGGAGTTATCCTGACAGCATCTTGAGAAAGAATTTTCAAGAGTTGCCGTGCCGCCACACCACCTCTTGAGAGGTTGGATCGGAAAAAAACTTCAAGCGCTGTCAGAAATCCCCGCCTGCAACACTCGATATGTCAAGAGGCCGGGGACCTCACAATTCAACCCCTGTGGAGTTATCCTGACAGCATCTTGAGAAAGAATTTTCAAGAGTTGCCGTGCCGCCACACCACCTCTTGAGAGGTTGGATCGGAAAAAAACTTCAAGCGCTGTCAGAAATCCCCGCCTGCAACACTCGATATGTCAAGCGTCCTCGGCCCGGTGGTCGACGGATGCTTGATTCTCAAGAGCTGTCAGGTCTTCAATTCTGACAGTGGTCAGTGATTTCGGCCTCCGCTTTCAAGAGTCTACTCTTGTGATTTCGGCCACCGGGTCCGTCCCAGGCCGCCGGTTAGCAATCCTCATGAGTAGGCCTCCTCGCCACACACAACTCTTGAAAGTCCTCCAGCGGTCGGGGCCTTTTCTCAAGAGTCCCTTTGTCAAGAGGTCTGTGTGGCGAAGAGCCCGAAACTCTTGAAACACGGACTCTTGAGAAAATCTGACAACTCTTGAGACATTTCCCGTTTTCAAGAGTGGTGTGGCGAGGCCCTCAGCCAGTTTTGCTTACTGTCTGGGCACACCAGAACCAGCCACATTATCATTATCAGAAGAAATTCACCACAGGCCAAACTTAAAAATAAATGTCAAAAAAAAAAAAAAAAAAAAAAAAAAGTCGAGTGCACATTCCAGCAAAAGTCGGAAAATGCAGACGGCATTTTTCACATTTGACGATTGACGCAGAGTGGCCTTCACTCCTCCACCGTCGAGCTGTGCAACTCCCTTAGGCTGATGTCAAACCGGGAGTAGAAGTTGAGTCCATCTTTCCCCTAAAAGTGGAAACATTCACGTGCTGTTTCCACAATTTGACGACCGGTGCGCCGAAGGCGTTGCTGAAGCGTCAGTCCGTGGCATTAGAAAAAAGAAAAGGGAAAAAAAAAACAAAAAACAAAACAGAACAACTGTGGCAAATGACTTTGACCGGTCAAAAACAACCGTGGCAAATGTCTTTGACCGGTCAAATCGAGCCTAGAAAAGGCGGGAACGGCGGATCTCGGATGTGCGATGTAGATAGGCCGATTGTGGCAGAGGACTCCGACCTGTCAAAACGAGCGAAGAAAAGGCGGGAAAGGACGCGGACCGGTCAAATCGACCTTAGAAAAGGCGGGAAGGGAGAATATCCGATGTGACTTGTAGATAGGCCGACTGTGGCAGATGAGTCCGACCTGTCAAAACGAGCGAAGAAAAGGCGGGAAGGGACGCGGATTCGCCAAATCGACCGTAAAAAAGGCGGGAGGGGAGAATCTCTGATGTGACTTGTAGACAGGCCGACGGATCATCAGCAACTAATATAGAGATATGAATATATGAATACATGGGTATATTGATTCTCAGCTATAAATAGGCCGCAATGCATCAACGGTAGACACCAGTGCAGGCCGTGGCCTCATTGAAGTGCACATGTTGAGTTCCATATCCACTTAGCTACTCTTCTTACCCATTCAGCCGGACTATCGGTTCGCTACACTAAGCGAAGAACCACGTGGAGGTGGAGGCTGAAAGAGAAAAATGATGGATTGTCATCAGTGAGGTGAGGAGATGTGTGAGAGAGAGGGAGAACATGAGCAGCAGAGAAGGACTACTGTGAGCCGACAGAGCTGGACAAGAAGTGGGTAAGAAGTGAATACGAAGGGTTCAAGGGGATAAGAAGCCTCGTTTTGCCGATATATACTTCATCTGAAATTTGGGGGGGAGGGGAGCGAAGGAGGACGTAGACTTTGGAGGCGGGGGAGGGGGAGGAAGGAGGGAATTGTGGAGGGAGGTAGCCATCAACCAAATTTCACGAGAGCGTCGAGAGGCTAAGGAAGAAGATGAGAGAGAGAGTTCTTTCAAGGTGATCCTGGCTATCGGAACAGCTACAAAGTGATGAGCTGAATCGCGACAGCTGTGGCCTTAACCGCATTGTATTTTGTGTGTGTGTGAGAGAGAGAGAGAGAGAGAGAGAGAGAGAGAGAGAGAGAGAGAGAGAGAGAGAGAGAGAGAGAGTTAGGGGAAGAGAGAGAGTGTTCTGAACGGAGGTTGGTAGAATTGTGAGTGACGGCTGACGCAGCTTTCTGAAACGTCGCAACCACTCCACTGTGTTGTGGAATCCAATCTAGGACCACGTGGGCAAGAATTGGATAAAACGCCAGCCTGGGGGCAGTCGAGGTCACGTGGGCGAGGATTGGCTAAGACTGCAGCTCCATTTGCGCGACGAGGCCGGGGATTTTCGAACACGCCAGTGCCACGTGTCATGCGATTCAGGAAAATCTCACGCGAGACGAGGAGTTGTCCGGCCAGGCAGTTTAATGAGCTCTCCCACTCTGAGAAGGAAAAAGGCTGACCAGGGTTGATGAAAGCCTCTGACGCAGAATAATTAAGCTTTTTGTGGATAAGGTCTTGTGGAATAAGGTGTTGCGCCTACTGATGTCCAAAAATAGCGCTCATCGTGCGTGCCAGCGAATCGTCGTGATCACTAAATCACATTTTAAAACGTTGTTGAGCAGGTTGACTGACTTCGAACAAGCCCTTCATCGTCCCTTTGCTTGCTTGTGAATCTTTTGTGATTGCATGCAAAACGCAAGCTCCAGGCTATTTCCCAATTTCCAAGCTGTGGCGATCCACGTGGCAACAAGTCAGCTAGCTTGTTCTAGCATTTCTCATCATCGCTGTGTGGGAGGAGTGAACCCGAACGTGATCGTCGTCCCGTCGACGAGAGCTGAAGCTGAAGTTCACGTGGAGGGATGTGATTCATCGTTCGGTCGGCACTGTGCAAGGCCACTCTTTCGAACGGTTGTTCTCCCGATCCCGACCTGGATACACGTCAGCTTGGTTTGCACGACTACTACGCGTCATTACTGTGTGCGTGACGAGGACGTCCGTCGGGACAGTACTTGTCGTGGACGTCGGGACTGTGCTTGACGAGGACGTCGGGACTGTGTTTGACGTGGACGTCGGGACTGTGGTTGAGGTGGACGTCGTGACTGACTTGAGAGGGACGTTGGGACTGTACGTGTCAGGGCAGGCTTAACGTGGACGTCGGGACTGTCCGTGACGTGGACCTCGGGACTGTGCTTGACGTGAACGTGGGGACTGGTTGAGGTGGACGTCGTGACTGACTTGAGGTGGACGTCGGGACTGTACTCGTCAGGGGAGGCTTGACGTGGACGTCGGGACTGTGCGTGACGTGGACGTCGGGACTGTACGTGACGTGGACGTCGTTATTGTACGACATATAGAGGGCATAATCAGTGACGAGGGAGGTATGAGGAGGAGAGGGAGAGGAATGTGTGGTGGGAGTTCTGCCAATCAGGGTGTGCATACTGTAGCGCATACCGGAGTGCATACCGCACCGCATACAGTAACCATGTCGTCTTCTCCGTCGTCATCAAGCTCTGGCGATGGCGATCGAGAGGCAGGTTGCCGTGCGGTGTCCCTGGACCGTCGGGCAGGGAGGAAGAGTTTCAAGATGGACAATCTCACAGCACTCTTGAAGAGTAATATTGCTCGTTGCCGAAAGCTGGACTCGATCCGTGTACCTGTCCCGCTTCCTTGTGCTGTGTTCGTCATGGCAGCGGTTTTTGTTTTAGCTATCCTGACCACGGCCGACGCGTGGGCGCTGAAGCCATACCTTATTCCCTCAAATGGGTTCAGTGGACCGGGAAAGGTAGTAAGAAGAAGGGATCTGGCGTTTTCGGACTCTCCAGGGAGCCAGAGTGCAGACTGCAATTCCTCCTCTTCGTGTTCTTGGTCTTCGCCTTCGTCTTCCTCTCCGCCATCGCCAGCGATGTCAGCACTGTCTTCTTCTTCTTCTTCTTCTTCTCCGGGTAAAGAAGACGACGGGGCCATTAGCGAACGTGGGATGGTGAACCGTAGCTCCGGAAGGGGCGGGAAGACAATTAGCTCGAGGATTGGCGAGATGAATTCTACTCTCCGTTTCTCTTCCTCCCCTGAAGGGAAGAATGTTCCTCTCCCTCCGTCCTCGTCCGCTTCTCCCCTCTCTTCTCTCTCTTCTCCCTCCTCTCCCTCCCCTTCGCCGTCATCTGATCGCCAGCCGGTAGGGCACATAGCGATCACAGGGAAACTGCTGCAAAACAGGTTGTCCGGTCTGTGCATCCAGCCGTCTAGGCTGGAATCTTTTCCAGAGAAGGATAAGGCTTTACCCCCACGTCAGCGACGATTCAAGAAAATCATGAACGCCAACGCAGTAGGGCTGCTTGAGCAAGTCCCGTGTGACGGAGATGACGCGCAGCTATGGTCGTCCGCCTACAAGACTGGTCCGATCTGCGCGCAATCGCGTGGTGGAGTTTGCATCGCCGCCGTTGCGCTGAACGATGAGAAGAAGAAGATGAAGAAGAAGATAAAGAACATGATGAAGAAGAAGAAGACAGCTGCATCGGGTCACCGCCATAACATTGGACGCCATAGCCAAGCTTATGGACCCGCCATGGCTGCGGAGAATCTTCTTCCTTTGTTGGTACCCGGTTGTAATGATGCCAAGAACTGTTTATCGGATCAGGATGGGGAGGATGCGGAGAAGAAGAGGATGATCGGTGGGGATGGGAAAGGACAAGGGCAAGAAAGAAGAGAGGGTGAAGAAGGTAGAAGGACGAAGACGGCGATGGTGGCTGGTCCCCCCTCGTCCAACCAGCGATGGTGCCATGTGCTCACTTCCGACTACTACGGCGATGGTGGGTGGTTGTACCTGGAGGTCGACGCGGAGGGTGAGGACGAAGAGAGAACCGCAAGGACAGGAGGAGGAGGAGGAGGAGGAGGATCTAGCCATGGCCTCGAGAGGCAGGAAGAGCAAGAGGCTAACAAGATTCGTCGTCGTCTCTGCTTGGGAAGCCAGCGCATCGCAGATGGGACTTGGGAAACGGTTTTGTCGTCTTGTGATCCGGAGGACGACATTGTTGCAGCCGAGATTCCCCAAAAGGAAAGGGACGACCTCAGCGTTAAAGCCCGGAACGATTATTCAACGCCATCAGCCAGCAGGGATGCAGTGATGTGGAGGTACCTGATGCGGCTACCGAAGCAGTGACGTCAACGAGAAAGCACGGGGATGGTGGCTATGGAGGAGGGAAGCCTAAGAGTGAAACATCGGCGCCCAGCGAGGACTGATGACGTCAACGGAAAAGCACGGAAGCTTTGGCGAATTGAAGTCAGGATCAATCACGGAAGGTGCAAAGGAACAGCGATGGTGGAAATAGGGGGGCGCGGAGGGGAGAAAGGGGGTGATTATTAGAGGGGGGGTAGGGGGGGGGAACTATCAGTGATGGCAGAGTGAAAGCACGGAACCCAACGATGGCCAGTGAGCTCAGATTTTTTCTCTTAATAAACGTATTATTATTATAATATAAGAGGCAGCCTGTTACCAATACGGACGATGGCGAGTTAAAGGGACAAAAAAAGAATAAGAAACGAAAACGTGGAGGAGAGGACGGGATGCGGGAGTGTGAAGTATCCGGTAAGAGTTCCGAATAAGGATGATGGCTACCTAAGTAGTGACGTCAACGAGAAAGCACGGGGATACGTGGCTATGGCGGACACAGGCGCTGTCTTCTGGTGAGAGAACTTAATGCACCCTCGCTATGGGCCTCGGTGCACTACTCGGCGAATGTACAATATTGGAATGAATCTTCCGCTAGAACATGTGAAGATTCACCGCCATATTTTTTGTCTTTCTTGCATGTGGTCAGTAGTGGAGCGAGGCCTTATGACTGGATCGACGTCAGTGTCTGTTGGGCACATTGGGAGGGGTGTAGAAAGGGGTTGCGTTGTATTCGCAGGAGGAAAGAAGGTGGTAGAGGGTGCAGTGGAAGGAGGGGGCAACCGAAGAAGAAGACCCGGACCGACGGCAGACTTCTGTGACTTGTTTGTCGGCTGCAGATGGCGGTAATTGCGTTCAGAAGCATGCAGGGGACCTCTTGATGAATATGGTGTCAATCTCCGTCCAGATACGTGGTAACTACGGTCCGAAACAGCCAGAGATCTTTGGATGAATGTGCTCTGAATCATTTAGGATCGTCAGAGGAGGGCCGGGAGGTGACGCTGTCAGTTGTGGCGCTTGAGTTCTTTCCCCTCACACGTCTACCGTTCTGCTCCTGCCTTTGGTTTTCCCTTCCCCCCCCCCCCCCCAAGGCACAGACACTCGTCGAGTCCGCAATTTTTATTATTTTTATTTTTTACCGAGCTCGCAATTTCGGAGCCACGTGGCAAGGAAGCTAACGGTCAATTTAACTTCAACCGGCGTACTTACGGGACGCTGTCGACGGATAACGTTGGTTATCTTGACATGGACATGGATATCCATATACTTTTTTAGACTACCAGTGCATAGAAGGGGGTCCTAGCATCGTAGTCGTTGCTAAAAATAGCTTACTGTTATTTCGTAATTAACGTAGTTGCGGTCCTTTTGCGGATTACCACGAACGGATAACGTGGGTTATATGATATGAATATCCAAATTACTGCTACTGCTAGTCGATGAAAGGCGTTGCGCGGCTGCTGCTAAAAATAGAGGAGTATCGTCACTTAGCAACATTTTACTTCTGGTCCTTTCCCGATTACCACGAATGGATAACGTCCGTGCGTGCGTGCGTGCGTTCTCTTGACATGTATAGTGGATAAAAAGGGGTTACGCACTTGTACGCAGTTGTTGCTAAAAATAGCGACGAACGGCACTTCGCAACTAACGTACTTCCGATCCTCTCCTGATTACCACGAACGGATAACGTGGGTTATCCTTAAATGTGAATCCATATTACTGCTACTAGTCTGCTAGTGGATGGAAGGGGCCACGGTTTGGGGGGGGAAAAAAAAAAAAAAAAAAACCGTACGAGTACCCGGCTGTTGCTAAAAATAGCGAACCGTCATTTCGCAACCAACCTGCTTGCGCGGTCCTTTCCTGATTACCACGTATGGATAACGTTGGTTATCTTGACATCTATACCCAAATTACTGCTACAACTATCTTCACCCGAATAGAACGCCCGCCGGTCATTTTACCTGTATTTGGGGAAACTTTCAGACCAGATGCGGCGATAATGACAGGGTAGTCTGCTTGTGGATGAAAGGGGTTAGGCACGGATACCCGGTTGTTGTTGTTGCTAAGAATAGCGAACTGTCACTTCGCAACCAACGTACTTGTGGCTCTTTCCTGATTACCACGACGAACGGATAACGTGGGTTATCTTTATTGTGTATGTATATCCAAATTACTGCCGAATGATAAAAGATTTGAGAAAAGAATATAGCGGCGTAGTTAATAAAAATAAAAAAATAAAAAAATGCGGTTACACGGTTATACTTTTTTGTTAGTAAAACTAGAGAACCGTCACTTGGCAACCAACGCACTTCCGGGGGTAAGACGATAATACTCACTATGACTTTTTGGACTGAAAACTTCTGGACGTAATTACCGTCAGATGCATCCTAGTCGTCGTAGAATAATACTAGAATTCGGGTCAGATATATTTAAAAACGTGGTATTAGTATGCTCAAAGTCCCACTCGAGGGGTTTAGTTTTCCCTTACGAGTTCTATTCAACGTGGTTCCCAGTACTATTCAGCGTGGTCCCCACCATGCGGCCAGGAGATGTTCAGATTGGATGAAATCAAGGGGTGCGTACTCGGAATTAATTACTTAAAAGCCCCTCTAGTGGAGTTAAGTACCCCGGTCCGGTTTCCCACCAACGGATGACGTGGGTCCTCTTTCTTGCCATTCCCGGGTTGTATATCTTTGGTATTTGTGGACAAATGCAGTCCCGCAGTCGTGATGAAAGGGGTTAACGTCGTTACCTGGAGTCGGTCCGGGTTTGACTTCGTTATCTCGACTCGGTTAATCTCGTTGCTAAAAAAAGCGTACCGCCGGTCTACAGGAATAACGGCACCGCCACACTACTCTCGAAATGTACAAAATGAGCATTAACTTCCCGCTAGAACATGGCCAGATGCACTCACCACACTTTTTATTTTTTTCACATTTCGAGAGTGGTGTGGCGAGGGCCTGAGACGGGTGTATCTCCACTTGGATGTCCAAATAACTTAGATAAAGGGCTCTTTTGCTTATCGTGTTTTGTGTTTTATTTTTTTCCCCCAAGGGCCTTATCGGTTATCGTTTTTTGTGTTTTTTCCCCCCCCCCTATAGAAATTGATATCGTGACATTTTATTGTGATAATACGGTGATATTGTATTTTTTTATACAAGGAATTTTAGATCAGAAAGTAGTAGTTTGTTTCCAAATGATTGAACTGTCGCTCCTGAAATTTTGGGTAGGTATGGGGACTGGTGAAATTTTGTGATTGTCAGTTTTTCTTTTTACGAGACTTAGTCATTAGGATTTTAGTATTTTACCGTATGTTTTGTCACAATTATTTTTGATATAATTGCTGAGTTCTGTCACCATTGCGATCGTCATTATCGCTTTGCCAGGATTATTTTCCTTGCGGTTATGACTTTTGTCATTATTGCTTTTCTTATATTATGACTTAAAATCTGTTGTTAGTGTTCTGTGTAGGTATGTCTGAACAGTTTCGAGTAGGCTGAAGGGATGAATTGGATTTGTCATGTAGTGGATGTGCTTTGGTCCTTTGGACCTTCGGCTTCGTGTGAAGTGTCTCCCCTTTCTCCCCCCCYCCTCTCTCTCTCTCTCTCTCTCTCTCTCTCTCTCTCTCTCTCTCCAAATTGACTATGCACACTCGATATTGATTGTTGACGATAGTGTATGTGCCTTGG
>BFEA01000068.1:787086-812656 GCA_003427395.1 Chara braunii
AAAAAACTAAGCAATGGTACAATAGAACGGAAAAGAGGAAAAAAAAAAAAACAACAACGATAGGGGGTCCATTATTTTTCTCCCCCCCCCAAAAATGGACCCCCCCCGGTTTTATTATTTTTTGGTTTTTTTTCAATGCGGGGGCCTAGGGCCTGGGGTGCGCCCCCGGAATCCCGACCCCGACCTCCAGTACTCCCTCCCCCTCGCCCGCGGCGAGCCTTTTTCAACCGCAGCCCGACGGTCATGACCGCGGGCTTGCGGTCGACCGCATGGGCCGCAGTCATGCCCGCGGTGACCGTGGCCTACGAGGATACATAGGGCACGGGTTCGGGAAGTAGTTCGTCACATATGTGACTCGCAGGGGGTTCCAAAATTATGCGATCTCTTGATTGCATGTTTTGGCGGAGAAGGAGAGAGGGAGGGAGAGAACAAAGTGATGCATGAGGAACCAAGCGTATCAACAAACGATCCAGCCAGAGTCCATGTTAACGCCATCTTCAATTGCCATCGTCTCATGGTTCAAATGGTTCGTGCTGCTGGAATCATCGATGGTCGTCTAGGTGACACCATCATCGGCTGCGGGTTCTCCGTGTGCTCTGCACCCTTGTTATCGCTGCCCGTCGAATCAGAGCGTAGGTTGACGTCATCGTCGATGGCGTGATCTTCGCGAAGCTCACTGATCCGTGCCGTTTTTTTTTCCTGCTGATTAGATGGAGAGAGAGAAGGGGGGGGGGGAATAGTCACGTAATGGAGAGCTACCACCTAGTTGGAATGGGCCAGTAGAGGCGGTACATGGAAGGGATCCCACGGGGACGATGGGGAGGAAGTGGGGGTAGGTAGCGATTCATCCCTTCTACTGTCACCGGAAGCTCCTCATATCGGATAATCCGGTGGAAACGAGGGAAGCGATCTCCGCTATGAGGGAGGGAGGCGAGGTAGTCGTGATAGAAGGAGGAGAGGGTGCGGAGGAGCTGCTCGAAAGGATTCGTAGTGGCGACAGGCGGGGACTGTCCCCGTAGCTACGCAATAGACTTTTACCACGTTGCATTGCTCCCATGCAGCGCTGAACAACAGGATATGCCAGCAAAAGGTGGGGGCAGCGGGCTGAAGGGACGGGTGGGGGTAGACGGTTGCGAGCAAGCGGGTCGAGTAGAAGTCGCGGAAGAGGTAGGGAAGGAAGGGATGGGGGGGGAAGGTGACGGGGGTGCGGATCTGTTCGAGGGTGAGAAAATCAAGGGGACGACGGGTTAACATCCGAGGACGAAGGCCTATCGCCCGCATCGGTCCGTAGGCGAACTGGGGGTCGGGTGAAGGCGGAGGAGGAGGGGGATCGACTCCGTCTCCGTCGTGTGGTGCTTGAGCTGGCGGCTGCTGGGTCGCCATCTTCGAGCTTCGGCGGCTCCAAGTCCCTGGTCGGATCGTTACCGATGCACAAGCTGGCTCTACAAGCGAACTCCAGCTGGCGTTTCCCAGTGGCAATTTCTTCGCGCCTTCGCGCTGCCTCCAGATCTTCCGCCTCTGTGCTCGTGCGCGCCGCTTCCTCCGGCAAGGCTTCCCACTCAGATCTGGTTTCTTCTCCCTCCTCTTCTTCTTCTTCACTCAGCTCGCCCTTGCTATACTCGCTATGGCTTCCCTCCTCCGACGTTTCCTCGTCGTCGTCGTCGTCAATCACCACTTCCTCCGCCTTCGGATAAAAGGCGTGAGGGATGATGTTGTACGACTTCAAATACTCCTGCCGTGATGGTCGAGTATCTTCGTCCCTGGGCTCCTCTAAGCACGCAGTCCACTGAAGGTACGGATCCAATGATCGCTCGAGAATGTACGGAGAAGGGTTGTCGTTGCTTTGTGAATACATGTCGGGCAAGAGATCGTCCGCCAATTGTACGATCGGCGCAATGAGCTCCTGCGCAATCAACTGGCGGCGGCCCGACCGTACCGATCCGAAGAGAAAGTCGAGAAGATCGCCTTCGACGTTAGTCCTCCAAGCTTGGATGATCAGCAGCTCTAAATTTCCGATCCACGCAGGATGCTCACTGGTCTGGGTCCACGTCACATGTACTCTGGCCAAGCATAAAGACATCTCGTCAAAAGTTTCGCGCCACAATCGCCAATGCGCAGGGTTAATAAGCGGGACAGAGAGAGGTTCGAACGAGAAGGAAAGAGAAGGATGAAGATCGGATTGCCTGAAGGTGGAAAAAAAAAAGAGGGGAGACCGAAGATGGAGAGAGGAGCGAGGGGATCGGCATGGTTCATTGGGGACGTGGGAAGGGGACGAGGGTGGGGATCGCAACTGGCGTCTTGCGCGGCGAACGACGGATGTCGCCAAGATCCGGTGCAAAGGTCGGGAGGAGATTGTGTCTTGGTCGGGCGAGACCGTGCTGCCACACGTTGGAGACCTGCTCCGTCCACTCTCGCAGCGAAGCCAAGATCGCGGTATGCCACCGTGGGTTGACAGAGCTGATATCGCGGCTGAACGCCGCAACCGTGGTGACGTGGCTCGTTCCGGGAGCGGCTCGCCGATAAACTGCGATTACCTCTGCCAATACCACTGCGTGTGGAGTCCCTTCGATTCGCAGAAGAACTGCGCCAATCGCCGAAGATCCGTATTAAGCCGCAGATGACGAACTTGCCGAATTTTCGAGATATGGCCACGTGGCTACAACAGCTGTTCGTCAAGAGCCCGCTCCGTGATGAAACTCATGGCGAGGTCGGACAGGAAGACGAAGGGCCGGAGGGAGAGCGTGGAGAGAGAGTTAGATCGTCGTCGCTCTCCTCGCTTTCGGAAGAGGGAGAGGGAGGAAGATGAGAGGGAGGGAGAAGACGGAGGTAGGAGGTATGCCGGACGATGGGGATAGAGCTATGGCTGGCACTAGCCTCAGGCGCGATGCGCACTGTGTTGGCGTCGTTAGGACCGAGCTCGACTATGCGAAAGCAGCCAGAGAACTCGGGAGCGAGTTTGTGGTCGCGTGCACATTTACGTACCTGCACTAGGTCCCCTAATTTATATTGATGCTGGGGCCCAACTTTTCCATTCCGAGCCTCGTAGCTACGGACCTGCCTACCATGGGCCAGATCGGTCATCCTTTGTCTTTTTCGGGCTAGCTTCGGAACGGCCCGCTCCATTAATTCGGTGTACCTTTTGGCCTTGGCCTTGAGGGCTGTATGCGTGTCTCTATCCCCTACTTCGGCAATTTTCGAGTTACCCCGGTAGTGGACACAGGGGAGGCTATTAGTACGAAGCTGAAAGGGGGTAAACCCCTCGGATTCGTGAGGGGTGGCCCGGTGGATCCCGACGATCTGATATACGATCTCGGGCCACGGACGCGTGTCGTGTGCTGCTAAATTCCTGCGAAGGGCGGTTTTAATCATACGGTTGGCGTTTTCAGCCAACCCGTTCGACTGGGACATGTGGGGTGCCGTATGTCGGAGCGTGACGCCCCTTCGTGCGAGCAGTTCCTCTACTTCTCCCTTAAATTCGGACCCGTTGTCGATTAGAATTTATTCCGTATCTAGATGAGTATAGAGGAACCAATCGATGTACGTGGCTATTTTTGCGGCTTTGCGGGTCTTACAGGGATAGACCTCGATGTACTTGGAAAAAAATGGTCAATTAATACTAAAAGGATAGAATATTCATATCGGTTTGGGCCAGGTGGCACGTCGATATCTGTTGTGTCCATACTGACTCGTTGGAAAGGACGCTCCACTTTCGTTGGTACTATCGTGTTTGGTCCTCGTATTGGGGCGCAATCAGCGGCACAGACTAGACAGTTGGCGACAGTGTATCTGACATCATCTCGTATGTTGGACCAGAACCATCAGTTCTGGTCTATAGTTGCCTCTGTGACACGTATCGCGAAATGAGCGGCCTGTTCTTCGTGAGCAGATCGGATCCAATCATATCTCTGGAATGGATGGGGAACCGTCAACCACGAACCCGATCCGTCAGTTTTACGCTTCTCCAAATGACCGTTGATCCACCGATAGTCCCGAGATCTTTCCGTTGCCCTACGTTTGTCGTGTTTGGTGAGGTGTCCCATTGATAATCCCGCTAATTTCGCCAATAAAATTTTATCGATCCAAACCTCCGCTCGTCGGTATTTTTCGTCGTATTCAGGGTCGTCTGTTCGGGCAGCCTCGAATCGAATCTCTGTGGGGAGTTTGTTAGTTCTACACAGGGGGCACCTCCATTCCTTGCTACTCGTCCGATATCGAATGCAGGCCCCGTGTGCACGATTGACACACGTGGCACATTCTATCCAATCGACAAACTCGGTTTCGAAAGGATGACAGTCGACCCCATAAACCCGTGCAATACACATACAAAAATAGCAGAATTTTTCGAGGAGGGTGGCAAAGAAAGTTGAGGAAGTAAGAGGGGCAGAATTAGTAGGAGAGGAAGGGGTTGCAGAGACAGGTGGGGTAGTCATGATGACAGAGGAGGAGAGATGGGACCGAATTGCGGAGAGGGTAGAATCAGTCAGATTGATCCTCGTTTCACTTACTGTTTGGACAAGATCTCCACTTGGTCGTACCGAGGTCCAACCTCTTGTTCGGGTTCGTTCCACGGAATCACCTCCTCACTCTTCAGAACTTTCTCAGGCCGGTGCAATCGTGTCAGTCCGTCCGCATTCCCATGTCTCTCGTGCTTCTGATGACGAATGTCAAAGTCCATGCTCTGTAGCACAGTTGCCCAGCGCCCGATCATGCCAGAGTAATCCTTCGATTTCTTCATAGCCAACAGGGGCTCATCATCGGTTACCAAGGTGAACTTCCGCCCAAACAGGTAAGCGCGAAAGTGACTGATTCCCTAGAGAGCCGCATAGCATTCTCCCGTCGCAGCGGCGTAGTTGCGCTTGCAGGCGGGCACCGATTTGGACGCATACTCCACCACGCTTTCGAGTCCACTTGGTCCCACTTGGGCGAGGATAGCGGAAATTGCCTCAGGCTGCCAGTCGGTGATGAGAACAAAAGGCTTTTCGGGATCCGGTCTTATAAGGACCGGAGCCGAAATGAGAGCGGCCTTGACTTTCGAGAACGCTTGATCACACTCTGGCGTCCAGATCAACGGCTGATCTTTGCGCAGCAGATTCATGAGGGGGCCCGCGATCGCCGCGAATCCCTTGATAAATCTTCGGTAGTACGAGGCCAGGCCCAAAAAGGCGCGAACTTGCGTGATAGCCGTAGGCACCGGTGCATCTCTGACGGCTGCCACCTTCTGCGGCTCTGGTTGGAGCCCTTTGTCTGTTACCACGTGTCCTAGGAAGAAAATGGTGGTAAGAAAAAACTTACACTTCTCAATCGCCACCTTAAAACCCGCATCTCGTAACGCATGCAGAGCCCACTCGATGTGTTGTACGTGTCCCTCGTAGGAACTCGAGTACACCAGAATGTCGTCCATGTACACAATCACGCAATAGTTGATGCTGCTCTGCGCCAAACGAGTCTTTGAAAAGTCATATTCATGGCTCTCTGAAAGGTCGCGGGAGCGTTACAGATACCCATCGGACATCAGACCCACTGCCACGTACCCTCGAAAAGCACAAAGGCCATTTTCGGACGATCTTCTTCTCGGACAAGAAGATGATGGAACCCATGGCAGACATCAAACTTACTGAAAAATCGAGCACTCCCAATCGCATCCAACAACTCGTCAATCCGAGGGAGGGGGTACACATCCTTGATCGTGATATCATTCAATTTTCGATTATCAATACAAATGCGAATCCTTCCGACCTTTTTAGGCACGATTACTACAGGAAAGGACCATAGACCTATAGCGGGTTCGATCCATCCATTGACTTCGAACTCCTTAATCCGCTGAAAAGCGATCGCTCTTTGAGCTGGCGAGTATCGGTAAGGAGCGCAGCTAAATGGGGGATGTTCTCCCGTGAGGATGGCATGCTCGATCACATTAGTCAAGCCAATATCATTATCATGCACGCTCAGCACCTCTGCATAAACGTTCAAGACATCGATTAGTGATTTTCGAAGTTCCGTGAGGACGTGGTTTGGTAGGGTGATTGTTGATTCCCCAGGGGTCTTAAGGGGTATATCGATCCAATCAACCGGCCGCTCCTTTTTATCGTAAACACTGGAAAAGATAGAACTCCTGGTGCGAACAGAAAAAACAGTCGCAATCATCTGTGATTCGGCGGGACTGATCATTTCGGTTTGTTTAGTTTCGGCATCAGTTTCTAAATCAGCCGAAATCTGCTCCACAGTCAGTCCTGTTAGGTCCGTCATCTCTTGCATTAGATCAGGTACGTCATCTACCGGCGCTTCTGCCTTCTGTTTAATCAAAGCGATGGTCGCCGCCGTTGTTAGTAACGATCAGGGCAGGAAAACAGAAACGTCTAGATACTGTTCCGTTTGTTGATAACGTGTTCGTAAGGAAAGTGCTTCCTCGTAGAGGGTACGAGGGGGTTCCAAATCATCAGCCAGGTCAGACACTTGTAATATGGGTTCCCCGAGGAGGACTGAAGGACTGACCTGGGTTTTCGGAGGCGCAAGCGTGCTCTCTCCTAAATCCATGTGGAAGCTTCGGGCTGTGTCGGGGCACACTTGAAATTCTTCGGGAATTTCGTGTTCGAAAAGCTCGACCAGGTGCTTCCATTCATCCTCACTAGGCAGTTCTTCTTCGTATTCCTGCTCCCTGATTCCGTTGCCTATATCCGAAGAGGAATATTCCTCGGGATCAATGCCTCGAATCATCCCTATTTGAGCCGAGTTAGAAGTTCGTTTTATCGTTCGGGTGGAAATTCGCAAAGGAACAGTTTGAGGTTTTCCCTCAATTTGCGTGAGCACCAGTTGCTTGGAATCAAAATGCAAACGTGCGCCAACCGCCATCGCCCAAGGTAACCCTAATAACACAGAATAGGAACGCACATCTATCACGAGCGCGTTAACGAGGACGTGTACTCGCCCGACTTTCAAAGCCACATTCTCAATAACGCCCACGATATTTATTGCTTCCTCGTCGGCAGAGACATAATTGTCTTTGCCAGATTGAGGAAGAATGGATCCGAGTCGTCCCGTCTTCCTAACAGTATCGAATGAGATAGCTACTGCAGAAGACTCTATATCGATAAGGGTGTTAAACGGTTTGCCCCGAACTTCACAATCACATTCTGCACTTTTCCACAGTACCGGCCGAGCTCGTACGAAGTGATCTTTTTCTGCTAAAGAGATCGCTACTACACGTGCGGCTTCGGGTTCGCAGGCTTCAGGTTTGGGCGGTGCAACATCCTCTCTTTCCTCCTCCTTCTTCTTTAACATTCGTTGGATGCGCTGGTACGTGAAGCGCTTTTGATTCTTCTGACAATGTTGCAAAAGTTTATCATTTGCCGCTTCGGATATGGTGAGCAGATGTCCCACCGGGATCAGAACACGGATATCTAGCTGCTTGAGCGCTCGTAACACATCGATTTCACCCGTCCTAAACTGTGGACCAGGATGAGACTCGCGATCGACCCATTCGAGATCATCAGGGGCCGATCGGATCGCTCCGACCATTCCAGCAAGATGAAGATACTCGAGTGGATCGACCACGTCAGCAGCGTCAGCGGAAGAAGCTCCCAATGTCGGTGCCGTTGAGGTCGAGGGGGAAAGCTGTTCTGGGGCATATGCTACGAGTTCCCCTCCTTGGGCCGTATCCATCAATGCGGCTACTCGTCCTTAATTCACGGCCACAGGGGCCGCAGAAGGTGGGGGCTGATTACGTTTTGGCTGCGGACAGTCACGGGCGAAATGACCGGGCTGTTTGTAGTTAAAACATTCGATCTTTCTTGTTGGATTAGCCGAGTGAGGGAACTGTGGTGGATAACCAGGAGCGGGCGGGGCGGGTAAGAGAGGAAATGGCGCGGGGGCAGGTCGAGCAGGGGCTGGGTTGGGCTCAAATAGCCTACTCATTATTTGTTCCATCCGCTCCATGTGAGCTGCCTGCATTTGAATCAAGTTGCTCATCCATTCAGACTGCTTGGTAGTGGCCGTATGGATCATTTGGGCAAGATGTAAGTTGGTTACGGTCGGCGAGGGGGGTTCGTGGAAGACTCCACTCTTGACTGCCGCTATCGGTTGATTCACCGAGGGGGAGGAAGAAGAAACAGACGGAATATCGGAAGCGATCCCGTTGGAAAGGCCATGGTCGGGATGGGGATAAAACCGTTCTACCGCTCGCAACCATGATCGCCTTTTAGCCACTACATCGTGTATGGTGTCCGTAATATCCTCATCTCCCTGACTGATATATTTTTTTGTATCAGCCAGGTCTAGTTCCAACGCTTTAGCGATGATAGCAGGTAACTGGTATGTCTTCGGCGAGACCTTTTTCTGTAACTTCCCTTTCAACGTCGGACTTCGTAGGTGATCGATGAACAAGTCTCGAGCGGATTTCTCGTCAAGCCCAAATTTGTCCAACATGGTTTGAAATCGATCCACAAAATCGGGCAGCAATTCCCCTACTCCTTGTGGTCGAGTTTTGAGTACGTACCAGGCGGCATCTTCACTGACCGTATCGAATCGAGCCAAGAATGCTTGTTTGAAAGTATTCCAATCTACCCACGTGTGCTTTCTAAACCAGTCATGTGACGTATTACGGAGTAGCAAGGTAAGAACGAGGGGAAGATCACCCGCCCTGTAACCTTGAGCTTCAACGGCTTCCAGCCAAGCTCCGGGGTGGGTATGATTAGAGAAGAAGGGGAAAGGGGCAGGGATGCTAACCACTACCCTATTACCGTCCACCATTGGTATAGCTGGTATAGCAGCACCAGATATAGATCTGGTCACTGGGCGATCTCGGCGAGCGGGTGGGGGACTTCTTCTTCTACCTCTCGCCAGTTCGACTTACTATCATCAGAAGCGACACGAGTCGGCTCCGATACCAACCTCACGCCCTACGTTGTCTTTCGTTCGGAGTGCTGGTTGTGCGGAAAGAGGCCCAGAAAAACAGCAAGATGGGGTGTGCCAAGGATTTTTGGAAATTGAGTGTGGGGACACAGACGGAGCTGAAATCCCCCGTGTTGGTCCGATGAAGTAAGTCGGTTGCTTTCGCGTGTCGCGGAATGCGCGCGCGGGCACGGCGCAAAAAGAGAAAAAAAATCCAAATTCAATCCACAAAATATTGTCGAGCTTCCCACCGTGTTGCGGCCCGTCGTTTAGAGCGGAAGGGCTTTGGCGCGCTTCGAGTGTCTCGTTTTCGTATCAAATCCCGTCGTCGCTCGCTGGTCAGTTCTGAGTCTGATGTGGAAGGTCTCAACCGCGTGGCTCTTTCCTTATGCTCGTCTTCACTCCGCATTCGGTAGTGGAAACCCTTTGCTTCGTAGCGATCGAAACGCTGGCACTCTGTGTACAGGGTTCGAGGCCAATGGGGCGCCACTGCCGTCCACGGAATGACGATCATCTCGTTAAAGGGGAACAATATTGAGTAGGGTGGAAAGTACGTGTCGATAATAACAAACCCAACCTCCACGAACCCTGAGCAACGATTTGCAGGGGGGAAGCAGTATCTTCCGCCGATCTGTGCGACAACTTCTCGTACATCCCACTCACATACACATGTCCTTTCCTCGTTGTAATGAAAAGGTCGTGTTGATACGGGAGACTGACGCCCGGTCGAAAAGTGCTTGCCAGTCCACATGTCAATCAATTGCAAAAACTCCGAGACGTCATAAAGGAAAAGCAGGAAACACTCGCGCAACCACCAATCAGTCCTTTTCAATTACGAGAGAGAGAGAGAGAGAGAGAGAGAGAGAGAACACCCATCAACGAGATCATGTGCAGATGTCGTGCAGTATAAGGCAGATGGCGTGCGCAGCGCACTTCAGAATTACAGATCTAAACACTCTTGCATTCTCAGACAAAATACCGACAACAATCGTCTAATCAACTCAAAAAGACACGTACCTCCATACATACATTCACTGTGGAAGGTGTGAAAATGAGATATGCAGAGAGATGGATCGCTGAATAGTACACATGCATCTACCGTTCACAAGACAAGGAGGCGGGGTTCTTGCATAGGGGGACTACCCAGGAAACTAATGGAAGAGTTCCGAAAGAAGTTCTTTCACACGGGAACAGCATGCAGACTCATTCCCATTTGAGAGAGAGAGAGACACACACACACATCAAGACACTTCATCATTCAAAGATTGAGGAGAGAGAGGGAGATAGAAGGAGACAAGACCAAAAGGAGGAAAGTTCGGCGTTGCCACCGTACACTCACGCCAGAGATAAAGACCCGCAACAACAAAGACGCATTCACCGTTAATTCCAATCATGGCCCCAGGCCAATCACTCACTCAACTTCAATCATCGATCCTCATACCCACACCGACGATCCCGGTCGTCGCGTGCTAACTCCCACCACTGCGATCGTCACCCCGCCGACGTAACACTCGGCGCGGTTCGCCTCGATCCCATAGTCCGTCGTGGCGATCGAGCGCGCAACCGGCCAGCCCGACTCGCACCAAACACTTTGCCTAGCCACTGCTTCCCAGAAGCTGGCTTGAGAGTCGAGAACGTAAGAGAGATTTGCGGGCGCGCTTGCGGAATTTATAGCAGCGAGGAGGGAGCCAAGGGAGGGAGAATGTAGGGGGAGAGTCGAAGTGTAAGAGGAGAAGCAGGAGGAGAAGACTTTGAGAGGAGCGCTTCGCGGAAGCCATGTTGACGCTTCGAGACTCAAGATTAACCAATCAGACTCGTCGCGTGATAGGCAGATCCTACCGTACCCCGCGTCTGATTGGTGGGCGAGAGTAATCGAAAGATCGACCGGACTTCACGAGCTTTGCTCGGAGAGAAGAAAAGGCGCGAGAAGTAGCGCAAGACGGGTCCAAGATTCAGATGATCAAGAAAGGGGAAATGGGCGCGCGAAGAATTGAGCGGGAGAGAGAAAGGGAGGGAGAAAAACAATTACGAGGAGAGAGGAGGAGGAGGGGGAAGGGAAAAGGAGCGCGGGAAAGAGCGATGCGGGGGACAGAGAGGAGAAAGCTTTTGCATGCGTGGCGCCGTCAACAAAAAACAAAAGAAAAAGGCACCGAAACAATTACAGCTCGCCTACTTCTTAAACCAATTCAAAATTGAAATCACCGTATCCGCGCGCGAAAGAGCAACGCGGGAAAAGAAAGTCCTACGCCTATTCGTATCCTTGCAAAATTCCGAGAGTTTTCCCCAACGCGACCGAGAACATTCACACACAAAAAAGACATGTCGAAGTTCCGCTTATCCCGGAAATCCCAACTGCCGGACCCAATTCCCTGTGCGCTCGCTAAGGCGCACGTAAATTCCCAAATATTTCCCGAATTGCAAAAGGAAAAAGTCGAACCCGGGAATCGTAAAAGGCTGCCGAAAGATGGGGGCCAAAAACACGGCACCCAAAATCAAGAAAACGAAACGGGGGTTTTTATGGGGTTGATATGATACAAAAAGGAGGGGTACGAAAGATAGCACGGGTTCGGGAAGTAGTTCGTCACAGGCACCACAACCCTATATCAAGGTTCCATGAGACACACACCCACTTGATGGCAAGCAACAAAAAAAGGAAGAAAGGGCGTCCCCTCCTTAGAAAAAGTGTGCAGTGACACCTCTCGAGGGAAGGAAAAACTCAACAAACCCTTCCCTGTGGAATTGTTGAAAGAAATAAAGATTTACAAAGATCTGAAGGGGAAACAGGAAAAATTGACCCCCAAACGACATCGACCTCCTCCTCCGCCTCGTCCTGGGCAAGCAAGGTTAAGCGTCCCTTCTGTGGGGAAACACTCTCGGTCAAACGATGGCAGGACGGCGATGAAAATGATATGGAAATCCCGCTTGATAACCTCACAGTTGCATGAACTTGCATCCGCCTTGTTCCTACCTAGGTTTCTTGTTAACTCGGAGGACAGGCTAATCAGTAGGGGAGGGAAGAAACACAAGGTCAAATCCCTCCCTGAAGACAAATCCAAAGAAAGGGAGGCAATCTATCCATGACATGCAATCAATTGGGTGTTTTTTTATGATGCAGTTTACAAATCGATAAACAATAAGATTAGCTGGATCGGAAAGAGACTTGCCACCCTCAAGGGGTCGGTGGAAGGCGCGCGGGAATTGTTTCTGATCCAACCACTCTTATGCGTTTTTTATTCTGATAAACATACGATGGACTCATGGAGAAGTATTCGATGTGACCGATTTGAGGTGCGGATCTTCCCATGGGCCCCCCCGAGACAACAGCGGCCAGAGGAGAAGCGAGACCAGATGATGCAGGAGTATTATTGGGTAGAGTTCCGCCATGTGACTATTGAAGTACAGGGGGCCTTTGTGCACGACCTCGCCCAGAAATATGACATCATCGATTTCATTGACCCTTTCCCCCCCACATCGCCCGACGGGATGTTTTTTTGACGATTGCCTTGGACGGTTGGACCTACCCAGGGACCAGGTGTTCGCCATTGATGATGTCATGATTGTCATCCCCTTCCAGATCGGGGGGAAGGAGTTCAAAATTCACACTGCAGACAAGATGCGCCCCTAGTGCCACAAATGTCATGCATACGGTCGCTAGTCGATAGAACAGGATTGTCCCCTCTACCCGGCAAAGCGGGTCAGAAATATAGGGCGCTTGCTGCAAATCCCTTTCAAAGCAACCCACTGGAGGACTGTAGACCCGGGGCATGAAGGTTGGGTGTACATTGATGAACCCGGAGAAGAGGGAAGGGTGAGGGGTTGGGAGTGGGAGAGGAAGGAGGAAATCAATTGGGACACCAAACCACCAGAGCACTGGGCCCCGCCACGAACAGTTGAAGATCACATGGAGGGCCCTAGAGCCTCCCCACACACTGCACCTGTGCCCCAAATGAGGGTCGAGCCCCGACACAATTCACTTGTGCCCCAAAAGAGGGTCGAGCCCCGACCCCAAGACTTCCTAACGACCGCTGATGAACATATGAGATCTGGCAACAACTTGGCCCAAAAAACACCAGTCCAACTAAAAAGGACCAGTGGAAGGATCCTTACTTGAAACTGAACGGGGTCAGAAAATCAACAACTAATCGCTATTCTGCCCTAGGGAACACGAACTGAGACAAAGAGAAAGTAACAAAGGCAGCAGCAGTCAGTGCAACCAACACAGACACAGTGGGGGTGGTCGAACATGCGGTAGTGCAAGAGAGACCGAAAGGGACGGCACATAAAAAGGAAAATGTCGATGAGAAACAACTAGACCCGACACTGGTAAACACGGCAGGCCGGTTTTGGAGATAGGGGTCGAGGCCCATCGAGTCCACGAGGTACATTTTGGGCTGGAAAGGGCGAAAGAAAAAGGGCAAGAGGACCCCAGCCAATGGACATCGACGATCCTGACACAAAAATGCAAAACGACGCCCCAGAAGGATGGGAGGGATCGAGGCGACGCGGTGGGCGAAGACGCAAGGCGACGTGGTGGGCGAAGACTCAAGGCGGTGTGATGGGCAACGTCACAAGGAAGCGAGGCGAGAGAAGGGTAAGTATGGGAGAGTTGGCGACGAGGTGGACGGTGGGATATGGGCGCGCGCGGTAGGAGTACTAGGAGATGGGTAACATGGGTTTGATGGGTAGTGACAGGAAACAACCAAAAGGTGGTAAGGTAGGGGGGAGGGTGGGGCAAATGGGCAGAGGGTTGAGGAGGCGTTGTACTAGGTAAGGACGTCTCGTCTTCGTCTTTTGAAAAACCCTTCCCTCTACCTCAACAGTATGGTATGGATACAGTTATGGTGGATTGAACCCCCTGTGGCGACTCGTCAACAGGTTTGGCGAGGGGGTGCCACACCGTCTTCGATTTCCTTCGGGGGATCGAAGATGGCCGTTGATGTCTTTGGTGCTAGCTTTGCTTTGAGCCTAGACGCTTGCAGTAGGAGGAAGGGAGTTTCTCCCCCAAAGACGCATGGGTAGGGTTTGAGGGGTGTGAGGTAAGTAGCTTGGTTCAGGAAGAAGGGATGGGAGACTGCTTCTTATTGGATTAGGTTTCAGCCCATGCGTGGCTCGGCTGTCTTATAATTCGAACTCTACTGCAAATCTTCTGATAACTTTTCGTTGATGATTTCAATTCATGATTCATGATCTTCTTGATAAAAGGATTTCAATCATGTGACATTTCAGAATTTCAATTGAGAGTTTCATGTTTTGTTGTATGCTCTTTCCCCTGATTTCTCTTGAGCTGTGGTCGCTTCCTGTAATTTTTTCAGATGTTGGTTTTTGAATGATTTCGTTTTAAGAATTGTGATTAGTTTAACATCCGATTCATGATATCTTAGGTGTTTCTTTTATGAAATTGATCCCTAATCCAAAATTCGTATTTTCTATTCTGAGCAAGATCTTTAATTTGAAATTCGTATTTCCTTTGGATGAGATTGATCCCTAATCCGAAATTTGTATTTTCATTATGAGCCAGATCTTTAATATGAAATTCGCATTTTCTGAGCAGGATTCATAATCTTAAATTCGTATTTTATGAGCACGATTCCAGGTTCCTCATCTGAAATTCGTAAATCAGAGTTCTGCTCTGCTTCCAATGAATGATTACTCAATTTTTATTTACAAAGGGTTACAATCTGATTTTTTTCAAAGCGGAATTGATGACCTATGTTTACCCATCTTTGATCTAATTCGAAATCTGATGCTGGTTTTCAGAAGTTGTAGTTCAACTTTGTTAGGAGATGGTTTTGCAAACGAAAGGGGGAAGGTCGAATAAGAGGCAAGTGGGAAGTGGGGGGGTTCTCTTAGAGGAGGGATCGGCGGTTCAGGGCGGTAAGTCTATCATCAGAAGGGTGGGGTGGGACGGCATTGGCCGGTGCTGGAGCATTCGCTCTGTGACCAAGGGGAGCTTGAGGCCATTGAAGTTATGTCGAGGGTGGAAGGCATAACCATTTCGCCCGACGGGCCGACGTAGCTGTTGTCGGGGCGATGACCCTGTACCCTTTTAAAGGGATTTACAGTTAAAGGGAGTTGTCGAGGGGGAAGACACTCTCTGTCCGTCAGAAACAATTAGGTCGGTGCTGGGGTAGTTTGTATTGCCTTGTAACCCTAGCAGAGAGGGTATGAGATCTGATGATTTCTGGTACAAGGATTGAAAGCCTGGGCTGAGTGTCCTTCATCTATCGTAAGGGAAGGAGATGGATTATTAGTGGTTCTTGTTCTAGTCCTTCCTTTTGATTTTCTTAAATGGGAAGGTGAAAGTCGGAAGTATGGTTTGGAGGAATTTTGGGTGGGCTCGTGCAGTAGAAGAAGGGTTCCTCAGGGTAGTAAGTCTACTAGAAGGGCGGGGTGGGGCGACTTTGGCCGGTGTTGGAGCAGTGGCTTTGTGACCAAGAGGAGCTTGAGGCCATTGGAGTTATGCTGAGGGTGGAAGGCATAACCACCTCTTTCAACGTAGCTGATGCCGGGGCGGTGATCCTATAACCCGCTAGGGGGTTTGCACCTGAGGAAGTGGTCTTGGGAGAAAGACACTTCCTGTCCGTCAGAAAACAGTTAGTTCGGTGCTGGGGCAGTTTGTGTTGCCTTGTAACCCTAGCAAGGGGGGTGTGAGAACTGACGATTTCTGGTACGAGGACTGAAAGCCTGAGCTTTGGTTTCTCGTCTGCAGCAAGGGTATGAGTTGGATTGTTGGTGGCTCTATTCATGATTTTCGTCTTTTTGTTTTTTATAGTTTTTTTTTTTGAATATGCTCTTGAAAAAAAGTTGGTTGTTTGATGGCCCTAAGAATGTTTTAGGACTTTGGGGATTCCTAGCAACTCGTCTTAGGTGGCTTCGATGTTATAATACTCGGTGATCTGCGGCTGTTCGATGGAATCAATGCCAGAACGACGCTGGCCGGTGCATGCTTTAAGATGGGCATTCCACGGGACAATCAAGGGTTGTTGCTGGGACGACGCTGGTTGGAGGTGGGGTGAGTTGTGTTACCCTGTAATCCACCAGGATTTGGGGGTGTGAGGCCTGGAAGAGCTCGACAGAGAGTAAGACAGTGTTGGAGAACTTTGGAATGTTTTCCTAGGGATTTCGAGGGTTTTGGAGCATTTGCAGGACCTCTTCGTCTATTTCCATACTTCCTGAATTACTCTAAGTGTTCTCAGACGTTTTCTCAGCCGAAGACGGGTAATGGCCCCGGTATCGCAAAAAAGAGATTGAGGCGAGTGAGAGAAGGATATCACGCGTCTCTTTATCGTCGCCCGTACGTCGTACGGGAGGTCTCCGTACGGCCGGTGCGTACGGACGGACGAACGGCCGTACGGGTGTACGGACGACGACCGTCCGAAGATGTTTGAAGGGCAAAAAAAATCAAAAAAATAAAATAAAAATATGGGGTTGTAGCTCTTTTCGAGATCTACAACCCCATTTTCTATTTTTTGGCCTTATAGAGGATTAAAAAAAAATAAAAAAAATAAAAATAAAATGGTAGCAAAAAAAAACGGGCTGTAGCCCCGCCTTTGTGTGTGTGTGTGTGTACTCGTGGGGGGGAGGCGACCCCCCCCACCTTGTATCAATCAGTCAATCAATAAATCAGTCAATCAATCAATCAATCAATCAATCAATCAATTAATCAATCAATCAATCAATCAATCAATCAACCAATCCATCAATTAATCAATCAATCGATCAATCAATCAATCAAAAAATCAATCAACCAATCACTCAATCAGTCAATCAATCATTTAATCAATCAATCAATCAATCAATCAATCAACCAATTAATCAATCAATCAATTTATTTATTTTCTTTACCCCCGGGACCAGGGTAACCGGCATTCGGGACGGGCCGAACGCCCGAACCCGAACGCCCGAACGTATGCGACCCCTACGGGATGCGTTCGGCCGTTCGGGCCGAACGTGGACCCAAAAAAAAAAAAAAAAAAAAAAAAAACAAAGTCATCAAAAAAATCTGAAAAAAAGATATGTCATGAAGAAAAATACATTAAACAAGATTTTCTCGAGCATTACATCCGAATTCGTTACGGAATTTGAAATAAAAATAAAATGCGGAAAACAAATACTAATAATAAAAATAAATAAAAATAAAAAGAGAATTAAATTGAGTGAGTGCGCGAGCATGTTTTCGACACTGCCATCTTTGGCGATTTTTCATTTTGTTTTGGCATAGCTAAATGCCCTGAAAATTTACAGATTTGTACTTCACATAATACAAAACCCACTAAAAAAGTTTCAAAAAATAATAAAATTGTTAAGATCCCGAACTGAAGTGAAAACAAAAAGTAAGAAGTGAAAAAATACGTGCGCGAGCACGTTTTGACACCGTCATCTTTGACGATTTTTAATTCTTATTTGGATTAGGACAAATGACTTGAAAATTTACAGGCATGTACCTCATGTCATAGAGAACTCACAAAAACAAATTCCGAAAAAAATAATTATGTTTAGGCCCCGAAATATTTTTTGGCGGGGTCCGAATGCCGTCAGGTTCGGACCTCGTACGGGACCCCGAGTGCCCATACGTACGGAGGTCTGCCTGGGGACCTCCGTACGTACGGGCTGGTGACCCTGCCCGGGACCAAAAAAAAAAAATCTTTTTTTTTTTTTTTTTTTAATGGGGGGGGTACACCCTGACMCCCGMCCCCCCCCCAGCCCMTCCMCCCCCTCAACACCCCCCCGGAAGGCCACGTACGGAGGGCCCAAAGATCGTATGTACGGGCCGTATGGGCATCGGGGGCCCGTACATATGGACGTCCGAACGGGCTGTATTCATACGACCATATACAGAGACGCGTCCTACTAGTGAGGGGGCTAGCTGGTAGGATGGGAATAGGGTATAGCAGCAGCGGAGATGGTGGCTCTGCTGCAGTAAGCCTCGCCAAAGTGGGGTATAGGGGATTGATTGGTGGTGTCCGAGTCTTTTTCCGAATTGTGCATATGATTTTGTTCAAAAACAAAAAAGGGTGAGTGGGGTCTTCAAAAACAGAGATGGTGGGATATGAGGCGTCCTACTAGTGAAGGGGTTAGCTGGTAGGATGAAAATAAGGTACAGCAGCAGCGGAGATGGTGGCTTTGCTGCAGTAAGTCTTGCCGGAGTGAGGTCAAGAGGATGGATGGGGGGTTCCTGAGTCGGTTTCTGAATTTTGTCTAATTCCGAAGTCTGTCGTAGTAATTTCCTAAGTAGCCCCAATTTTTCTTAGCCAATCCAGGTAATGGCCCCGGTATCTCAACTTAAAAAATAAAAATAAATAATAAAAAATTGAAAAAAGGATGAGAGGGATCACAAAGAAGAGGATGCAGATACCAAACTTCAGGGACTGGCTGAATGGATCATGGACTGACATGGAGTAGTTGAAAAGGCAACACCCGCAGGGGTCAGTCGTGTCCTGGGATGAGGTCTACGTGCCTTCCGTTCCAGTATTAATTAATAGTCCAACTCTGAGGCAGGTGCTGGAGCAAGGGCCACCTCCAGGATCTACCTGACAGAAAGTGCTCCATAGAATCCTCGTCTTCCGAATCCGAAAGAAGGCAGGCAGGTGGGAACTTGGTCTTTCGCTGAACGACTCAGAAGACGTGTATGCGGTTACGTATGGGGGGGTGACGTTACATGGATGGCATTATGGCACCTCGAGAAGGAAGGGGTGCTACGAATCAATCCGGTCAAAGAATTCATTGAGGGCCACTACGACCCAGGGGCTGTGGCCACTCAGAGCGTCTCTTCGAAACAATTGAAAATTGCCCACAAAGACCTCTATATTTTATTTGATGAAACCAAAGGGGCTGGTCTCACTTGGCAATTGCACAACAGCCTATTTGAAATGCAACAGCTTAAGGACCTGGTGAAACCTAGCCAGACCGGGTCAGCTGATGCCTTGCTAAAAGTCTTGTGCGGCTATGTATCACCCGCGGCCGCGGCCGTGGGGTAAAACTGGGAGGGCGGCCGTGATCACGGCGCCGCAGCTCCGGATGAGGTTGGGTGCAGCTGCAACTTTCAGGGATTTTCTTAGACTTGAATAAATTCTCAAAAAAAATAAAAAAAAAAGGGGTTGTACATCTTTTCGATATCGAAATTGCGCAATTTTTTATTTTATTTTTTGACTTCGTCTTCGAATTTTAAAAATTAAAAAACTAATTTTCCTAAGGCAAAAGATGTATTTTTTTTTTTTTTTAAGTAAAACTATGAAACTTATGTGTTTTTTAATTTTAAATTTAGTGACGTTTTTGGATATGACCACAAGGCAAAAGTTGTTCAGTATATTTTTTTGCATAACATATTTTGTTTTCAGATTTTTATTTTTATTTTTTTTCATGGTTGCGCATGGCCGCCTCCGGGGGGGATTCATAGTTGTGCGGCATCTTGTGTAGGAATATCCCTAATGGGAGGGTTGATTGGGATGTGCAAGAATGGCAAAGACTGTAGAGGACGAGATGCCGCAAGAGGTGGTAGTAACCGATGATGCAGCAGATGGATTGGGTGGAAACAACGTATGGCAGAAACAAAGCTTGGAAGCGCACCCTACAAACGGCAGACCTGGATCTCAGAACCATTAACGTAAATGGTTTGACATCTTACAATTAGGATAAAACACAGGCACTGTGGGGCCTTCTCCGAGGGGTGGGTGGATGGACCTGGCCCGACCTAATTTGTGTACAAGAAACACATCTTATGGATCGATCGGAGCACCACAGGGCACACAATTAGGTCTGGCGCTACCAAGCCTATAGGGCACATGCCACAGGCCACATGCCCCAGGGCCAGGAAGGGCAGGGGTAGCAATATGGGTGCCTCCTAATTCTAGATTTGAAGTCCTAAACCATTGGCAAGACGAGATAGAAGGACGATGGGTTGTTGTATTAGGGATGCTGAAGGTAAAGGTTATATATGTTACTGCTCTTTATGCCCCCAATGCAGCACCGGATAGGAGAGATTTCTTTGAGAAAATTCAAACCATCCCTCCACCGAGCATTCCAGTAATCTTAGCAGGAGATTTCAATATCACGACTGACAGATAGATGGATAGGTGGAAAGTTCCCCTCTTCAACACTCATAACGCTGAAGAGGATGAAAATATGTTAGAACAATTGTGGACCACCTTTTCCTTCTTCGACACCTTTAGACACATTTATCTTATAGAGAGCACCTTAACTTGTATAAAAAACAATAACCCGGATAGGCTATCCAATTCTCGAATTGATTTGATTTTTGTTGCAGAGGCCCTAGCAGTTGGTCTCACTGCTTCTGCAGTACTCCCCATGAGTCCATATACTGGATTAGATCACACAATGTGCTCCGCCTGGCTTCATTTCGATATTATTTAAGACAGTCATGGGAACACTGGCAGGAACGTATACTGGAAATAGACTCTTACATTAGCTGGGATACAAAAGGAGGAGGCAGATTATAATCAAGAACCGGACAGTTTCTGGCCGTCCCTATTGAAGAACCGGTGCAGGCTTCCCATTCCAGACAGACCCCACAAACCGATGGGAGAAAGTTTGTAGACAACCCCTCTTTAGGAAACGATTCCTCACAGACTCGTACGGTAGTGTAAGGAACAACACTACAGCGCCATGGGAGAATTGGGTCAGGCGTGGGATCTTACGTGTAGGGGACCTGTGGGATGGTGGGAGACAGGATTGGAAGACATTGGACCAGCTGCGGGAGTCACTTCGGTATTGCCATCACATTAAAAAACACATTGAAGAAATTTTTGAAACAAGTCCGCTGGACTAGTATAGAATTTTGTGGAGGGGACCAATCTTCAAGAAAGAAGATTGGGTGGTGGCCAAAGGGAGGCATGAACAGGTGGGCCAGGTCCATATGGTGGACTCACGCATGAACCTGATAGAATATTACAATATCTCCCGATCCAACAGGCTGCAGGGCAGCCCAGCCTCTTTTGAATGGCAGGATCGAGATGGCCTATACTGAGTCAGGGTGCTGGAAGGGGGGGGGGGGGGGGGGGGGGGGGGGGGGGGGGGGGGGGGGGGGGGGGGGGGGGGGGGGGGGAACGGGTGGTCTTCCAACCTCAAATGAACATCCGTAAGTTGGCCTTTGGCCCGCTGGAATGACAGTGGAACGCCCCTCCGAAACGCACTACTCCGCCCTCGCAATGAGTTACCTTTTACAGTCAAACAGTGAAATACACATACTGAATGCTGAGACCCAAGCGACACATGAGAGACGTGATCCTCGATCGATGGGCCAAACACCTTAAAATAGACCACCACCTACTCACACCGATTAAGTGGTTTCGGGAGCAGAAGTCCAAAATGGCTAAGATCACCTCAGTGACCTCACTGCAATGGCAAATAACACATCGATGTTTACCGACCAATGATTGGTTGATAGACCATACTAATCTGGAGTAAAAGGGGTTGGCATCACCATGGTGTCAACGCTATCTTCGGCATTTTCCACCAAGAACACAGGATTCGTGAAAACCTAACAAAACAAATTGTTAGGTTTGCCCGAAATGTATTCGAGACTATGATAGTACGTTTTTCAAGCCTCCTTGAGGAACAGAATTCTACGTGAAATAAAACAACCGCAAAAAAAAAAAAAAGTTACTTTTTGAGAACCACTGGAAGTGGCGAGGAGAAAAACAGGTTTTTCCACATAAAATCACTACCAGGTGAAGAAGTGTATGTTCAAGAACTAGAATATCTTTTTTTTTTTTAATCTAAAAAAATCATGTTTATAGTACTATAAGATGTAATGCACGATGAACGTACTCGGGGGTTTTTCGAACGATGAAACATGTTCTCAAATATAGTCTCCCACACCTTAGCGAACATATTATTTTTTACTGTTTATTTTATTTTTTTCCGTATTTTTTAAAAATTTTAAACTCGTGTTTGGCTAAGAATTTGAACGTGTTTACCTGACAAAAGTTGTTTGTATTCTTATTTTAAATAACATATATTTTTTGCTAAGGGTTTTATTCTTAACATCAAAATTGATTTATAGTCCTATAAATTAGTTTTCGGCGAACTTTTCGCAAACAACACTAGATTCGTGAAAAACTTACAAAACGACAAAACCTCACATTTTTATAGAATGAAAAAGTAAAAGTTAAACTGTTATTTTTTACAAAAAAAAGAGGGTTTTTAACTGTTTTTCGATAAAGGAGTCAAAAAACGAGGTGAAAAGTCAATTGTTCCTCAAAATGTGCAAGAAAACAATTTCTTGCAAAATGCTCTTATATGGCTATAAGTCATTCTTAGTAGATTTGCGAAAAGCAAAGCTCAAATAAGATAATTTTTAAGGACTACAGGGCAAACTTGAAAGATGTTAAAAAAAAACGGACTTTTGTGAATACCCATTTATAGAACGATAAGCAGGGTAACTGGCGTTCGGGACAGGCCGAACGCCCGAACCCGAATGCCCGAACTTATGGGACCCCTTGGGGATGCGTTCGGCCGTTCGAGCCGAACGCGGACCCAAAAAAAAAAAAAAAAAAAAAAACAAAAAGTCGTCAAAAAAATCTGAAAAAAAGATATGTTATGGAGAAAAATAATTAAAACAAGATTTGCCTGAGCATTACGTCCGAATTCCTTACCAAATTGGAAATAAAAATAAAATAAACAGAATAAATACTAATAATAAAAATAAATAAAAATAAAAAGAGAATTAAATTACGTGAGTGTGCGAGCATGTTTTCGACACCGCCATCTTTGGCGATTTTTTTTTTTTTTTTGGCAAATCCAAATAACTTGAAAATTTACAGATGTGTACTTCACATAATACAAAACCTACTAAAAAAGTTTCAAAAAATAATAAAATTTTTTACACCCCGAACTAAAGTGAAAACAAAAAGTAAAAAGTGAAACAAAATTTGGGCGAGCACGTTTTGACACCGCCATATTTGGCGATTTTTAATTATTATTTGGCTAAGCCAAATGACCTGAAAATTTATAGGCATGTATCTCATGTCATAGAGAACTCATAAAAAAAACGTCTGAAAACAACAATTATTTTTACGAAATAATTTTTGGCGGGGGCCGAACGCCGTCGGGTTCGGACCCCGTACGGGACCCCGAACGCCCGAACGTACGGAGGTTCGTCCGGGGGCCTCCGTACGTATGGGCTGGTAACCCTGACTATAAGTAATTTTCAACAGTTAGGTAAAATTAGGTCTAAGGACACACACACACACATGAAAATGGTCTAAGGAAAACACACACACACACAAACACCACCACACACACACACACACATACACAGACATACACACACACACACACGAAAATGGTCTAAGGCAAAAGGAAAGAAAAAGGGAACAGGACAACAAAACAAACTTAGTCTAGTAAGTGGGCGAGCATATTTTTGGCATCATCAACTTTGACGATTTTTAATTATTTTTCGGAATACGGTGAAAATTTATTGGTTTGTACCATACGTGCTACATAACTCACCAGGGGCCGAATTTTCGAAAGTTTGCCCCCTTCATGTTTTGTCGGGCACCCGAACGTTCAACGGGGGGGTGGAGACCGTCCCTGAACGTGCTGGCGGTTTACCCTGATTTATACTCCTTAATGAGTCCTTATAACAGAATGGTGATCCAATTAAAACATTTTATGAACTCATTCAGACTTTCATTCCTTGACTATCCTTAGCATGAAATTTAGACCAGAACGGATACCCTTCTTGAAAGGAAAGTTGTCAAGTAAGACCGAAATTTTTAAAAGTGGAATGATACTTTCTAAGATTGAATTATCATTTTAAGGGGAAGCTACGCGGGAGTCACGAAAATGAGTCATAATTGCACTACGGGCCAAGATACAGTTTCGAGTTGCAGTTCGGGTAATGTATACAACTCATCTTTCTGGCCAGGTAGGGTGCCTGAAGTGCAATTGCAAACTGTATCTTGCCTCATAGTGCAATTTTAACTCGTTTTGGTGACTTTACTGAAGTTATCCCCTTTTTAATCTTGCCATTATCTTGGAATGATTTTTTATTATGGAATGTTCTTAGAAACCACAATCTCAGAGGAAGGGTGGTGACATTGGTGACTCAGAGTGAAAAAATAGAAAATTGTAGCGAGTCGGAGCCACAATTGCACTTGCTTGCCACAATGTATGTTCAACAGAAAAGTTAACGAGGGGTGTCTATAAGATCTCCAGGCGTGAGGCTGGAAACACTTGCCAAAAGGCAAACTGTGGAAGGTTCCTTCGGACCAGCATCCATAAACGGGTTGTGACAGGTGGGGAAAAGCAAAACGCTTGCCACAACTGGTGGAAGAATTTTGTCCTCGCTGTCTTAGACTAGCAGTTTTTTTTGGATGCCAAGTTTGACCGATAAGTGCCACCTTGCGCCTACTCGACCAAACTTGGACGATGGTAAGTACTGCAACTAGGCCCTCAAAGGGTTTTCCTATGTGAAGAGAGGGCCTGGAGCCTTAGTGGACTCGGAGAAACCAGCTATGAAGTTGTTGGGTAGTGTTGTTGGCTAGGGCTTCCGAAGGTAGAGAGCCCCATCTTAGAGAGCAAGTGGAGTGTCCACTGGAATTTTTCTCGTTTCGAGAGTCTGATAGTTCTTAAAGGACTCTTCAATTTTTTTGAGAGTCTAGCAGTGTAGCGGGACTCGCTATAGGTGGAAAAAGTAAAGCTGGGAAGGTAGGTTGTTCAATACTAGAACGACACTGGCCGGAGCTGGGGTGATGCCCTGTAACTTGCCGAAGGTGAGGTTATGAGGCCTTGTAGATTGATCTGGGGACGCTATGTGGGGGCATCCTGAGGGACAACTGGGGGTTGCTGACAAAGGACGACACTCGTCGGAGCTGGAGTGAGTCACGTTGCTCTATAACCTAGCGGATAGCCTGAGGGGCGTGAGGCCTGGATGAGTTTGTCAGAGAATAAGTCAGTTTTAGTGAGCTTTGTTATGATCTGTTGGAAATCCCTTAGATACTCGAGTGTTCTGAAAATTGTGGAGAATTTCAGGAGGTGTTTAGCGATCATAAAAAAAAAATCATAGTGTTCTCATAATCTATCCCAAGTCCAGTAGCTTGCTCACAATCTTGGAGGATACTCTAAAGCCGAAACCAGGTAAATGGCCCCAGTACCTCAATTGGTTCAAAAAAAAAACAAAAAACAAAAAGTGGTAGGAAGGACAGGAACTGAGGGGTTTAGGTTGGGTTCATTAGGGAGGCAGGAGGTAGGGGTTTAGGTAATAGGATGTACTCTAGTTGGACAAGAAAGTTGGTCATTTTGGGTTTGTGTGGTTTTAAAGCACCAGTACACCATACATAGGCCTTCGGGTGTCAGCGTGGAACCCACACCACTTTGGACTCCGCTGGTTTTTTTTTTTTGTAACTAGGGCGCAATTACGAAAACAGTTTGTAAATGCATTTCGAAGTGTCTTTTTGGAGTCCAGTATAGTCCGAAGTTTCAAATGCAGTCGAAACTCTGAGCATGCAAGAAAGTTGCAAGGCGGAGTTTGCAATTGCAGTCCAGTCTGGCATGCGGCATTTTTTTTTTCCTCGGACGCGTTCGAGGCATAGCGGTCGTGGCCCAACCACGCGACGAGATGCTTTTTTTTTTTTTTTTTTGTAATTTCGCACGTGGCCTAGGCATCTTGGTCGTGGCCCAGCCACCTAACGGGGCCGAGATTAAAAAAAAAAAAAAAAAAAAA
>BFEA01000068.1:890602-904022 GCA_003427395.1 Chara braunii
ACTTTTATAATATAAGCTGCTACTTGCTTAAAAAAAAAAAAAAAAAAAAAAGAAAGGTAATTTGAGACCACCTCTGGAGGTGATCTCAAAAAAGGGTCCTTCGGGGACATTCGTTAAAATTGGAACGATACAGAGAAGATTAGCATGGCCCCTGCACAAGGATGGCACACATAAATCGAGAAATGGTCCAAATTAAAAAAAAAAGAAAAAAAGGGTCCTCCCGCGGGCCCGCAGGCTGCTGACAAACGGGTCACCGTTTGAGGCATTTGGGTAGCGGGCCTCTCCAGTGTGACCCGAAACTGACTCTAATTTTGGGATTTAGGGTCTTTTGGTCCTTGTGTGAGTATGCCCTGAGTTCCCTATGAGACATGGGCGCAGCAAAGACAGCCTGGATAGCATTTTGTACGCCCAGACTCCTCCAGGCTCGCCGTCCAAAACGGCGGAGGGTCCGGAGGGTCAGTGGGACGTCGCTGCACTTACTGTCCATTATCGGCGTGCAAAATGGATTGGAAATTTGTCAGAAACGTCTTGGAATATCGACTGTCCATTTTTGTATAGATCCCAGCCTGCACAAGTACTTTCGTGAATGGTCCTCGTAGGAACCCACGGGCCCGCCGCCTTTTCGGACAGCGAGCCTGGAGGAGTCTGGGCGTACAAAATGGTATCGAGGCTGTCTTGTAGTGCTGCGCCCGTGTCACGTAGGGAACTGACAAATTCGGGTGTTGTAGAGTGTACAGCAAGTGGAGCAATGCCGCGTTTCCACGATTTCTGTACGCTACCATAGCTGTCCACAAACTATCCACAATTTTTGTACAGTGGACAGTAATGGAGCGAGACCCAAATACTAAGAGACTCGCCACACCACTCTTGAAAACTCTTTTTCACGAGTTGCTGCATCGCCACACAGCCTCTTGACACTTGGGGCAGTCAAGAGCTGTCAGAGTGGCAGCCTCTTGAAACCTTTTTTCAAGAGGGTCTCTTGAAAAATTGGAAACCCCAGCCTGCAACTCGTGTGTTTCCAAGCGTCCTTGGCAGAACCCTTGAGGGACTACCGACTTTCAAGAGTCGTCAGGCCGTTATCCTGACGCCATGTGAAAAAAACAAAGCTGTATGACTGTCGTTTTTCATCCTGTGTCCAACGGCATCGCCCTTTCGAGAGTGCTGTGTGGCGAAGGGCCGAAAACTCTTGAAAACCCAACTCTTGAGAACGTCTGACAGCTCTTGTCAATGACATATTTCCCCATTTCAAGAGTCGTGTGGCGAGGACCATGCTTCAGAAGAGCTTCCGAAGGGGTCCCTGTTAACCGCTTATGTTCCCCGTCCTACTGGTAGTTTATTCCGGAGAAAAAACACGTTTCAGACGAGCCCCCGAGGAAGTGTCATAGATCCTAAAGTATAGATGAGAATTCTTTTTTTTTTTTTTGGGATAGATGAAAATTCTCAGTGTTAGGGCATCGCCACACCACTCTTAAAATGTGCAAAACGAGAATGAACTTCCCGCTAGAACATGGCCTGGCCAGCTGCAGCCGCCACATTTTTGTCTTTTTCACATTCAATCACAACATCTGCAGCCGCCACATTTTTGTCTTTTTCACATTCAATCACAACATCTGACATCGCGTATCGGAAACTTCGGATTGCGCTTTTCCCTGGTCCTTGTTATGTTCGGTGATCTCTCTTTGATGATTCAGGGAAAGGAGGAAGGATGGTATGATGGTGTAGCAATATCTTTTGCAGTTCTGCTTGTTGTTATTACTACATGTAAGTGATTCAGAATCCCTCTTGTCATTCTTTCTTCCCAAGTTCCCTTTATATATATATATATATATAAAGAAAGCTGCATTTTTATTATGTAATGATATTATAATCCGAAAACGAGGCCGGGAGCGAGATCCCACTAGCCATATATTATGTGGATTAGGGTCTCGCTCCACTATAATTGTCCACTGTACAAAAATGGACAGTTCGACTTCGCTCCACTTACTGTCCACTGTCCGTCCGCTGTACAATATTTCCCTCTGACAACTGTCCACCAACTGTCCGAAAAATTGTACAGTGGACAGTAGTGGAGCGAGACCCTTCGTGTGAAGGGTGTGGGACAGGTGGGTGGCAGCGTGAAATAGGGAAAGCAAATGCAAAAAAACATTTCATGACCAAACAAATGAAGAAAAAACTGCTAAAAAAGAAAAGAAAGTGCTCTTCTCACAGATGGTGTCTTCTCCAGGCGGGGTGTCAGATGTCAGGGTGCCTGTTCAGTTGTTCTGACAGAAATTCTTTTTGGCAAAGGAGGGCAAGAGTAACTCCATAAAAAAAAAAAAAAAAAAGAGTAACTCCATACACCATTTGCTGTAGGTGAGGGGATCAAACCCTCCCAAACACCTCCCAAACCACAATCAATTTCCAGCTATGAATCCATTCTTCTTTGCCTTCGCTGTGAGTGAACGTGTGTAATTTCACGAACCGAAAAACTTGGTTGTGATTTCACGCACTTTTGGGACAGCCACAGGACCGCCACAACAAAAACAAAAGAAACACCTACCAATGGGAGTCTCAGAGCAAAAGAAAACATAATTTTCCCCAGCTTAATTCACAAAAACAGGCTACCGCTGATTTCCTGCCAAATCCACGATGCCTGACAGTCACACACCTTAAACACTAATCCACATACATCGGTAGTGGGATCTTGCTCTGAGGCCGAGGTCCCACTAGAAAAGAGGATAGGATCAAGTTCCTGAATCTGGATGTGATTTATGCAGAGATGCAGAAAAGCAGTTCAATCTCAATTTCCTGCACCTCTCCGCAAACACGTCCAGATTCAGGCATTCGATCGGAAATCCTCTTCGCTAGTGAAACCAGGGCCCGGGAGTTCCATCTCAACCCAGACAGTTGAGTTAGGAAGGCGTGTGAGGGAAAGCAGACGAGACCCGTCATCCATCCCAGGCCTCTTTTCATTCAATTTGGTGTCTGGGCCCCTCCTCAGAAAACCCCCCTGCATTCACTGCATTTGCCCCTATAGAGACCGCTTCCCATTTGCCCCCCTTTTTAAAAGCTTAGGCATTGTTATGTAGAATGCGAATCCTTCTGTTCTTAGCCTTTTGTTTTTAACAATGACCAAAAAAAAAAATTAAAAAAAAAATGGTGCGGCAGTTGAAACTGGACCCTCAGCCCATTTGCGTGGAGGTCTAGTTCCCTGCACATCGATGGAGCGTCAGAGGCAAAGCAACGAAGGGGCAGTTTCAACACCACAGGATTTAAAAAAAAAAAAAAAAAAAGAGGATTCTCTCTCCTGGGGTTTCAGCCTGCTCATACCAACCTGAGGGCGTACTGACACTACTACCACTATCTCAGATGTATCTGACCGCATTTACTGCCAGACTTGTACGCATCTGGCCGCAATTCCGTCCAGAAATAAGTACGATTCAAAGTGCTTAGCCCAGTGTGAGTATGCCCTGTCAGTGAGTGTTTCCAAGAAAAGGAGAAGAAGAAAAAGGAAAATAAGTTTACGAGGGAAGTCGATGGAGAAATGTCGTCCCTAAGGCCGGTCAGCGTAAGCAGAAAGAAGACCGTTTGAAACAAGCAATCCGGGATGCAGAAGCCAGACTGGGGCAGGACCCATATGGGGACCTCTATTGGGCCAGGGTACGTAAGGACTTTTTGGTCCAGCTGGAGGTGTTAGAAACGCAACGTCAGACCCAATGGCTGGAATGGCTGAAGGTGAGGGACCTGAAAGGCCAGGATCGCATGACCAAACTCACATTTCGTTCTCTCCTGATTCAGGTCACCAAACCCCTATTAAGGGAACTTCTTCACCCCTTCTCTCCTGATAGGCCCTCAGCATTTACCACTTCTTCCATGTGTGACTATGCTGCGGAATATTTTTCAGACATTTTAACATCGGTCCGTCCAGCGGACGCTTTTGACTCCGACCTCTCTGTGTCCTCTACATTTTGGGACCGCACTCAGATTACAATTTCTATGCAGGTGGGACCGCACTCAGATTACAATTTCTATGCAGGGCAGTGCCGATCTACCAATTTGACATTGTATCTCAGGGGACGCTGGACCCGTTTTCCAGCAGATAATAAATTTAATAATAAAAAAAAATAAAAAAAAAAGACTGGACCTGGACAGACCTTTCACCAAGGAGGAGCTATGCCAAGCTGTCAAGGCAATGCCTACTGGTAAATGTCCAGGGATCGATGGCCTCCCGGTAGAGTTGTACTCAGATACCTGGGAGGTCATGGGTCCGCTTCTGTCTGAGATTTATAACACCGCAGCCTGTGAAGGAAGTCTTCCTAAGGGCTTATCAGTAGGCGTTATTTCCTTATTATACAAGAAGGGTTCTAAAACAGAAATCCGCAATTGGCGCCCCATCTCCCTACTTAATGTAGCTTAAAAGATCCTCGCCAAAGCCCTGGCCATCAGACTGGCACGATATCTCCCAGCCCTGATAGGCCCAGAACAAGGAGCGTTCGTAAAGGGGAGATCAATTTTCGAAAACATTTTGGCAACAATTCAGGCTCTTGAAGTGATAAGTTCTGAAAAAAAAGAATTAGCCATATTACTCCTCGATCTGGAAAAAGCCTATGATAAAGTAGCCTGGGCATTTGTAGCCACGACTCTGTCTCATATGGGCTTTCGTCCTGTCTTCTGTAAAGTGGTCAGAGCAATGTACTCTTGGGCCTCAGCAAAAGTTAATGTAAATGGCCTCCTATCTCGACCCTTTGATTTATCCCGCTCTCTTCGCCAAGGCTGTCCCCTAGCCCCTCTTCTGTTTGTGCTCCAGTTGGATGTTGTGCTAGACAATATAAGGCACAATGAACAGATAAAGGGTTTGCGTTTGACACCCTCTTTCCATTGGAAAGGGGGTGCCATCGCAGATGACCTTACGGTCGCCTGCGAGAACACGGTAGAATCCACGCCGGAATTGCGAGCGGTTTTGGACAATTATTGTGAACTATCTGAGGCGTCGATCAACTGGTCTAAATCGGTAGCTCTGTTACGTGATACATTTGTCTTCAAAGGGGATTGGGGCATGAAGTCACTCCCACCGGCTGCATCCGAAAGGCTCCTGGGGGTCCAAGTGTCCATGAGCAACTGTGCCCAGACACAAAACAACCTACTGGGAAACAAAGTATTAGGCAAGCCTTAGGTCGGTAAGTGGGAGAGTTCCTCTCTCCCTGCTGGGTCGGGCCTTGGTTGTGTCGGCTGCTGCCTTTTCTACGTTGTGGTTCATCCTAGCTGTACATTTGTTGGGCGACAAGGCATATACCCTGGTTCGTCGTTGTGCAGCAAGGTTCTTGTGGAAGCCAGAGGCCTCTGAAGACCAGGGCTTTATGTCTAAGGTGGCCTGGGACACCATAGCCACCCCCAAACTGATGGGGGGACTCGGGATTCTGGACCCAAAGCAACAAAACCTTGCCTTATTGGCCAAATGGCCGATCCTAGCAATGCTGGCTACTTCTCAAAAGGCTTGGATCAGATTTGCAGAGTATCTGCTTGGCACAGACTGGAAACTAGTTAATCACGAGGATATTTGGCTCTGTCTCTGCCTCCCGTCCTTTTCTCAGCATCGGCCACAGTCAGTACTGTGGCGACAGATCCTGTATGCTTGGAACAAGTTACGCCCTCCCCCTGTTAGGGAGCCGGTTACTCGATCGGAGATCCTCAATCAATTGCTTTTTGACAACCCTCGGATTCTGCAACAAAATGTCGAGGTTTTCTCGGTTGCTCCATCTTCAAGAAACTTGGTAAGACTTGGTGTATAAACGGTGTGCTTCGCCTCAGTGACCTGTGGAATGAGACTGGGAATTGTTGGCTCTCGGTGGACTCACTTCGAGCGAAATTGCCTAGGGCTTCGCCTCAGGGACCTGTGAAATTGCCTAGGGCTTCGCCTCCTGTGTCTCCAACCAAACAGGCATCCAGCAAAGGATACATGGTTTTCTTCCCCCTTTTGTTCATCCGAATTCTGGTGTGTGATTGGTCCCCCTTCACAGGAGGGCACGAAGGTACAAGTCTGGAAGCGTAGTCGGAACGCTAAGACAGAGGACCTCCTCAGCTTTATAGGTGAAGAAGTGGTGACTCTGGATGATGATCTACAAGAAGTGAGGGTTTGGATTACTGTGGGCCCCAGCGGTAAGGAAACTTGCTCCGGTGGGTGTCCAGCTTCATCCTTCAAAATAAATCCGTATAATTGGGGTTGGTCGGATCTAGTCAAGCCACGGGACTTCACCCCACTAAGTCAGTATTCCATGAAAGTTGGGAGGGCCATCCAATTAAAGAAAATCCAAAAAACGCCAGTAGATCTGGCTGTCAGAAGATGGAAAGAACACCCAGCAGATCAGGTTTCGGAAGCCCAGTTACGGAAATTTTGCAACCAACTTCAGAAACTTCCAGACCAGAAGGCAGCAAGTTTATTATGGTTACAGTCTATGCAGCCTAATGCAGGTGGTCCCCTCTGCAGAATGGTTGTCCTCCAGAGGTATGCCTGTCTCTATGCAATGCAGCTGTTGCACGTGGGCCTGGGAGACCTCATCTCATATGTGGGTGGACTGCCTTTTTTCTCAGGCTCGATCGATGGAGGAAACACTGGGCCAATCTTGGGGGCCTCTGTAGTCCCCTGGTCTGATTCGTGGATCCGGTCAGTGACAGGTTGTTCAGATACTCGTTCCTCACGCAACTTGGGCTGGGGTTATATAGCCCAAGTTTGCAGAGGGGTTATCATGAGGATTCTTTGGCAGAGCCGCAATGAGAAGCTCTTTGCAGTAGAACCCCTTTGTTTAGAGAAGCAGGAAAGGCTTATCCTAACTCAAATCAGGCTTATCATTATAGCAGATTGGCAAAGGAAGGGTCCGCTGCGGTTTTCTCGCACATGGGCATTGGCAGTCGATTGGTGTCTGTGCAAGAAAGAAAGCTGGTGTTTTGCTAATGGTTGTGTCCTCGTAATTAGAAGACACTGTTACTTGCTGAACTTAGAGAAAAAAAGCCATTTTTAGGCCTTCCCTTTAAGGATTTTGTGTTTAGGGTTCTTTGATTGGGTTAACTTACCACAGTGACTTTGATCACAAGCTTAAGTTGTAAGGCTAGAAGTGGCCAGCTCTCGCAGAGTATAGTGGCGTTGAATCCTGAATTTTCGACTGTTTGGAAGACGAGTTGGATGTGTAGAAATGAATGGGACGCTGGACCCGGTTTCCAGCATGTGCCCAAGGCCCCAAGCTGGATATGGGCCCCCATAAATTCCGGGTTGTTTGTGAGGGATTCCCGGCCTCCTTTCATTGGTAATCAAAGTTTAAATTTCTTCAAAAAAAAAAAAAAGAAAAAAAAAGAAATGCCGTTCCTAGCAGAACGGTGGCCGCAATTTTTTTTTTTTTTATTTTTTTTTTTTGAGAAAGCGCTAATATTAGCGCCAATCCCGTTCGCGTCCTGACGGCGCTTCTGCCAATACGAGGATGACGACCTTATCTTTCTCTTTCACAGGGGGGAAAGCGGCATGACCAAGGTTTTCATGCTATGCTTCCTTCCATGAGTAACGCATGGATGAGTGTGGCATACTGCGTAGCCACACGGGCCCTGCTGGGCCCGTCCCGGACTTTCAGCCTAAAAGCCTAAAAGTTAGGGCTTACAGGCCCCGGTCGTTTCAGCCTGGAAGCTGAAATACGAGGGCCTGCAGGCCCTATTCCGTTTCAGCCTATTTCTGGGCCTTTCAGGCCCAGAGTTTTTCCAGCCTGAAACGGAGGGCCTTTTTCAGGCCCTCATTGTTTCGACCACCCCTAAGACTCAGGCACGAATACAGGGTTTCGGAACAGGCCAGAAATAGCCTGTTCCTCACGAGCTTGAGCAGGAGCTGCAGCTGCAGCCCCTGCCTTCCTTTGGCATTGGCAAGAGCAGCCTCCTGGACTGCTCGCACGAGTCAGGAGGCACACCCAGTAGTACATAGGGAGTTCCCATGCACTTCACGGGTAGGTAGTTGTCAGAAGGCACGAGTAGTCTTCAGGATTCGTCCGCAGCACTCAGGAGGAGCGCTGCAGTAGTCTTCAGCGCTAGGCAGTAGTATTAGCGCTAGTAGTAGTCTTCGACGCTGGGCGCCCATAGCCATAGCTGTAGTCTTCAGTGCTGGGCGCTATTAGGTGGTAGATCGTAGAGTTGGGAGAGATGGCTGGCGGAGGCCAGCGGTACTTATCTGTGGCGCCATAGCTCCAGCTCCATCTTCGAGGTACCTGCATCAAGGCGCAAACTTCACAGGCTAGTACTGGACACAGAGAGAGAGAGAGAGTTCTTCTTCTTCCTCCTCTAAGTCCACCATCTCTTCTCACCCTCTCACCACCTGACTTCTCGGACTACGACAGAGAGAGAAAAAGTTGTGACCTGAGACTTGACGACATTGGATACAGACTCGACATTTGGGATTCAGACATTTTGACGAGGGACTATTTGGGCCTGTGCCGAAGACTTGGTGTTGACGGCATTCCCATCTTTCCCTCCTCTTCGTCTCATCCCCCTCTTCTTTGTCTGTGTATGTGTGGGGCTGGCGCAGTCTTCCTGTGTGAAGCGCCAGACCCCTTTCACACCCTGGGACGATGATGATGATGTATGTTCAAGGCTGCATTGCAACATTGATTGTTCGGATCACTGGTATCTAAGTCTTCCGCTGTGTTATCTTGTACTTTGTATTGAGAGGTCGGTTCTTGTTCTGGTCTGCACGTTACAGTATGCAACAAAGAGTGTTCCGTTCTCTGCCATCCTTTCACATCGTTGTACCCTACGTAACTTTGGATGAAGCTGGCTTATTTTCTGGCCACATGCAGCAGAATTTTGTTTAGAGTCTGGCAGTCGTCATGACACCAGGCTTCAGAAGCAACATCGGACTCATCATTCCTATTGCATAAGAGAGTACTTCAGGACTATGTGACACCCGCGGCCTAGGCTGCGGGCAATTCGGCCACTGTGGCCGATGAGGCCCAGTCCACGGCCTGTTTTTTTTCTTTTCTTTTTTTATCCCTAAAAATACGTTTAAAAAAAAATGTATATATATAGGGGTGTAGGGCTTGGAAAGCCCTACAATCTTATGTTTTTTATTTTGGAATCCGACTTCGTTTAAGATTTTTAAAAAATGAAAAACGAAATTCGATTTAAACAAAATATTAATAAAAAAATTAAAAGAAAAGCAGTGAGTTTTTTTTGGGCATTTTTTATCATGAGGGATATGGTCCCTGAGTTGTGCTGTTTTTTGTTTAGAAATGGTTCTCAGTTTTTTGTAGGGGAATTAGGTGTTAAAAAAAAAATAAAGATGCAAAATTCTAAAACAAATCAACAAAAAAAGGGTTTGATTGACTGATTGATTTTTTTTTTTTTATTATTTTTTTTTTGTGTGTGTGTGTGTGTGTGTTCGGAAATGATCTCACGGCGCATCCGCCATGCTACTCCACTCTTTCAGTGGTACACCAGGTCCACCCATAGCCCATCACATGCCATTTTAACTGCCACCCATCCATGCTACCTTGCCAGCTTAGAATGACAGGCGACACACAAACAAACCAAACAGGCAAACCACTGCTGCCGCTTTACTTCTCTAAAGCTACCTCATACATTCGTGGCTAACCACAACCAGTTTTCTAAGTCCCAGATAGGATGGAGGGCATGGGGAAGGCGGGAGGGCAGATGGCACACAACGACATCAAGCAGCCAATGAAAAGGCATAGAGTGATAAGGCACGGGATGTCAAGCAACAGCGAAGGGCAAAGGCTGGAGGGCACAAGGGAGGTGGAAGGGCAGACGACACACAAGCCCACCAAGCAGGCGGGAGGGTAGACAACATGCAAGCACACGAAACAGGCAAATAGGAAAAAATACCAGTCCCAAAAAAAACGAGAAGACTGAAAAAAATAAAAATTGATGATAACAAGATTGTTTCGTCGGAGTTGCACCGACTCATCAGGAGGCTGAACCCTCGACAATCTGCGGAATCCCCGTATTTGATGGTTTGGGTTATGAACACTTTGACCCATGTTGAAGGCAGACTGTCCGCAAGCCGGACATAGCAGCGGGCAGCAACCCTGTGGAGCACCAGGCAACACAGTAGAGGCAACATGGCTGCACAACGCCAAAAACGACTGCAAGGAACGTCATGCCACGCAGGGCATGCAACTGTGTCGTGAAGCACAAGACAACACAAGCAAGGCAACAGCACTGCAGGGAACGACAGGGCGAGCGGACCAGCAGCTCGGCAACCGTGAAGCGGACCACAAGGCACCAGCAACAAGGCAACCAACCTACAGGGCACACAAGCGGCAAACCCAGAAGGCACGACCAGCGGATGAGCAGCACGGCAGCGAAGCAGCGAAGCGCAAGGCAACACCAACAACACAGCCACACCGCACAGCGAACACATCAACCTGGAAGGAACACATGCAAAGCAAGCGGGACAGGCAGCAGGGCAACGGCGGAGCGCAGACGAGGACGTCCACACATCCAACAGGGAGCAAAGCAGCACATGACCTACTCACATCACGATTGAACCCCGCAGACTGCTGGTTCCCACCACCCGCTGCGCCAGGGAGACACTCCGACGACCATCCGTCATCACCGACAGGCAACACAGACATCCCGAACCGAACGCCCCCCCTAAGAGTGCAGTAGGCACTCCAAACGAGGAACCACCGACTGTTTGGCACTGCAAGAGGGTGCTCGGCTAGAGACACAAAAGCACTTAGAAAAAATAGGAGAAAGAGGAAAAACAAACATACCTAATAGGAGAAAGCGGAAAAACAAACATACCTAAAACTGATTGTGTGTGTATGTGTGTGTGTGTGTGTGTAAGAGGAAAAACAGACATACCTAAAACTGATTGTGTGTGTGTGTGTGTGATGTGTGATGTGTGATGTGTGTGTGTGTGTGTGTGTGTGTGTGTGCCGGGGAGGGGAGGGAGGACCCCTCCCCCACCAATCAATCAATCAATCAATCAATCAATCAATGAATATTTGTTTTTTTTTCTAGTTTTTTAATTATTTTTGCTATTTACCAAGAACCAACCCCCAAAGTTTCAATTTTTTTTATATTTTTCTGTGCAGGCCGTTAGAGGCCGACGTGTTGCTCTTATTCAGGATCCAAGGATGCGAGGTTGGAAACCCATCTAGGCGGTTCAGGCTTCCTTCAGGTGGAATTCCATTTCACAATACTCAGAAAGTATTTTGCTGCTAAGTAGTACACTTGGTTGGTTTAATCTTTTGGTGGTCATATCTTAGGGTTCTACTTTTGTTGGGTTGAAAGGCAACACCGTGTCTACAGGCAGCGGCACAACGGAGGCAGTGTGAGTGCAGCCGTTAGTGGTGGGAACACTATTAGCTTGTACACAGCTTAAGAGTAGCTAGGAAGCAAACTTGGACTGTATCCATGGCGATCCTTTTGTCAATTATTGCTTTATTTAGGATCATCGAAGGGCGCGTGGTGGGAAACCCGTCTAGGCGGTTCAGGTTTCCCTGAGGCTGGCTAAAGTGTGTGTTAACTATGGGACGCTGGACCCTGTTTCCAGCAGTCTGAGAGCCTAAGCTGGGTGATGGCCCAAGTGCATACCGGGTAGAATTGTGAGGTCCCCGGCCTCGAGTGGATTCTATTGATAATAGATTGTGCGTTAAACTGGCTTTCTGCCATGTCATGACAGGAGTCCCCTGTACAGGCCTTTTTTTTTTTTTTTTTTTTTTTTTTTTTTTTTTTTTTTTTTAAGCACAATCTGTTTTATATTACAAAAGGCGGCAAAGGGGCCCGGCGGCCCTCACAAAAGATCGGGCGGCCCCAGTGGCAAACGAGGCATCATCGGCCAAGTTTGCCTCGTCGTCCACCTGCATCTAACAGGAAAAGAACGAGAATGCAATAAAAACCCAAGAGGAGAGCAAAGGAGTAATGGTAGGTAGTGAGAGGGAAGAGACTCAAAGAGTTGGTCCTTTTTTGTTTTCCCCTAAAACAGTCTAAAGCCTTACGAAACTCAATTATTCATTTTTGTCAACCTTTTTCGACAAAAAGTTCAACAGAGAATATCTGCTCCGTGGTTCAAAAAAAAAAAAAAAAAAAAAGGAAAATCATATGGTCCAAGACTCAAAGTCAAATTCTGACTCTGGAAAAAAAAAGAAAAAAAAAAGAATCCTCCTTTCTCCTACACTTTTCAAAGTTTTCAGCGTTTTCGCACCATAACTCCAATTCCGTTGGGGAACAGCTCTAGTAATAGACTGATATAATGAATGATATTGATCATATTGTATGATAATTCTACTTATAATTTTATTTCATTCCTTTTTTTTTTTTTTTTGGGCCTTCCTGTCTCTTTTCTGGAACGTTTACAGCTGTGAGCGACTACAAGCAAGCAATTCAATTTCGCAACTTGAATTTAGAAAAGGATAACATTCCTATTCAGGTAAAATAGGAGTACAGTAATTATCCTGCTTCTTTGCACCCATTGCACCGTCAGTCAGTACCAAATCTGCAAACAGAATCCAAGTGATATCCACTTTTTTAAAAAAATCCTCTCTTTATTTTTTGTGTGTTCTTTTTTTTTTGTGCGTTTTTTAAAAAATTTCTGTTTTTATTTTTTCTCTAAGGGGGCTAGCCCTAACATTATTACAACCGACGTGTTTGGAACCAAACACGCCCGACCGCAAGAGCGGTAACTTATCCCTTTTTTTTTTTTTTTTTTTTTTTTGAGAGCAGTAACCTATCACTCATAAGCTAAATGCAATAAGCAGATGACTCACACACCACGTTTTCATGCATTCAACCTTAGAGAGAGAGAGAGAGAGAGAGAGAGAGAGAGAGAGAGAGAGAGAGAGAGAGAGAGAGAGAGAGAGAGAGAGAGAGAGAGAGAGAGTGGGGCTTTCAGAATGTGCTCTGGTAGAAATGCGTTAGGGACTGCCTGTGTCGTATGTTTGGTTTGCCATTTTCTCAAACTTTAAGTCCGCTCGCATGTTGCAGCTGTATGACCTACAAACTTCTCTGACTGGGCCCATTTTCTCCTTTGAAAAACAGAAAATTTAAAAGGGAAAAGGAAAAAAAACAGAGCTTTGCTGATCAAGTGCACAGTCGGACAATGGGCCTCGCTCCATTACTCTCAACATGCACAAAAAAGACAAAAATCATGGTGGTGTATGTTCCATGTTTCTAGCGGAAGATTCACTCTCATTTTGCGCAGCTCCTCCTGGATGTATTTGGTATCAAGATAAGTCCACATACTCTCGTTTTGCACACGTAGAGAGTAGTGGAGCCAGGCCCAATGTCATGTTTTGGCTGTGCAACTCAAGATCTTTGGTCCACTGCTCACACCACATTCACAAAAAGGACAAATATATATATATATATATATATATATATATATATATCGTCAAATAGAACTGCGCAGTAAACCGTAGGCAGAGAGGGAGAAGAGGACAACAAACGA
>BFEA01000068.1:956957-977000 GCA_003427395.1 Chara braunii
GAGAGAGAGAGAGAGAGAGAGAGAGAGAGAGAGAGAGAAGAAGAATAACTAAAGAAGAAGAAGAAGAAGAAGAAGAAGAAGAAGAAGAAGAGGACGGGTCGCCTGCCTCTCCATGTCGTGGACGCGATGCCGAACCTGTGAGGACGCAATGTCGTGGCCGCGATGTAGTCGACGCGATGTCGTGGACGCGTTCGGAGCGATGCCGATGTCATCGGCGGGAACGCGATGCCGAAACGCGTTCGGGGCAGCGGGAGGCAAAAGGCAACCTCCGAAAGTCGGCCCCCAGATCCCGCCCGGTTCGTTTGAAAAGGGCGGTCGATCTGGGCCGCCGATCTCTCAAGATCGGCGGCCCAGATCAGCCACCCTTTTCAAACAAATCGGGCAGGCCTACCGGACCGATTCAATTTTTTTTTTGGCGCGGACGATGTTTCTAGACCCCAATGTGCCCACCGTACCGATTGGACCCCAGTACCCTCCCCCAGCTCTAATGCGCTGGGGCCGACCGGGGGGGAGCCGGGCTGGTGGACCGGCCGGTCCGACCGGAACGGTTCCGGCTTGAGGAGGGCCCCCCGGTTGGACCGGGGACCAACACTGAGCCAAACGGCGAAGGCTCCCGACATGTTTCAGCTGTGTCGCCGTCACAGCCATGATCAGGGGATAGATGATTCAGTGCAACCCGAACCAATGCATGCCTGAAACTTCAAATCGGCCCTTCTCGAATCCTCAGATTTTGCAGATTTGGGGTCGCAGTGTGAGGGCATACTCACACTGTGACCCCAAATCCCGCCGATTTGATGTTTTGGGCATGGTTTTGGGTCGCACTGCTGTACCTTTTCAGATGGGACAAGGCCGTGGCCGTCTGGAGCAATGGCAATTTGGTACTTTGCTGTTCACACTGCGCCATCCACAAATTGTGCAAGAACTTTCACGAACGAATTTTCACCAATTTTTGAAGACAATGCAAAAAAATAAATAGGGCATTTGCGCAATTTTGCAGTCACCTCCAGACGTGGCCGCAAATTTTCCCTTGCCACGTGGCTGCACAGGCCGCTGACAAATGGTGGGCACACAAATGGTACATTTAGGTCTTTGGCAAATCTGTGTGACACCTCCTTTACATTTTTTTGGGAGAATTAAATTTGGGATTATAGAATTAAATTTGGGATTATAGGTCCCAGCGCCCTTGTTTACCTTCTTTGTTTTTTCTTTTTTTTGTCTGCATTTTGCTGCCTGTGATTTGTTGTTTCAACTGTGGCGCTCCATCAAACTACAGGTTTGCGGTTGATGCTGTGAAAACAAAGAAGTACCCTCGGGGTATCGACAAGGCCAAAGAGTTTGTCCATATCGTTGAGATTGTGGTAAGTGCAAGGAGATTGAGCGAGAGAACAAATTATGGGGGCGATGGATGAAAAGAAAAAAACAAAAAAAAGAGGTCTTGCGGCAGTTCCCAGTAGGATGAAAAATGTTTGACCGTCACTCCGCTGCTGTCGGTACCGGGGTGCTTTGGGTGCGCCACCAATCCCAAAAGAGGGCTGAGATGGTGCACTTAGCACAAAATCCTGACTGCATCTGGATTCAAACTTGGGTCTGTATGGGGCTCGTTAGACACTCCTCGGGCGCGTAAAGTCCCCGAGGAATTGTTCATTCCACCTATCCTTGGGGATGCAGTCGGAAAAAAAATAATGAAAACACTCCGAAGGAAATTCCTTGGGCTCCGAGGATTCCCCAGCCATTCCTTCCTTTTGCCCAAGGGACCTCACGAGGTCTCTTGGGCAAAAGGAATCCGCGTTTCACGGATAGGAGAGGGCACATGGGTAGAGAGACGTTACAACCGAGAATCTGGATCGTGGCGGAACCCTATTGGCTGAAGGCCTCAAGCACATTTGATTTTTTTTCTTTTTCTTTTTTCTTTTCTGACATCGCTCGAAGGAAATGTCCTCGGGCGACGTCCCCGAGGACAGGTGGAACGAAGGGCCCAAATTTCCTTTTGGACCAAAAGGAATTTTTCCTTTTGCCCGAGGATTTCAATAGGAGTGTCTAATGAGCCCCTATATCAACAGTTCACGGGTGTACCGACTTAAATAGGCCCATTGGCAGGTCTCTTTTTTTTTTCTTTTTTCTTTTTTTTCCTAAGAAAAACGAGCCCCTGTATTTTCTCGGGGGAACCAGTCCACAGTTCAGGGGTGTACCAACTGAGGTCAATATGACATCTCCTGTTTTTTTTGTTTTTTTTTTTTGAAGTCCAGGGTGTTGTAGAGGTAGGTATCTGGACCCACGACAGGTACCTACCTATCTACAGTCAGCAACTAATTTATGGGACACAGACCATCCTATCTTGGAGGATCCCCTTCAGACAGCCCCTACAGCAGGTTCCCCAACGATTGCCTCCACCAGAGTCTGTCTAATAACACCCCTCCTAGGCTCCTACCGGGATCCCTTGAACCACCAGTACTTGGCCCAGCTAATACAGCTATTGAAGCCGAGCCTGAATGTGGCCTGCGTGCCGATTTTTGCCGAGCCTGCAGTGAATGGGGAAAAATACGGGACATTTGTTGCTTCAAGCAGGTGCCGCCCCTTATGCTGGACCTGCTGCCAGCAGATGGAACGTAAACAGGCCGTCGGTTTCTTGTTTCCACTCAGGTGGCACCCGAAGCCTCACCAGGAGTGCAGCCAGTGCGAAAGATCTTCTTCTTCCAAAAAAAAAAAAAAAAAAAAACGGGTGAAAAGGGAAACCAAGCTATGCACTCACATGACGCGTTTTACATCTAGATACATTTGGGAGAGTGTGAACGTTACACTGCCAGGCACTCAATGCTCCCCGTGTCCCATGGGGAGTCAGATCACGAAGTGCCAACGATCTTCTTCAGAAAAAGCGGAAAAAAAAAAAAAAGGTGAAAAGGGAAACCAAGCTATGCACTCAGGTGTCGCGTTTTACATCCAGATACATTTGGGAGAGTGTGAATGCTCCCCGTGTCCAACAGGGAGTCAGATCACGAAGTGCCAACGATCTTCTTCAGAAAAAGCAAAAAAAAAAAAAAAGGNCCAACAGGGAGTCAGATCACGAAGTGCCAACGATCTTCTTCAGAAAAAGCAAAAAAAAAAAAAAAGGTGAAAAGGGAAACCAAGCTATGCACTCACGTGTCGCGTTTTACGTCCAGATACATTTGGGAGAGTGAGGACCTTACACTGCCTGGCATTCAATGCTCCCCATGTCCAACGGGAAGTCTGACCACGAGGTGCCCACGATCTGTTTCGTTTTTTTTTTTTCTCCTTTTCGTTTCTGTTTTTTCCCTCGTTGATTTCAGTGTCCGTGCGTTTCCACATAGCACACCACCAGGACATCGTGCAGTCCTTTTGCCCCGTTTCCATGGGGCCACCAGCTCCCTCCCCCATTGCCATGCCAAGCCTTAGCCGAAGCGCGGGAAACGCGTAGTGTTAACGCTAAGGGCCCGCGGCCGATGTATGGGCCAAGTACTGGTGGTTTAAGAGAATCCCCTACTGTAGGTTCCCCTACATATAGTCTCCAGCAGAGCTGGTCCCAAGCCAACCCTCCCCCCAAACGGGACCCCATCCCACCTAAGGTCCTTGCCCCCCCAAAGCAGAGCCTAAGGTAACCAACACACATGAGCATTCTAACCACAAACCCCTATCTGCATCCCCATTAGACCGCTAACTGTATCAGGCAAACCCCTCTTAGGCCAGGACGCCACATACAACACCATGGACAATCCTTTGGGTGGTGGTTGCGCAGGCAGTGTCTGTAATAGCTTACCATGCATACGTCACCCCAAGGGGTGTGTGTCCAGCCGTGCATCATTCTAACGCCCTGCCGGTGTCCATGCATGAGGCTGCGGATTTGAACCTGCAACCTCATACAAAAATGCGCATTTCCAACCGGTGCTCTAACCACTCAGCTTTTTTTTTCTTTTTCTTTTTTTTTTAAATTTAAACCCATGATGTCAGATATGACCACATACAAAAACGCGCATTTCCATACGTCACCCTGACTCGCTAGGGGCTCCATTTGATTGGTGGGGAGCTGCACCTCTGCTGGAAAACGGGTCCAGCGTCCCATTGAATAGCAATGAAAGGTAAGGGTACAACTCATGCTGGGAACCGGTCCCAACGTCCCTTCTGATCCGTGGATACTGAGTGTAAAGTGGTAAAGTCCCGAATCTTGTGCCTCTTCACCCTGACCAGGGCGCCAGATATACGTGACCACCTAGCACTTTAACCTGCTCATTTGACTGAGAATCTGAAAATCTGAACAAGCTCTTCAAAGGCAAAAAACGCTACTTATCCTAAAGGTCATTCAAGCGCATACCATGACCTGGGAACCAAGCACAACCCTGATGGGGGGAAAGGATCAGGGAAATCCGACAGAGACCTTAAGGGTATAGTGGGATCAGGCGCGAGATATACATGACCACCTAGCACTTAAACCTACTCATTTGACTGAGAATCTGAAAATCTGAGCAAACTCTTCAAAGGCAAAAAACACTACTTATCCTGAAGGTCATTCAAGTGCATACCATGACCTGGGAACCAAGCACAGCCCTGATGGGGGGAAAGGATCGGGGAAATCCGACAGAGGCCTTAAGGGTATAGTGGGATCAATATTGCTCCAATCATTGAAGAGCAAGCGGTAATTTCTTGGAATCTCATCCTGAACATTCCCTTGTTTTCCTTCCCATTTCACCTGCCCCAACCTCCCTCCTTGGTCCCCTCCAAGCCAGCTCTGATTGCATGTTTTAAATTTTAATATGTTGCAGAATTTCCTTTTCTAATGAAAGAAAATTGTAGTTTTTCCTTTAGGGTCTCCCATCTGGTAGTAATCTCTTATTGATTATGTGAATTCAGGACCATCTAGACGAGCGCCTTCCATTTCATAAGTACACCTTAGTGTCCATATTGCCCAAATGACCGCTCTCCTTCCGATTGTAAATAAATTTGATGTGAAAACATCCTCCTGGATCGGGTTTCAGGACTCCAGGAGAAGAGCTTTCCAGTTCCAGGGGCAGGGGAGGGATGTTCCTACATGATTCCAAATCCTGTCGCACCAACGCATTAGCCAAACTGATCCTGGGCATTGCAAAAAAATGTGCTCTAGTGTTTCCGGAATTAGTTTGGAAGGGAAGGCTGATTTGCAGAACTTGCACCAAGGTAGGATTATTCCTTTTTGTTCTAGCGAGGTTCTGTCAATAATCCAATCATTTGTGGGAAAGCAACGATGAGCGATTTGTCATTGCAACGATGTCACCTTAGCAGGTCTAGATTTAATAGAATGGAACCACTTGATTGATCGCAACTCCTCTTTGCTTACATTTAGATGTCTCATTCATCGGTCTTCTATTTTATCATTTATATTTACCTTAGGACGAAGCATCCGGTAAGTAGACTTAACTGACAGCGTGTGAAGTGCCCTAGTATGGGAGCGCCCTACGGCAGACAATGTAGACCAGGTCCAACATACCGGGTCTAGAGGAAGGTGGGAAATGGGTGTGTCTGGTTTATATGCAATCCATTTTACCTTAATCATTAGGACCGTAATCCTGAATAGCTTGTCCATCTTGAACCACCCCATGTGCTCCTGTGACCTAGTCTTGAGGAATCCATCCTCCCCCAAATCAAAAATAGTCATAAAAACGTCCCCTATGTTGCGGACTTCAATTATATTCTCTACTAGGCTAAGCCCTTGTTGATCAATGATGGACACTCAATCATTGGGGGTAAGATTAGGCCCCTTCCTAAAGATTCTGACCCATTCCAAGGGAATTACGTCGATTATTTGTTTCAGGGCTTCTTTCTGATGGTGACAGTATCTTAATCCTTCATGGAGGATCGAAGGGTCGATCCAGTCTCTGTCCTCAATGCTCCAGATGTCCTTGATGCGTATGATTCCTTTCCTAATCCACCCTTTCCAAGGCGAGTCTGTATAGTTGAGAGTATAACCTTGGGAGTCCCTGATGAATGTGTTGTTGAATAATGGTTGTTGACACACTTCTTCCCATATCTCAGATGCTATTTTATCCGGGAGAGGTAACTTCCTCCATGTTTTTAACAAATCAATCTAAAAAGGGTCCCTAACAAGATCCCTCCTGGCAGCTTGGTGGTCAGAGAGTTCCAGGTGTTGAGGTTCTGCTGAAGTGCCCCTTGGGAGCGACCAGAATCGATTCTCCAACCACATGAGGGGGTCCACCTCCTCTGAGGTGGGTGGGGCTAGTCTTATGATTTGCTCACATGCGAGTTTATTCCAAGGGGTCTGGGGGTTGAATAGGAGGCGTTTTAGACATTGAATAGAACGAGTCATAGCCTGGGTGGTGTGATCAATGATGCCAAGGCCACCTTTAGATTTGGGTTGGATTATAAATAGCCATGCCACGCTATTAATGGCATTTTCACATCATGATTACCTCGACAAAGAAAAAATGCTAATTGTCTTTGGAAGACCTTAATGGTTGCTTTATCCAAAGCCCAAATTGCTGATTTATACCAAATAGAGGTCAGCACAACGTTGTTAATAGCTAACGTTCTGTCCAACAGCGAGGTGTGTTTGTCATCAACTTGGTGTTCCTTTTCTCTTCCAGTTTTTTTTTTAAATAATTTAGCAGAGTTCGAGTGCCGAATCGTGGTCGTATTTGCATTGTTTGGTGATTTTTTATTTTTGTTTTTAAGAAAAAAAATAGTATATCATATCATCACAGGCTGGGAAACAGGCCCAACGTCCCTCACATCAATAACCATGGCCCGCAGGGATGAGTTAGGCTTTCCGGCCTGGATTAACCTCACTGCGGCTGAGCACCCGTCAGCCTGCAACGCCACTCCCTAATTAACCCTAATTAAATCTAATTAACATCATACCCTAATTAATACTAATTAACATCGCCAACCCTAACACTAAAACACAAACCAACTGAAACCACCAAACGAAAAATGCAACCGGAAATCTACACCCTAACCCTAAACACTCAAAAAGACCAACAGAAATAATCAACTGACAAATGAACCCTAGCTAACTCACAGGCAAAGAAACAAAAAGCAAATACCCACTTCACATACCAACGTGACCTAATTAACTCTCATGATAATCTTTACAAGACTTAGTGAAAAAACCATGTAAGGATGAAGAGTTCGCAAGCTACACCACACCCGAAGTAGGAGCATCAGCAACGCAAAGCGACGCTGATTGCAGCTTAATGCCTATTGTCAACGACGGTGGGCGATATCGGTCACAACTAAGCTCTAGTGTCGCTCTTCCAAAAGCCGACGCTCTTCGATGCACACACGTCTCTCATCTCCCCGTGAGTCTTCAACTTCTGACTCCGTATCAAAGCCAGAGGAACAGTTACTGTACCTGACAGGTTTCACATACTGGTATGCGCGACGCCCAGATCCCGCCCTTCGGACGACCACTCATCTCCTCCATCCTCCCGTATTCTCTCCAAGAATGCCAGCATATATCGACTGGGACCAGGATATGGCAAAAACATTTTAGTGCTTCCTCAAGGCAGTCCCCACCCTGTGCCCAAGCGACTCTTCTCCCCCATCGCCTCCACCACCCCAACCCTAGGTTTTGGCACCACACAACACTGATTGCAGCTGCATGAATGCGATCCCCCACAGCCCAAGCGCTTGCTCTGGTGAAAAAATTCAGAGGCGCTAGCGTTAACGCTAACGCTCACTGTTTGTTTGTTTGGTGGTTTTTTAGATGCTGTTGGCTTTGCATACGGATTGTTGAGAATGATTGATTAATATATAGGCTATCAGAGGGGCCAACAGGGTCGCTTTGTTTAACCAAAAAGCGAGAAGAAACAAATTCCAAAAATTCATTTTTTTTCTAGGCTACCAGCCGGGCCGCCCGGGTCCCGTGTGGCCAGCCCGTGCAGGGACCAAGGAAGATCCCAACAAAAAAAAAAAAAAAATCCAAAAAATCTACAAAAAGTGAAAAAAACTATGTTATGCAGAAAAATAAACTGAACAATTTTTGTCCCAGGGTTATATCAAAATTCTTCACCAAATTAAAAAAAAAATATATATATATATATATATTTATTTAAATTATTTTAATATTTTTATCATTTTTATTTTTTTTTGGCCCAGCCGGGCAAGTGACCCCGGGCCACTCTGGTAGCCAGCTTGCTATACAATAGTGCGTGGATTCGAGACCACTCCAGTCCAAGCTTTGCTTGGCCGGAGGTTCTTGCTCAGCTTGAGAACTATGGTAAATGTTCTCTGGAACGCTGGATCCCGTTTCCAGCATATAATGAATCATGGCACCCGCAGACCCGGACCCAGACATGTCTGGACCAAGGCCCAAACATTTGCGTGGACTGGTCCAGATGTCTGGTAATCCTGACAGGCGCCGGACAACCGGACAGGACCGGACCCGATACACCTGACACAAAAAATGTCCGGAGCGAAGAAAAAAAAAAAAAAAAAAAAACCATTAGTAATAAGCAGTACTAACTACAACTTACTGTCTTTCACTATATTGACAATTTGGCAGCTTGCCATCTACATAGAGTCAATACAGTCACAAACATTCACAGACATTCACAAAGGCTCACACAACACTAGAAAGTTCACAACACGGGAAAGTCGAAACCAGTTCCCAACAGACCAATCCCAAGTCACTTCATAAAAGAGTACGGAAATCAGAAAGAAACAGAACTTGACCTATGAAGGTAGACTTCTCTGTAATTCATATTCATATGAAAATTGAAAATTTAAACTGTCAAGTTATTCAGATTTGCGGAAGAACAGATCTGAGATCTCGTAAGGACCATATCTAAGATGGGATGTAAAATCAAACCAAAATCATCTCTCTCTCTCTCTCTCTCTCTCTCTCTCTCTCTCTCTCTCTCTCTCTCTAGCTCGATGTTTTGTGGCGCTTTGGAGCCAGCGCTTCATTTTCGGAATCAGACTCATCCTCATCCGAAGAACTACCACCATTGTACAACAACAGAGGGAGCTGTAACAGTTCGAGGCCTCTGGCCGCGTCTGGTAGGCCCTGAAACGGCCAAAAAATACCAGGGGGCCAGGGGCATTTTTGGGGGGCAGCCCAGGACCTAAAAAGTGGCCTAGGGACCCACAGGAAAAAAATCAAAATTTTCAAAATTGGGCCCAATCTGGATCTGTGTACACCGAACATGTCTGGAGATATTCCAAACGTCCGAACATATTCGGGTGTTCGGCCAAACACCTCCTGAACGTGTTCCGTCGAACATATTTTTTTTAATGACTATAAAGAAAACAAAATTTTTATTTTTTTTTAGGTTTTTTATTACTGTGTTGATTTACGATCTCTAGTTATAATATAGAAAGGTACCATACTGATTATATTAATTTAATTTAAGACTATTTATTTATTAATTAATGAATGACTACTATTTTTTTCTTCTATCTTTGTACTTTTATCTACAAACAATAATAAATTCATTCATATTTTTTTTAATTCTCATATTAAAAAAATGATATTTCTTCATATTATATTCTACGAGTTTGGTTACAAATTTGTACATACCTCCGAGGCAAATTTTGTTTGTATTATTATTTTACATAACATTTTTTTTTAAATATTTTATGTTCACGTTTCGAGGGTTTTGATGCTCGTTCGCATTTGGTCGCTAACGTTCGGGTTCGGTCACCGAACGCGAACACGATGCTACATAGATTTGTACCTACCGGACCAGACACAGGACCCATAGCCAGACAACCGGACCGTCTGGATTCCGGTCTAGACGTCCTGCTAGTTGCCATGTAATGATTTTTTTTTTTTTTTTTTTTTTTTTTTTAAGCTGGAATGAGCCGACTTGTGTTCTTTTTTTTCCTGTTTTTTGGCATAAACTGTCCTTTTGCAGGTGGCAATTGTTGTCGTGTCCATTCCAGAGGGTCTGCCTTTAGCCGTGACATTGACGTAAGTGCTATTTGACTCTAAATTTACTTGAAACAAGTTTTTTTTTTTTTTTTGTTCTTTTAAACCACCACTACCTTTCACAGACATTTTTATTCTACTTTTTTTTTTTTTTTTCATGTATCTCATATATCTCATCCTCTCGCTAGTACGGGGGAACACCAACCAATCAGCCAAAAAGAAAGACAAAGTCGCACTGACGCGTTGACAAAGTTTGGCGTGCTGTTCTTTTCCACCGCGGCTCATTGACAAAAGCAGCCGCTTCAATTAGCAACACAGACTCACACTAGCACTTTCTTAAGTTGTATGTATATGCCTGCAATTACGTCCCACATTCAGTAGAAAAATCATGTATTCGTGGTGTGAAAAATCTCTGAAACATTTGTGTTTTTCGTTTTGGTGTGGTTTGTACCCTTGCGGGTGATGTTGATCAACGCAAGACTGTGACCGATGATTCTGGGCAAGGGGGTTTAATTCCAGGGCAGAACCAAAGATTCTTATAATGTCTGTTTGAGGGATCCTTATGAGCAAAGAGACGAAAGGGGGAAAACGATATTGCAGAGGTTTGCTCAAATTTTGCAATAGGAGGAAAGGGGTTCGAATAAAAAAAAACAGCTGAAAGGATGTCGAAACCCTTTTTTTTTTTTTTTTTTTAAGAATACAATTCTTTATAAAACCCGGCAACCGGGTTCGGCGTCCCTTACAAAATTAGGTGGGGCCCTCAGCAGGCAAGGCATCACCGACCAAGTACATCGAGGGCACCACTAGATCTCACCCCACAGTCAACTCCACAACCAACGCTACAGTCCCTACCACTGACAAGTCAGCGAAAATTATCCTATCAGCAAAATCTAAGTTTATCACAAAGAAACTATATCACAACAGTCCTGACAACCCTAATTTAGTGACCCAAATTCCACCAACCATGAAAAGAAGACCGTACGCAAAAGGCAATCAAAACCACAGAAAAGAATCAGTGGTCAGCGCTACTTGATCATGTCTTCTATTCATCTAGAGTTACTACCAACCCCTGCCAATCCGCCCTGCCACCCGCGTGGAAGGGGTCTGTGCCCACAGACCCAAACTGCTGGCAGAGGCCCCACAAACCCACCCACCTCCTTGCGATTCAAAGCGGATAGCACCTCCTCACACTCTTCATACAAAAACACCAACTCCCACCACGATGCTATTTTCACTAACCAGGGGATTAACCCACCTCCCGCGCGGCAGGGGCCAAAAAGCCCCGCAAAACTCTTCCACCTCCTCGCGATTTAGGCTAAGCCCCTCCCTCAATTCTACATACACCCCCAACGGATGCTTCTCCGCCCTCCATGACAAAGCCCCAGTGGAGCAATGCTCACCATTCTGCCTCAAGAATTCAGATGACAGTAGGACACCAGCCTATTAAGATGAAATGAATACCTGACCCAAATTCAATGTCTCAGCGGTAATACCCTACCTCCTGCACAGCAAGGGTCAAAGACCTCGCAAACCCACCCACCTCCTTGCGATTTAGGGAAAACCACTTCCACTAATTTGCACCTTCTCACAAGGAAACCCCACCACCCACCATAATGGCGTTTCTATAGAGTGACACTCTCTCTTTCATTTCATCGCATGCACAAACGCTACACAAAAATTGCAACAAATTACAACAACTATTACGGTATTACCCAAACGGCGAACAAGGAAAACATCGAAGATCACACAAATTGTCTCAACCCTAGTCTAATACGAAACCTAGACTATCAAACTATAGTTGAAGGCCCAATGTTTTTCATCATCGTAGGTTCGAGTGGCAAGCCGGTGGGCAGAGGGGGTCGTTTCAAGGCGTTCACTTTCTTCACCACTTCATTTTTTCACGTTTCTAATCATAAGTTCGAGTGGCAATCTGGTGGGCAAGGGGGTCGTTTCAAGGTATTCGCTTTCTTCACCACTTCGTTTTTTTTCACGTTTCTCATCGTATCGTAGGTTCGAGTGGCGAGCCGGTGGGCAAGGGGGGTCCTTTTAGGGTGTTCGCTTTCTTCACCACTTCAGTTTTTTCACGTTTTTCATCATCGTAGGTTCGAGTGGCAAGGTTGTCGGCAGGAGGGCTCGTTTAAGTGTGTTCGCTTTCTTCACCACTTCAGTTTTTTCACGTTTTTGATCATCGTAGGTTCGAGTGGCGAGCCCTAATACGGGCCACGACAGGTGAGCACACCCTATCCAGGAGGTCGATGTGCGCTCCTGGAGACCGTAAGCGAAATCCCCACGTGACCCCATTGTGCAGTGAATATGAGAAATCTAGCAACAATCTCCCGTAGCTCCTGTCCCCTTCACCTTCACAGGCTGACCCTGACAACGGTGTCAGGGCAGGAAACCCCCACAAAAACCTCCATATCAAAGATCGAAWAACTTGGAGCGTTGTCCCCCCCCCCCCCCAAAAAAAAAAAAAAAAAAAGGGGCATAAACCCCGATCGGTCTCGTCAGGTWTGGTGCAGCGTCCGGATCCCACCCGCCGATGGCCCCCACATATCACTCTCTCCAAACTCCATCGAACTAGGAATCCTGACAGAAGTCAAGTGAGACCAGCAATGTCCAGGAGCATGTCACGCTCCCTCGGTACGCCCCTCTAACACCCCCGTGATCTTCCCTGCGCCGCCATGGTCATGCCAGCGCCAAGTTTTGGCTGTAGAAGCAGACAGATTTCGTTGGCCCCATTAGCGAGCCCCCAACGCCCGAACACCACCACTGAGGCGACGCGTTAGCGGAGCGCTAACGCGCCGCTCGTCCCCTATAAGAGAAGATAAGTTGTGATGTCAAAGCCCTTTGGGCTGTAGCTGGGGTCAGACTTTAACATTTGGCCGAAACAAAAACTTATGCTGCCAGAAAGGAAACAGACAAGGGATGGCCAAAAAAACGGCTCATGGCCTCATATTAAACCACCAGTACCTCTCCCTGCTTGAAAAACAAATGCCCGCCGGTTAACACGGGAGGCGGGCAGCGCGAAATGGCTGGTGGCGCCAGCCAAATTAGGGCGGCGCCGGTTCGTTTTCTTTTGGTGGGCAGGGCAGTTTTAGGCTCGGCATTGATAGCCGAGAAAGGTACTGTTGGTTTAAGCAGAATAAAAGCATTTCGGCAACGTCCAAATTTTTAAAAAGGGGTGGGGATAGACGAGTCTTGCTGTTTCACTTCGATTAATCTGAGGAATAATTGTCATTGGATGGCGATGGGGGTGGAGTGTGGGGACGAGGAAGCTTTCTGGAACCGGGCTTGTGGCGTGGCTGTCCTTTGGAAAGCGCATGGCACCTTTATATCCCGACACCAACCGGCACCACGGACAGGACTTCTTTATCAGATTCTTACACCGGCAAAATTTAAAGCTGTATTGGGGGTCCCACGTGGCATGGGCTGCTGACCAGGGCAGCGCCGTGAGATCAGATTAAGGGAGGATGATTTGAGGGGAATGGAAGCAGTCAACACCGACATGACAATCCTTAGAAAGGTTATAGAAGTGAAGCTGGTCGGTCTGCAATAGCGCACCTCTAACGTCCACATCACAGTACACAACATCCTTGTCTGTGGCGGGAACTCAGGAAGACTGCTACGGTGGATCAAGGAACTAGAACCCTTGTGAAGACTTAGTGAAGCGTGATATGACTCAGTGACACTCCATACGTGCGGCGAGTGCCCATGCACATGAGGCTAATCCTGTGTCGCAAAAACACCCCAGTCGCAGCCACATCTTGCAAGAGGAAGAGAGTAATAAATTAAATGAGCAAAATGCCGCAAACAGTTTCATCAACAAGTTTGATCAACCCTTCCAGATTGCAAAGACATCCATCAAAATGCACGAAAACACCAACTTGACAGCCTTTCAGAGAGAAAACCGAAAGCCATGCACACACTTCTGCATTAAACCGCCAGTACCTTTCCCATATGTTGGCCAGGGGCCCTGTGTGCCAAGGGTTCGGCCTGAATCTGGGTGCGGCCGAGGGCCAGCACGGGCGCATCTGTGTTAACGGGTGGCATTCAGAAGTTTGGTTGGGAAAGGTACTGGCGGTTTAACCTTTTTTTTTTTTTTTTTTTTTTTTTTTACAAGTGCTCCAATCTATTCGTGGGGAGCAGCACGTGCTGGGAACCGGGTCAGAGAAGGAGAACAAGTGCCAAGCACTAGCAATCCCCATCATGACAGGGATAAACCCCAATCAGACCGAAACATCCACCATGGATCATCACACATGGAAACAGCAGATCAGCAACGCCCAATCAAGAGGAGCGATTGGAAACCTTCTGAGATGATGGGAGGAGTAGGAGGGAGAGAGAGAAGGGAGAGATGGAGAACTCGGGTAGAAGGAAGAACAGCACACGAGATAGCGCAAAGATCGAGGCCTTCGTTAAAACAAAATGGAGTGCAAAAAGCCTCCTGGCGATTGTCCCGACTGGTTTCAGCTTCACCGCCAGAGCGAAGCCTCATCGGGGGGCTAGCGAGCGCATGCTCGTAATGGCCTTTCTTCCTACTTAAATACTGCTATGGTTCCCGAAGAAACATCCTGAGTATCCACCAAAAATCATAAGTCATGGCTCCGCTACCTGAGAAAGCAGGAAAAACATTAGGCGGGAAAGAGGGATCATGGCGGAAGGCAGGGAATCCTGCAGAGCAGCGAATGCAGAGACCGTGCTAACAGGGCCTGAGAATTGGAAATGGTTTACAGGGGAAAAAAAGCCAGCAGGTACAGGAAGGCCGAGCTATTTGGAAAGCAGGAATCTGTGAAGGTGATCGAACACTCGTATGAGTCGTATCCCACTGTCCTTCGGGACATCCGTTAAAATTGGAACGATACACAGAAGTCTGAGAAGATTAGCATGGCCCCTGCGCAAGGATGACACACATAAATCGAGAGTCGCATCCCACTGGTAACCGGCCAGAGGTCTTGGAAGTAAGGAGTCACGCGACCAAGTGGATGGCAGCAGGCTGGCAGCAAGTATAGGAAAAGACAGAGATATCCAGGGTGGCCAGAGGTCTTGGAAGTAAGGAGTCACGCGACTAAGCGCGAAGAAAGATGCAGGCGATATGTCACAGAGTCCTGCCGGATTTTACAAGAGATGCAGCGAAAAGAAAAGAAAAAAGAATAGGAAGGAAAAAGAAAAGAAAGGAAGAGAAAGGCAAGAGACAACAGGCCGAGAAACGGGTAGGTGGACGCATAGTAGACAAACAGATTGCGGAGCTGAGAACTGGAAACGTGTGAACCAAGGAGGGAAAAAGACAAATTCCCGAGTGTGCTAGCGGTGTCTGCTCTTATCAGCACCCCTAGCATTCACTCGGGCTGTTTCTAAAAAAGAAAAAAAGAAAAAGAAAAGAAACCCAAGAAAGGCGAAGAAAAGAGAGGGAAAGAAAAGGAAAGATAGAAACTTTAAGGTAGATGGTTATCTGCTCCTAAGCTGCGAGAAAAAAACTGTTTCCCACTCCTGGCTTCTAGGCCTATGTCGTAATGTCGGCCCACTCGTCCAAAGCCCCATTGTGCTTGCCTGAGACTTCCCGCATGAACTTGAAAAAACAGAATAGAGATTTAACTTCAAGTTGGAGTATGCAAGAGTGAAAGTGTAATGAGTGAGTCACACTCTAGACCCAACATACAGACTTAGTCCGACTCGACTCTTTCGATGTCAATAAAATGGGTCACTCTGCAGGGCCATGTTAGAGCCACTACCGTCTTCCCCCGAACATAACGCACCCTAAAAATGAATGTATACAAGCTATATTTCCGGCCAGATACGTCCAAAATAAGTGTGCGTTGTGTTCGGGGGAAGACGGTAGCATGGCTCTTTGACAACATCACGAGGATGATCCATTACTGTACCGGGCGACCCAGGGCTACAGTCGTCACCTGAAGAGAACGGCGGGCCATTATCACCCTATCCAGACTGAAAGTTGCACCAAATGGCAAATACAGCTATAAAAAACGGGCATTCTATTCAGATGAAGACGGTAGGAAATGAGAAACCCACATTCCATTCTCTCTCGGAGTCCCCGAAACAGCTCAAAAAGAAAAAGGGAATGCTTCGTGTCCCTTTCCACTCTCAACCCCCTCCTCTCCCTCCCAGGACACAATGACAACCCTCTCCCTACCCTCCTTTTTTGTCATGCTCACAGCAGCCAACCCTCTTATTCTCCTGGCCCTCTTTTTTTTTTTTTTTTTCCCAAATAAAAACAGAACCCTTTCGGTTCTGGCTCCTGCCATTCTGGGGAGCAACAGTCCGGTCCCTATTCTCCACCTGCTTCCTTGCATGTTTGTCCTCCTCCTGATTGTAATTGTCCTTCCCTCTCTCCCGCAGTGTGTGACCTCTTTCTCCCCCCTGACATCCTCCTCCTCCTCCTCCCCCCCTCCTTCTCCTCTCTCGTCCTCCTTCCCCACCCCTCCTCCTCCTTCCTTCTAAGGAGCACAGATGGTTCTCTGATCATCAGCGGATGGTTATTAAACCGCCACTCCACTCGAAGCAAGGTACCATAACTGTTGTCGTACCTCTCTTTCCCTGAACCCTGGATGTGCTTGGAGGATTAAAAAGAGACATGCAGAAGGACTACGGCACCCTGATCATGAATGTATATAAGCTATCTTTCCGGTCCAGTACAGACAAAATGACGGTGCGTTATGTTCGGGGGAAGACAGTAGTATATATAAATCTAGTAATCTACTAATCATTCCATTGCTTACTGGGGACGACGTGCTTCCTATTGGCCCCAATTTTGCTAGACATCAGCAAGGTTGATGGGCCCTCGATCATGCGACCTTTCATGGCATCATGGTGTATTAATTTTTTTTCCCTTGGGCCCTTGATCATGCGACCTTTCATGGCATCATGGTGTATTAATTTTTTTTCCCTGCGAAATGTAAACCCTTGTAAGTCTTCAAATTCAATTTGGTGAAAAATTGAAAATAATGAAATTTTGACGAGTAGCATCTTCACCAACATCTGCTTCCATTTCCTTCTTCCTCGTCTGTCTTCCCTTATAAGCAGGCACCTTCTCCCTTTTCCGTCCACCTCGTCTTCTTCCCTTGCTTGCTAATTATGAATGCTGGTGCCTCGTCTGTCTGGTTTCTGCCGCTGTTTCCTATTGTTCCTCCAGTCTGGCTTATTCTATGCGGAAGATGATGAAAGATAAGGCCCTTGTGAGTGACGACTTTGCTATATATCCATTTTTATTTTTTATTTTTTTGGTTAGTTTTTTTTTTCCCCTTCTCTCTCTGGAAAGCTATGTTACCTGGCCTGATGTCCGGGTATGTTACCTGGCCTGACGTCCAGGACCCCCTGACCGTCCGGGGCTGTCTGGTTGGACAACCGTTCGGACGTCCTACCGGGGCAGTCTGTCCGAGCCCGAATGCCCAAAAGAAAAAGAAAACAGGGTATGTTACCTGGCCTGACGTCCAGGACCCCCTGACAGTCCGGGCCGTTCGGACGTCCTACCGGGGTAGTCTGTCCGAGCCCGAATGCCCAAAAGAAAAAGAAAACAAAAAAGAAAAAAAGAAAAAAAAACTATGTTATGCAGAAAAATAAACTGAACAACTTTTGCCTTACGGTGACAACCGTGACATACCTCTGGCATGTAGGGCTCGACAGGTGGCGCGTTAGAGCTGCGGTAACGGTGCGCTAATGCGTCGCCTCAGTGGCGGTGCTTGGGCGTTGGGGGCTTGCGAACGGGGCCGACGAAATCTGTCTGCTTCGACTGCCAAAACTTGGCGCTGGAGTGACCATGGCGGCGCGGGAAGAACACTGGGTGACAGGGGTGTTAGGGGGGCGTGCCCCCTGTAACGCTAAGAATATACCGAGAAATGTGTAGGATGGACTGTTGGCGAGACTGTCCAAGGAAGTAGCTGACAGCTTCTCTGACCTGAGCTGGCTAGGAAAGGGAGTGGGGCGGATGGAATTTGCGCAGGAAGAGATTGAGTTGTGCGTGGTGAAGGATAGGGCTGGCAATTGTGATGATGCAAATGTGGTGCGACGGGTGCGCGGAAGCGTGAACGGCCTGGTGTGTTGCCCGTTGGATTGTAATCCCGGGGACACACTAGTCATGTGTCCGGCTGTGTATGCTGAAGTAATGAGGACGACCTTTACAGCTAATAATGGTTACGTAATTCGGAAGGAATCAGAGGAGGATATTATCAATCTTTTGCATGCTGCCTATGGAAAAGGAAATTTGGAGCAGACTGCACATTGGAAGAAGGATGACAAACTGGGAAGAGCTTACACTCTCCTAAGACACAAGGACTCAACGAAATACTGGGTGATTTGCCCAGCTTTCAGTGAGCCTAGCAATAGGGCATGTAAGAAGGTGGCTCGTGCGTTGAACGGAATGCTGTTCTCGATTCCGGAAAGCAAACATTTCAATTTGAAATCGGTGTCCGATTTGCGGGATCGCCTGGTTAGGATAAATCAGGGTATGCGTCGTACCAATGCGCAGATTTTGAGCGGCTCTTATGATATCAAAGACATGTTTAATAGACTTCCCCACGCTACGATTGTACGAGTTGTTGATTGGTTTATTTGGTGGTTTGAGTCGAGAGGTTTTCAGGGTGTTTTCGTCAGAAGAAGGTGCAAACTAAGGGACAATGTTCAGTAGAGAGAGAAGTGTGGATGGTTTTCAGTTCATGAGCTTTGAAATGATTTGTTTTTTTGTTAATTTTGAGCTGGGAGGTTGTTTCACGGCGGCAGGGAGGATCATCCTGCAGCAGGTCATTGGAATACCCATAGGAAAATCGACCAGTCCACCGTTAGCCTGCATGATGTGCACGAAATCAGAATGGGATTTCTTGGTGACTCTAGGCAATGATAGACGCCTCGTTGCTGGGCTCCGGTATGTAGATGACGCGTCTGTGATACGCCAGGATCCGCACTCGGCGGTTTCCCGTACCCCTAAAGGAAAATCCCACGTAGAACCCTGAAGTACAGATTCGAGATAATGGGGGAAAGTGGTGTTTCATTTTCCTTTTTGTTTAAGGGCAGTGGGGGCGGAATAGAAAATGTAATTTGGGTCTGGCGTAGCCGGTTAGCGGCCGCGCCAAGAAATTCAAGAAACGGTTGGGACTTAGCGGGAGTAGGGATTTTGAATTTTTGAGCGCGCGGCGGTTTTTGAATTTTTGCGCGCCACGTAAACCTGTTCTCGCGCTCTGCATCCCCACGCCATCTTCCCTTCTTGCTGTGGATCTCCCTCCTCATTGTCTCTTCGTCTTCCCTCTAAGCGAAGTCCGATCCCCTCCTTCTCCTTTCCCTGCGAATGATTGGCTGTCTGATTGGGATGGTCGGGGCAATGTGGTGGCCACGGGAAGCCACGACCACCCCAATCACGCAGACCATTCGACTCGCCTCCTTCGATCCTTCTAGAACGTTTGCCCTTCTTCTGTCCCGATCATCTACACCCCGCGCTTCGTGCAGCCTCTCCGCGCCTTCCGCGCTATAAATTCTCACAACCCCTTCCTCTCACTCTCTTTGATCTCGGTTGCAACTGCGCAAGCTATGCGGGAAGCCCGTGGCGCCGGAAAGGCTCGACGTGCCCCGTGGTGGGCGGAGTGACGGCGGGTGGCGGAGTTAGCGGTAGACTCGGGGTAAGGCAGTCAGAGGGACTGAGCGGTGGTGGAGATCAGATGCCGACAGCGGCAGGGCCTTGTGGCTATGGTTGTCGGTGGTTTTGACGGATTGGGGATTGGGCCCGGAGCGGCCAGTTGAGAGAATTCTGTATTTTTAAGACGGAGCTTTTTCTCCATTGCTGCTTTGTCCCCGTGTGATGTGCGCAAGTTCCCCCAATCTGGGGGTAGTGTATTGTATGCCTTCTCGGGTATGGAAGTCTATGGATGTTGAATGTCTCAGTAAGGGCGGATGATCATAGGGTACCGAGTGTTGATTGCTGACACGAGTGCATGAATACGTCGGTCCTTTCCGTCTCCCTTCCTTTTTGATTAATTGCCCTTAACCCACGTGAGTGTGTGTTTGTGATATGTGCCAACCTCCTTTCGCCCTCTCTCTCTCTCTCTCTCTCTCTCTCTCTCTCTCTCTCTCTCTCTCTCTCTCTCTCTCTCTCTCTCTCCATGAGATAACGTTATGTTGCTTCGCTGATCCTCATATCACGTGATTTTGAGCTTACGCTCGACTAACGT
>BFEA01000068.1:977885-989659 GCA_003427395.1 Chara braunii
TATGTGTGTGTGTGTGTGTGTGTGTGTTTGCGGGGGGGAGGCGACCCACCCACTGCCAATCAATCAATCAATCAATCAATCAATCCATCAATCAATCAATCAATCAATCAATCAATCAATCAATCAATCAATCAATCAATCAATCAAACAATCAATCGATCAATCAATCAACGAATTAATCAATCAATCATTTTTTATTTTTATTTTTCACCCGGGACCAGAATTTTTTTTTTTTTTTTACAGTTTTTCTTAATGGGGGGGTATCCCCAACACCCGACCCCCCCCCAGCCCATCCACCCCCTCAGCACCCCTCCGGAAGGCCGTGTACGGACGGCCTGAAGTCCATACGTACGGGCCGTACAGGCACTGGGGGGGGTCGTACGTACGGACGTCCGCGCGTACGGACGGGCCGTACTCGTACAGCGGTATACACAGACCTCTCTATCTCCACCAAGGGTGTCGGACGCCGCGTTCAGGTGGATGTTACAGAGAAGAGACGGAGAAAGAAACTTGGGCACATCCTCCGCCGGTGGTGTTCGTCGATCTTTGCATGGAGTCAGGTTTCGTCCCAACTTACGGAAGCGCGGCCCGTTGCCCGAGCTCGGACCTTGTCTCAAAGCGTCGCAGCGCGCTTCCGCCCTTCCCGATCGCATACGACGATGGCATATACTGCGATGCAGACATGCGGAGCCTGCTGCGGCACATTGAGCCAATCCATCTTTATAACTCGACCCAGGTGTGCCACATAGGCGAGAGTGGGTTTGTGCTGATTGAGCGATTTGCTTCTCCGCCTTTAATTTTGCCGTACACCGACCTCACGGTGTTGGCATCCGTGTTGCCGTGGTCCACTGTGCACGCCACCTGGCGACGGAGGTTTAATTGTCACCGGTGTCGCCAGGGGGACTCCTGCTCGTGGTGGCGGCTGGTCCTGGGGTACGAAGGGGCTACTCGATCCCCTGAACTCTCCCGCAACACGGGTGCGCTCCCCGCTGTTGGCGCGAATACCCTTGCAAGGGTATTCGCCCTGGGTTTTGCAAGTGACAGCGGGGCCGATGGTCCGGGCCTATGCGCTCAAAAGGCTACCTGTGTATGGACCAAAGTTGTTTAAGTAGGTAAGGTGAGTGGGCGCGCAGTTTCAAGGCGCACGTGTGATTTTGCCCTTTTGATCGTACCGCCGACGCCGGCGTCCGGCTTGACGTCGTACTCTTGATTAGGCCAAGGATTAATGGGCTGGCCTCGCTTACTATGCCTGATCGGCGGCAGGGCTGATAGGTAGGATGGTACGTAGGGCGGCCGTGGCACAGTCAGGGAGGCCGGCGTGATTGTTTGGTAGCCCCGCGCCTGGCCATAGGTGGGGGCAGGGCCTGTGATGTCCTCCTCGGCCCTGAGTACCGGACCGCACTACTTCAGTACTACTTTATATGGGATGCGGCGCCCACTAATCTCAGGCTGGGGCTTAGCCCTATAGGTTACGGTGTCAGACTGTTGCAGCGGAGGTTTGGGGATCGACGCCAGCAGGCGGCAAAGCGGGAGCAGCGACGCAACGGAGCAGCGAGGAGAGGGCTGAGGGGTAGAGGGCCGCCAGGGCTATCCCCCTCAGCTTTTGCTGATACGGGTAGCAGCGGGCCCGACCTACGGGGTTGACCGGGTGGCGACAGCCTCTGTTCCCCTACGGACCCGACGCTAAAGGCTTCTATTTCCTGCTTTTGTTTATTTTTATTTATTTATTTATTTATTTATTTTTATTCTTCTTATCGTTGTCGCCCACTTTTTGGGGGCCTAACATGCAAGCCGCGGTCGGATCAGGCGGAGAAGGCACGAGTAATAGCCCCCGCCTGTAGTGGGCCTGCGGAGCACCGCCCCGGGATGAGTCCTTTGGGACATCCGTAAGATTGGAACGGTATAGGGACGATTAGCATGACCCCGACACGTATAAAGCCAGGGGCAGCCTCCCTTCCCTTTTTCCATTTACTCGTCGTGGCCCGTTCAAGATTGGCTGATGCCGCGGAATGCTGATACCGGTTGATGACGGGAGAAGAACGGCGGTAGGGGAGGCGAAAAAAGGGGCCGAGCAAGGGGAAGGACCCGGGTGGGGTTTGGGCCGGCTTCATGCGCCGGGCAACGGCGTGGGGTAGTGACGCTGGTAGGGCTGCGTTGCTGTGGAGCCAGTTGGAGTTGAGGAGCAGGGCTGGGCTGCGCTAAGAAGCAGCCGGGAGTGGTGACGACAACACGAGGGAATGGACCAGGGCGGAGGGGCGCGCCGGGTTCGTGCGGGAGCGGTGCTGGAGATGGCAGAGTGAGTGGACAGGGAAGATGGCATAGAGCGCCCATCCCTTCACGGATTCTGGCGGGGTAGAGGCCGAAGTGGGGGTTTCGAGTGATGGCGAATCTGGGGGTGAGCTCGAACTCTGGGCGCAATGGGTGGTTCTTGTGTTACAGGTAGTAGGTGCTGCGCAGAAGAATTAAGCTTGGGAGGAAGGGAGTGAGCTGGGCCGAAGGAGGGAAAGAACCTAGACGCCTTTCACGCCAGGTTCATTCAGTGTGCATGTGGGGGAGGAATCATCTATGGGAAGTTAGAAAGTGGAGAACCCGCTCGATTCTTGATGAGATCGAGCGAGGGAGGAGTCGGGATTGGGATTTTAGAGCAAGGCAAGTGCGATGGTAGGTCTAGTTTTGGTGTTAGATTAGTGTGCTTAGTGCTAGGAGGAAAAAGGGGTGCGATGGCTATGGCGGAAGGAAGTGTACGTGGGACAGAGAGAGTGAGGGAAACCGCCCGATCCGTGGTGGAGGCAGGCGGGGAGAGGTCCTACCCCGGGGTTCTATGGCAAGGCTAGCGCGATGGCGAGGACGAAATTGGGAGCGAGGTAGTGGTGGTGGTGCCACGAGGAATACGACCTGCGTGCGGGGAGCCAGCTTCAAAGTACGAATGTACTTGGCCGCCCCTTGGGAAAGCTTCGTCAGAAGTTCGGCTCGTTCCGGTGTTCGACGGGGCCACGTGGAAATTGGGCGGTGGGGCTGGTGGCTTACCTGTTAGCCAGAGTATGGCTCACGCCTCCGCCTGATGGACGGGAAGACGCAGCGGCTGGCTAAGTGGGGGATGTGTTCTGTCTAGCCCACCCCGTTGACGGACGATAGCGGGGAGCTAAGCGAGAGGTTGGTGCCTTACCTGTTCGTCGGTGGGTCCGAGCGGGGTACCCAACTGAGAAGCGGTGGAGTAAGAAAAAAGAGGGGGGAGACTAGTATTATGCCGGTCGGGCCATGCTATGGGCTGTGAAAGCAGCCGGGGAGTCGTGCACCAGGAAGGAAGGAGCAAGCTGCAGGGCGGGCCGTAACCTTGGTAAGGCTTGGTGACTGGGCATGGGCAGTGTGTCTGCCTATGGACCAAGTGAAAGGCACAGTCCGCTCGGCGCCCAGTTGTTACTACGAGGGCTCGCCAGACTAAGATGATCAAGAAAGGCGTGGTGCGCCGTATGCTTCGGAGTATGGCGATTGGAAGCTGCTCTTGCGGCGTGAGTGGTTAACCGATAGATGGTGGGCAAGGTCGTTAGTACGGTATATAGGCGATAACTTGTCACAAACCGCGGGTGACGGTTGTAACAGGTCGGCTACATGAGGAGAGTACGGATGTTGACTGTCGTCGGCTACCACATACCGTAGTTGGTTGTATGGCTATATTAGCCACTGCTAAGCAAGGGCGGACTGTTGTTGCGTCTATATACTGCGACCTGATGCCTTCTTTGACTGTATACCGCAACCAGCTGTTGCTGTGTACCGTGGCTCGGACAGTAGGACTATGCAAGGATCTCGCTGTGGGCCGCCGCTATTATCACTGACCTGCATTGCCGAGGCTGGTTGCAAAGGCGGGTGTTGGGCACGTTGCCTTGCTGGTTCCTATTACTGTGCGCACTTGTTCGTGGTGTGCTACCACTGCACTGCGGACCAGGTATAGGCTGGGACTGTGACTAACTGACCCTATTACCATTGATTGACATCGCGCGCGTCGGTGGCTGGGGTTGGAGGGCGGCTACCGAGCTGCTGTGTGTGGCGATGCCATTGGCTGTGCACAGGCTGCGTGCAATTGCATGCTATGACAGGCTGCTATAGATTGCTGCGGTGCTTAGAGTACAGCGACTCAGTGGTGGGTAACTGCCATCGGAGTAGAAAGAAGAATGTTGTAGGTTGTTGAGTGCTGCAACTGCTGGCTGACATGAGCGGCTGCTGCGCTTAGGTGATCGCATGCGGGCCTTGACCAGCTTACCATGCTGCAGCGATTGCTAGGTGCTGCGACTGTGCCTGTGGACTGTGCACGGGGTACGGGCAAGGGCGTTCTACGACAGGTTGTTGTGGACTGCTGCAGCGCTCACAGCGTGATTGCTTGATGATGCGTGACTGCAGTTAGAGTGAAGAGAAGACTGCGGCCGCAGGGGCTTGGAGAGTGGGGCAACGCAGAAGGAGAAGTTACCGTTGCGAGTTGGGGGTTTGTCAGGCAAATCTGATCCTGTTGTTTGACTTTGGGAGCTGATCAAGCTGTTACGTTGGCTGCCATTACGGGGCCCTCAGGCGCAGGAGACATCAAGGCCCTCTCGTGCGAGTCTGAGCGCACCCCCCTTGTATCTGAGAGACTTAATGTTTCTTCTTCTGCCCCCCTCAATCTCAGTCTAGTCTATTGGTTTGGAGAGGAAGGCGGCAGGCGGGATTGCAACCCGTAATCCGCGCCAAGGGCCTTTGTGGGAGGTTGCCCCACCGATTGTGGGAGCCCTGCCGGAACTCAGGAGGAGTTCTGGAGGTAGGGAACTCAGAGGTAACCTTGGTTTTCCCTTATAAAACCCAGTAAAACCCCTACCTACATTCCTCCCTATGTATTGTTTGGCAATGCTAAGTGCAACCTCTACTTTGACTTTGAGTTGACTGTTAGGACACAAATCAGACCAACTAAAGGAATGCTTGTATAATGGCAGTTTCAGTTTCTTTGATTGCCTAAAAGCAGGTTGTCACAACGGGTTGCATCTGGGGGAAGGTCGGGAGGAAGGCAGTTTTGCTTGCGACTGAACGGGTCTTATAGGGTCAGGCATTGTTTCTAAGTTGAATGGCCTGACTGCTGTGTTTTGTTCAGTTTTTTTCTGAAGGACCAAGTATTGTTTCTAAGTTGAATGGCTTGGTTGCTGTGTTTCTTTAATTGTGTCAGGCATTGTTTCTAAGATGAATGGTCTGGCTGCTTATTTTTTAGGGGTATTATTTGCTTGGCTTTTGAGGGTCAGACATTGTTTCTAAGATGAATGGTCTGGCCGCTGTTTAGTTGGGTGGTTTCTGAACAGTCTCTGGGTCAGACCCCGGGTACTCTGTTTTTTTGTGTGCTGAAAAAGGGAGAGTTGAGCATTGTTTCTAAGATGAATGGCTTATCTCTCCTTGATTGTTTATTCTGAGGGAGGATTCAAGGCTAGAGGACTAGACATTGTTTCTAAGATGAATGGTATAAGTCTAAGGCCTCAGAACCATGATAAGAAGTTAAGAACCAAGGAATAGGACTTTCTATACTGTGATATATATATGTACTTATATACGAACAAGGCTAGTCAGACATTGTTTCTAAAATGAATGGTCTGACTATAACCCTATCACAAGCGAAAAGAGTATAATCGAGAGCTATAACTGAAGGTAATCTGGGCAGGCTGAGCATTGTTTCTAAGATGAATGGCTCAGCCCTACGCCCTCCTTTTGAAGACTAAGGTGCAGAAAGGTATATATAACTTGGCTATTTAAACAGTTCAGGGCGACTAAGCATGGTTTCTAAGATGAATGGCTTAGTCACATGCCCAATGAAGAGAAAAGTAGTTGTGCAACCTATTCGTGTATAACTAAGGCAGAGGGCTGACATTGTTTCTAAGATGAATGGCCAGTCCCAATGCCCTATGTAAGCAGGGTATAAAGGGTTAAAACACTGAAAGACTATGAACTAATGTTTGCTAAGTCAACCTGGGGTTGGTGAGAGTACTTACCTTTGTGGTTTGGCTTGCATGTGGTTGAGTGGCATCACTACCTAGGTTGAGTTTGAGTTGATAGGTAGTTGTTGTAGTGGCTCGCCATGTGCTAGAGCTATAGGAGTTAGATTCAATTTTTTGCATTTCCTGAGATAGTTTTTTTACTTAGTTTGATTTCAGCATTTATCTGAGGTCTTTTCTCATACTTGGGCTTATATAAATCTTGGTAAGCCACTTTTCCTACAGGAAGCGCTGCCGAAATTTCTGCAAAACCAAGAAGTTAGACAAATCTCTGACTTTCCAAAAAGTTCAATTGTCTGTATCATATATGGATTAGTAAGAACCTAGGAAGTCTCCCTTTCTAAGGGGAGTGCTGCCCAAATTTTCACTAATTCAGGGAGTCAGACAAAATTGAGCTTTAGAAAGTCAGAGACGATTCCTGTTTTTATATTCAAGCTTATATAAATTTTGGAAAGATAGTTTTCCTACGGGAAGTGCTGCCGAAATTTCCTCGATATAGAGGAGTCAGATTATATTATGATAGGAGGCAGAGTTGGCAGTCCACTCTGTATTGGGGAAACCCAACCAAAGGTCTACCTTTTCTTTGAGCCCTGACTTAGGACTAGGCTCAGACCTGGTTGGCTACCAGGGGGTTAGATGGGATCACCATATAGAAGATAGTTTGTATAAGGCTTACAGGTTTAGTCTTGGGCGTTGACCTGTCTTATGTTACAGGCCGATCTGATTCAAGACTTGGACTAGTTCAGCTAATCCTGCAAGGATCATAATCTGTTATCACCGATAACAGGTCGGTTGCCGATTCGTCGGTTAAACGACTCAATTCCTACTCGCTCCCCATACTCAACCTAAAAGGCTTTAGCCCTGGTGATTTTTTGTTTCGTTAAGGGTTTCACCCGGACTTTTATTGAATGGTCATTTGACAAAGGTACTGAGTATTTAATTAAGGTTGGTTGGCTGGTGGATGGGGCTTGCATGGCTAAAGCGAGGGGTATGAGTATAGGAACTGGTTGGAATTGACTCCGTGTAGTGTGTCGGCTCTTGTTTGACTTTTGATGTGATTGCAGGTATGTTCACTAGCTTGGGGTTTTGGTTGGGCCACCTTGCGGTCGCGTATATATGCATGGCTAGAAGGAGACCCACTATGATTTTGAGAAGTGATCGTCCCATAATTATTCCCCTTGTGCATATGTGTGTGCGAGTGTATGTGTACCTATGTGAGAAATTAGCGCGGCCTGAAGTGCCCGCGCAGTAAGGGCCCTGAGCTTAACGCTTAGAGGGGTTTTCTCCGATAGGCATTAAAAGTACTTATTTATTTTCCTTGTTGCGATTATCTTGGTGGAACGATAAAGTTCCGGGCGGAAGGGTTAGCGCGACGCTATTGATGCGCCAGACAACTCACCACCGCGTCAAACCCCTTCCTGCCCTGGGGGCCGTCTTACCCTGCAACCGTTGGGACACCTCAGGGTGCAGAAGGCGGGAAGGCCCTCAGATCGGTTTTGCACCAGCTAAAGGGTTACCTCCCTTTAGCGGGCGCTTCAGCCAACGCCTGAGCGTCGGAAATGACCCCATGGCTCAGAATAAGCCATTTAGGTATGGGCACTACATAATGCGTCGTCATTGCAGCTACTCGCGTAGTGTTGCATAGCGAGATAGTATGTGTAAGTCCAGCACCCTCACGATCTTATACTAAGTTCGTGCTCGCGGCACTCGTCGCATCCCGCGCTAAAAGAGTTATGGGTCAGGCGGCGAGACCACGAGCGCAACACGGCTAATAAAATTGGGATTTTTTTTTTTGTAACGTGAAGCGGCACGTGGGCGGAGGACTAGCCCCGGTCGACCTATGGAAGTCCGTGTACGGGCCTCACTATCCCGAACGCCGGGTAGCCTATGGGTAGGATACCGGGCCTCCTCCGCGCGCGCGTCGTTTGGGCTTGTCCACCCCCTTCCATTCTAGGGGGCCATCAGCTAATGAGAATTGGAGTAAGTTTCTTTTTTGCATTTTTATGGTTGGACGTTTTAGTCCGTGGCGGCCGTCAAAGTCAAACCCCTTGATGTTCGACCGCCATGACAGCTTAAAGCTGTCTACTCAACCCCTCTGCACAGGGTGCAGAAGAGGGTGTGGTCTTCAACCGCGCATGGCGGTTGTCCAGCGTCGAGAGATTGACCCTCAAGGCGCGTGTCAGCCGACACTTGAGTGTCGAACGCGACCCCCGCAATTAACGGGGACCGCGTGAGTATGGGTACCACATAGTACGACATCATTGCGACCGCTTGCGTATGCTTGCATTGCGAGTCGATATGAGTTAGCCCTGCGTCCGCGCGGTTTTATATTAAGCTTCGCGCGCGACGCCTATTCGATTTCCGCATCAGAGAGCTATGGGATGGTTACCAAGGGGCTAGGAGCGTTGTCGCGTTGTTTGTGTTGTGTCGTCTCGTGTGTGTGTGTTTTATTTTTGTGTTCGTAAAGTGGTGTGGGCGTGGTGTGTGGGATGCGTCCTAGTCAACCGACGTCGAGCCACGCTTAGGACCTCATCCCCCCAAGATGTCGGTTCGCGTGCGGGTCCGATAGGCGTATTACCGCGCGTACCCCCTATGCTACAGCGAACGAGAAACGCCCTCGGCTGGTCCACCTCTGCGATTGCAACCGAATCGCTTTCGTACTGTGGACTGGTAGCTCGGCGGGGATACGCCCACTGAAGGGAGGTGACAGCTCCCGTAAGGTGGAGGTAAGTTGTGCCTCGCGTAGGCCCTATCCTATCGTAGGGGCTCGCGAAAGGTATGGCTAGCGCACTCGGCCGGAGCGGACTAAGGAAGCTTCATTGTGTGTTCGCGACGAGGTTAGCCTGCGTGACGCGGCCGAGAGGGTCCCGCGCTGCCACGAGCGGTGCCGAAATGATGCGCTCGACACCGCCCATTTCCAAACCTGGGTCCCATCAACCTGCCCAACCCTGGGTGAGCTCGTGCCGCGCCGTCTGCACGGACTCGACGAGTCTGACAACAAAGCCTAAACCTGTTTTCGGGGCCTCCGCCCCCAAGGGCCACGTGACCCACGCGCCTCAGGGAACAGAACTCCCTTCCCCTCTCGCTTTGTTTTCTTCCCTTTTCCATGAGACTAACAACGGTCGGCCCGTAGGACGCCATCGTTCGTCCGACGACAGCTCAAGCCCCATCCGGGGCATCTCGGCCTAAAGCAAGAGTCCCCCGTTTCGACCGGGTGGCTCAACCCCCATGGCCAAAAATCCTCGACTAGGCCCCTAACTATTTTGATCGGCGTCCGAAGTACGGAACGTCGCGCGCGGCATGAGGTTTTGCGCATCACACATCGCTGTTTGTAGCCTTTGATCCTCGACGACTGGAATCGAGGAAGAAAGCAAAGGAGATCTTGGAGAACTTTGAAATTTGCTATGACAAAGCCTTGACCCTGAAGAAGACGGATGATGGTAAGGACTCTTGGGAATTCTTAGGATGTCGTTTGAGTGTTAGAAGGAATTTCCTTTCCTGGGCTGGTGTCTGGCTATGAAGAACGAGAAGGAATTAACAGCCATTTCGTCAAAACGGACATATTATATTTTTTGAACGAAATCAAAACTGACTTTTTTTGCCAAAATCCGGTCGGAATGTTTTGCTCCTCGGGGGACCCCCAACATGTATCTGGTCTATGGTTGAGACCAGATACAAAAAAAAAAAAAAAAAAAAAATCTGGTCTTAACCATAGACCAGATACATGTAGGGGGTCTGGGAACGGCGGACCCCCAGGAGCAAAAAATTCCGACCGGATTTTGGCAAAAAAAGTCAGTTTTGATTTCGTTCAAAAAATATAATATGTCCGTTTTGACGAAATGGCTGTTAATTGCTCGAGGCCCGAGGGCGAAGATTTGATTTTTAGAGTTTTTCAGAACTTTGAGTCATGGTCGAGTAAGAAGTTGAAGATGGCTGTTGTGATGAGCACGCTCCACACAATCTATCAGAACTCGATGACACGCATGGGATTGATCGAGACACTCTTGCTGTTGAAGTTGGAACTGAGAAGAAGGAATTATCCAGACCATTTTTTCGGAAGGGCCCTGAGAAACTTCGCCAGGGACAAGAACCCCCTATGGAAGTTGCTGGCTGAAATGCTGGTAGGAGGATGGAAAGAGAGGACCTCTTTGACGAACCGGGGGAGCATGTAGCTTCTATGCCCTTGTCGGATGCGGGTTAAGAGTTTCTTGCGGAATGTATGAAGTTTTTGTAGTTGTTGTTGTTGTTTTTTCTTTACAATGGAAACCATAGTGGGATGGATAGGGGACCTGGGACCACTCCCGCTTGTAGCGAAGATAGCGTATTGTGAAAGTTGTCGTTGACTCGCTGGAGGTAGAACGAGGCTGTGTAGGGATAGAGCCTGGCTGTCGGTGCTGTGCTTTTTTGCGACAACATGGATATCATTTTTAAAGACAGGCCGGTCAGGGTAGTCAACCAGGACTTGGTCTGCCTTTTTCGCCTGACAGGGTTGTTGAGTAGGGGTATGACTCGGAACCAAAGACTGTCAGTAGTTGTGTTAGCATGTTTGTTTGTTGACAGTAGGCCTGTGTTGTAGACACATGGGTTCCTCGCCTGCTCTTTCGGACCGGGCCTGGGATCTTGTCATTTTGGTTTGGATATTAACTGGCTAATGGTCGGTTGGACTCCTTCTCGGTGCTCGCACCGAAAGGAGTAAGCAGCGCTTGCTTGTGTTACTCGTCGGGTTTGACGGGAAGATTGGTGGTTCTTGGATGCTGTGGACTGTTGTCGGTGGCGTTTTGCGCGTTGTGCTAATTCTTATGGCATTTTCTGAGCCGAGATTACTCGATTGTTGTGCATGTTCAAGCATTCGTGTGTCACTTCTTGCATCCACCTGTTGCCACATGTACTTCAAAAATCCACGTTCAGTTTTCTCAACTTGGGCAGTGGGACTTCACCCAAGAAAGGAGTGATGGTAAACATGAGGAGCTCCCCCTTTTCTTCATAAATTATTTTTCCTTCTTTTTTTGTTTTTTCTTTTCACGTCCGCGTTGCTTTTCTGACCTCTGTTGCGGTCATATGAAAGTTTACACAAAAAAAAAAAGAAGGTTCACATATTGTCAGAAGACTAAGAACTGCGGCGAGGTCCCACAAGCAAAGAGGATTGGATTGAGCGCCTGAATTTGGCCGCGTCTGTGGACAAGTGCAGAAAATCGAGATTGAACCTGTGTTAAATTCCGGGCCGCCCGGCGGCCCAGCCTCCATCCGGCAGGGGTCCCGGGCGGCCCGGCCGGTTGGGTCCCCCGGTTCGATGCCGGGCGGGCCCAGCGCATTTTTGGGCGGGGGGTGGGGGAGGCCTGTTTCGACTTTTCTGGGCCTTGGGAGCCTCCCCGCCCCCCCACGCAAAAAATTTTCGCCGCGCCCGCTTCGAATTCGAAGAATCACGCTGCTCCCGCCGCTGCCCAGTGAACTGGTCGAAGTGAGGGCCGCGCCGAGGTAGTGCTCCCACCCGTCGCTGCCCCGAGGTAGTGCTCCTGCCCGTCTCTGCCCCGAGGTAGTGCTCCCGCCAGTCGCTGCCCGCCTTCGCCGAGGTGGTGCTCCCGCCGTCGACGCCCGTCGCTGCCCGCCATCGCCGAGGTGCCCGTCGTCACTGCCGCCGTCGCTGCCCGTTTCCCAGCTCGTCCTCGCTGCCCGTCGTCGTTGATACGGTACCATTGCGTGAAGTGCCACGTGTCAGCTCTCTCTCTCTCTCTCTCTCTCTCTCTCTCTCTCTCTCTCTCTCTCTCTCTCTCTCTC
>BFEA01000068.1:991355-1004825 GCA_003427395.1 Chara braunii
CCCCCCCCTCCTCGTCCCCCTCTCACATCCCTCCATAACGTCCACGATAGGGAGCATTATGTTACATGCTGAGCCTACACACAGGCCCCATTTTGGGGGCCGATTGGTTGCTGGGGGCACCCAGGCCGCACGCCCTTCGGACGTGCGCCCTGGAGGCCCACAGCTGGCCCTTAGGCCGCAGGATTGGATTCCAGGCCGCATTCATTTATTTATTTATTTATTTGTTTGTTTGCTGTCCTATTTCCGTCTGTTTGGGTGTGGTTTCAGACCTGCAGTTCCCAAGGCCGGGCCTTGGGTCAGGTACGCCAGGAGGCAGGCCTCCCCTGTCCAGGTACAGGGTCTGCAGTCTGGACGTCCGGTCGGGACCCAGACCCTGTAGGCCCACGTTTTGGGCACACACACAGAGGCAGACCAGCCAGCCCACCAGTACTTATAGCTGGGCCACGGCTGGACAGACACACAGTTGGAGTAGCTCACTTCTTGGGCGACACACTGCTGGAGCAGCGCTGCAACGCTGCAGCGCTACGCTAGGAGGTAGAGGTAGAGGGTAGGTAGGCAGAGGGGCGGAGGCCATACCCGTGCCAGAGGTACTTACCTGGGCGCCATAGCTGCGCTCCACGCCAGCGACATGCACAGGGACCACGGCGACAGTCGGTACATGGCGGCAGTTACCTGCAGGTGAGACAGCGAGGAGGACGGCATCTTCTTCTTCTTCTTCGTCTCGGCCCTCCATCTCTTCTCCCTCCTTTGTCCTTCTTCTCCTTCTTCTTCTTCTCCTTCTTCTTTAGAGAGAGAGGTGTTACTGGCAGAGGTTACATCATGCATCAGGCCCAGGATCTGATTCGATATTTTTGTGGCAGACATTGATTGGACATTCGGCAGGGAGACTATTTTTGGACTTCGCTATCACGATCTTGGTCTTCTCCCTCGCCTCCATCTTGATCTCGCCTCTCCCCTCATCTCTAATCCGTGGTATCTCCGCCATGTGCGTGTGCAAGGAGGGACCTTTCTTCTGTGTATGTGGTCTCTCCTCCCTCTCTCACATGTGTGGTGTATGATGGGATGCCGTGTCAGTATTCAACAGGTCAGGTCATATCTTGGAGTCTTCCGCTGCACTACATTGTGTTATTTTCGTGTGTATCTGGATGTACATTGCTTGTTCAACTTGATGCTTTGCTGACACTGCATTGTCCATTCGAGTCCTTTTCATCACTGTACGGATCCTTGGCTCCCCATACATCGCTCGACTGAGCATGTATCAGTTAGCCCGGCCTGATTCCCTCTTTGGCCCGGGACACACAGCATCCCTCCGTTCAACTTGCCAGAAGAATCAAGATACTTCTGAATCACCGTACTCTAGAAGAATAGGCTACCGACTAAGGAGGCCCTCGTACTCGCTGACGGAGACACTTGCGAAGTGCTGGGAAAAGCGGATGGAAGTGCCCACAGCACAGGTTTCGCAGTTGCCACAGGTCCTCCGACGCACAATATGTCTTGGGAGAGTGACGAGTATGCAATCACTATCATCGCTGATATCTTCCATATTGCCCTGCCGGTGAATGCATGGCTGTACGAGCACTGCAGCCAGCATCACAGCTTGGCGTCCAATGCACCGAGGGATTAGCAGAGAGTCTGACAATGTCCCACTGTCTGCCTGACTGCACGGAGGCCGCCTACAGGTGGGTGTAGGGCTGGTAGGCCAAGCCTAAGGAGATGTGGGGATGAATAACTGTCGTCCCCGTTTATTCCTAAAGGACAAAGGACCGCTCTCCGAAGCGCGGCAGAAAGCATCAAAGGCAATCCTTTTAGTTGATTCGGCAATACACATTCTGGGCCATATGGAAGAGAAGATGCGAGCAGATGATAGCAAAGCGACAAATGCACAGAAGAGAGTCAAGGGAAACCTTGTATAACCTCCAGGAGACGACTGACATTAGAGTAAGAGCGCAACGGCACCAGGTCTGCGCGCAAGCACACGTAACCCCGACCAGGCTTGAGAACTACTAATACAGATGCTGGAGTTCCAGCAAACAGTGTGATGACAGGAAAGGTAGCCTCTGTTACAGTGGACCGATGTTACATGCTGCGCCTGCAACAGGCTGCACGGGCCATTTTCAGGTCCGTGTTGTTTTCAGCCTGAAAGCCTGAAAAGAAGGGCCAACAGGCCCCGTGTTGTTTCAGCCTGAAAGCCTGAAAACAAGGGCCTACAGGCCCCGTGTCATTTTCAGCCTGAAAGCCTGAAAACAAGGGCCAACAGGCCCTGTGTCGTTTCAGCCTAAATCAGGGCCTTTCCGGCCCTGAGTCTTTTCAGCCTGAAACTGAGGGCCATTTTCAGGCCCTCATAAGATCGACCTGCCCTGAAACTCAGGCACCAGACCAGGGTTTTAGCTCAGGCCATTTTTGGCCTATTTTCAAGACAACCTTTGCTTGAGCTTCAACCCCAGGGTCTGGCACGTTTTGGCATTGGCAAGAGCAGCCTCCTGGACGGGCCAGCACTATAAAGGACTGGCCCGCCCTGCAGGCTGCAGGTAGTTCCTAGGTACTTCCCAGGCACTTCACGTGCAGTTCAGGAGGCAGGAGGTAGTCTTCAGGATTCGGCAGCAGCACTCTGGAGGAGCACTGCAGGAGTAGTCTTCAGCACTGGGCGCTAGTAGCGTTAGCAGTAGTCTTCAGCGCTGGGCGCTAGTAGCGTTAGCAGTAGTCTTCAGCGCTGGGCGCTAGTAGGAGCTAGAGTAGTACTGGAGGGAGAGAGAGATTGGGCGGAGGCCAGGGAGACTTACCTGCAGCACCATAGCTCCAGCTTCGTCTTCGAGGTACCTGCAGCACAGCGCCATCTTCACAGGTCAGTACCTGGCACATGAGAGAGAGAGAGTTCTTCTTCTTCCTCTTCTCAGTCCGCCATCTTCTTCTCACCCTCTCGCTACCTTACTTCACTGCATCAGCAGACTACGAGAGAGCGGGATAGGTGATATTTGGTCCACACTCGACATTGGGCTTCAGATATTTGACGAGGGGTTATTTGGGACTTGTAACGAAGATTTCGTGTATTTCCATCTCCCCCCCTCTTCTCGTCTGATTCCCTCCTCTTCATCTGTGCATAATCTGGACCTGGCGCATTCTTCCTGTGTGTAGCGCCAGGCCCCTTCACACCTTGTGACAAGGATGATGTATGTTTGATCTGCATTGCGACATTGAGTAGGCTAGTCATTGGTATTCTAGCATCCCGCTCCGCTGTCTTGTACTATGTGAGAGAGGTCAGTCCCGGTCAGGTCAGGATTTGTATCTAAGTCTTCCAATGCGCTATAAAGCACCATTTTTGTATGTATCAGGATGTACACTGCTTGTTGAGATTTCACTTGCACTGCATTGTCCATTCAGTCCTTTTCATCACATTGCGGATCCTCGGTTATAGATGTACATCGCCCAACTGGGCATGTAACAACGGACCTAGGCTCGTATTTCAATGGCCCACGGAAGACCGGCAATAGGTATAATAGGGAAGGAGAATTCAAATCATTTTGGAGCCGGACGGTATTCTCAATAGGGGAGAAAGGAGGTAAGAGAGGCAGAAGTTTAATAGTACTCGTTGGTTAAGCTAGGGTTTAGGGTTTTAAAAGGTTAGGACATAGCAGGAGGTGGGGTTTTAGAGTTTATGAGGGTTACGGGCACCTAGGGTTTCAAGAGGGGGCAAGGGGATACCGCAGGAGGTTAAGGGCACACAGATGTCTGGTTATATTGCCGTGGGCGAAAGTAGCACAGTTTTCTTTTCCCTTTTGTTTCTTTTGTGCTTTATTTGTCCAGTTTTTTTTTTTTTTTTTATGTTCGTTGACGTTGCAGTTATTGGGACACTGGAACCGGTTTCCAGCACAAGGCAAAAAGTGGGTAATGGCCCCAGCACTGTCCGGGTTGAGATGTTCAGGAATTCCGGACGGCCTCATTGATTATTCATATAATAAAACAGCATCTATGAGACTATGATTTTCCTTTAAAAAAAGTAAAGAAAGAAAAAGAAAAAGAAAAAAGAATGTCCCTGCTGTAAAAAATATTTGAAATAATGGCGGACGCGGCATGTTTTAAAACCCTAAAGGCAAAAAAAAGTTGTGCCGGCAAAGAAACCATGCGCCAACTCGGAATGAGCAATTTCGGTCCAAAGGTATCCGTTGGGCTTTTTTTGTGTGTGTGTGTTTGCCCCTCTGACACCACAGCCGACCCCTGTAAATAAATATGGCACTTGGTCTGACAACCCACGGCCGTTGGTACTGTTGCCTTTTCGAACTCGGTGCGCTTTTCTTTGCCGACGCGTGTTATTTTTACACATTCGATACTCAAAGGTGACATGAGCATACTTACCTCAAAATATTCTTATCCTCGTCTTTTATTTTTTTCTCAAATTTGGTTGTGAATGTCCACAGGACCCTCAGGCAAAAGTTGCTTCAACTTGCTTGTATTGCATTGTATTGCACTGTATTGCAAAATTTTGAACACAACATACATAGTACGCACAGTGTATTCAAATACAACAGACATTTGAACATGTGTTCTATTCGGGAAAAAGCAATCAATTTCCAAAAAACCGATTTCCAGAGGTAATTCGAATAGAACGTGCATACATTTTTTTTCGGTTAAGAAGGTAGCACTATCTGAAATGAATCTGACCGCATTTTTGGCCGGACCTGAACATATCTGGCTGCAATCATGTCCAGAAATAATTTAAAAAGTCCTCATATGAGTATGCCCCCTTAACACCGCCAACGGCTGTAAGCCCAGAAAAAAAAAGAGGACCTCAATTTGGGAGTACTACAAGTGTGGCGGGTATGTCCCCAGGCCAGCTATAATGAAATAAAACGGCGCACCCTCCCCCCCTTTCCCCCCAACCAACCAAAAAAAACAACAACAAAAAAAAAAAAACAGGGGAGGTGGGGAAGGGAACAAGAATGGAAAACAGCAGAACCTGATAGTCTTGAAACCTTAAAATGCACTCGTTGGTATTGGATGTCGCTATAAGACAAATGACTATCACCAATGATGCCAGCTCGATGAAGCGACTGGTAAAATTGAGAACATGAATAGAATTTCTGCGCACCTCAGCTCTCTGCATCACATACAAGGAACGGCGTACCCGTCAGAGGAGGTGAAAGGGCGAGTTGGGGGGGGGGAGAGAGGGGGGAGGAAGAGGAGGAGGATTCAAAAAGAATCGGGTAGAATCTGGAAGACAAACAAAGAGTTTGAATAGCGACCACCAGTGTCCAACACCACACTAGTTACTTCATCAATGGTATTTTTTTTTATTTTTTTAAAAATGAATGACAAAATACACAACAGATAAAGACTTTCACACCTGTCTCATTCTCATCCTCCGAAAGTCCGTATTGCACCCACTGGCAGTCTGCTGACCTAAAGGGGGTCTTAGAGGGGGCGCCAGATTTTCGGATGCGTACCCCCCTCGCGCAAGTTTCATAACCACCGTTAAAAGGCACATTCTTCCCTCTCTTGTTTCCTTTTGGTTTTAATTAGGGTTCTGTTAGACACAGCTAGAAAAAGACTAGATTCACGAGGAAACTCTTCAAAAAGTCTTTCAAGTCTTCAAGTCATTCCACTCCATCCTAGGGACCTACCGGCTTCACCCGAATAGAACGCCTGGTCATTATAGCTGTATTTGGCACAACTGTCAGCCCAGATACGGCGAAATTACCGGGCGTTCTGTTCGGGTGAAGACGGTAGTAACATGTTCTAAGAGGCTAAAACCAACAATATCATTTGAAAACATCAGATTCTCTAGAACAATATCATGTGAAAACATCAGATTCTCTAGAACAATATCATGTGAAAACATCAGATTCTCTAGAACTCACGAAGTTGTCACATGGTCGTGGTCGTCAGGAGTCAGATGCTTGCTTCTTTCCTTTAAATTGGTCTGGAAACCGAGCCGCCCTTTGAATTGCTCTGGAGACCGAGCTGCGGTGAGTGGGGAGAGCACGGCTGAGTGATCGGGGTGCGACTGATGTCTGACACCGTCTGTGTGCAGATTTTGTAGTTGATTGGTCACCTGAGAGATAGCAGCACAGCACTGGTTGTAGAGTATGGACTCGTCGTCCTCAGAGTCCGATCGCAGCAGGCTGGCAGCGGATCAGGCCTGTGCTCTTCAGAAGGGCCTGGTGGGGATTGTAAGATATGGTGGCAACCTTGATTGGGCTGGCCATCGAGGGTTGGTACCAGGGTGCCAGAGTGGAATTGACTTGGAGAGTGCCGTTTCACTTTCGCGAGATGAGATGGTGCACGGGAGATAGGGGCTCGTTAGACACTCCTCGGGCGCGTAAAGTCCCCGAGGAATTGTTCATTCCACCTATCCTTGGGGATGCAGTCGTAAAGAAAAAGTGAAAACACTCCGAAGGAAATATCTTGGGCTCCGAGGATTCCCCAGCCATTTCTTCCTGTTGCCCAAGGGACCTCTTGGGAAAAAGGAATCCGCGTTTCACGGAGAGGAGCGGGCACATGGGTAGAGAGACGTTACAACCGAGAATCTGGATCGTGGCGGCACCCTATTGGCTGAAGGCCTCAAGCACATTTGATTTTTTATTTCTTTTTTTTTTCCCTTTTTCTGACATCGCTCAAAGGAAATGTCCCCGGGCGACGTCCCCGAGGACAGGTGGAACGAAGGGTCCAAATTTCCTTTTGAACCAAAAGGAATTTTCAATTTTTCCTTTTGCCCGAGGATTTCAATAGGAGTGTCTAATGAGCCCCATAGAAGCGAAGGCTCGGTGGGGTCTGACCAATTATACCCGATGAAAAGTCGAAGATATTCTGCCCTTTTTTTTTGTCGGGGGAATAGGAACGGCTATCGGACTGATGCTCCCCAGGATGGATTTGGAGCCAGGACCATAATGACCTGTTTATAATTAAAAAAAAAAAAAAAAAAACTGACTATTTATGAAATAATGAGTGCTGTGGTTCCTGAGGAGAAGGAGAGCGCAATGCCCTGGGAAGGTAGAAAAATAGAAGACGAGGAGATATGAACAATGTATTCATTGGTCATATGATTGAGTTATTCTGCTCCTGCTCCTCCTCCCTCCTCCTCCCCCTTCAGGGGCTCCTTCAGGGGGAGGTGATACAAACAATGTATTCATTGGTCATGTTATCAAGTTATTCTGCCCCTGCTTCTGCTCCTCCTCCTCTCTCCTCCTCCTCCTTCCTCCTTATCCTCCTCCTACTCCTCTTCCTCACCTTCTTCTTCTCATTGCCTAGTCCTGCGTATGGCATCATTGCTAATACTTTGCTTCTTCAGCAGCTTTCAGCTTACCTGTCATTCATGTGAACTCGGTAAAAAACAAACAGTGGAGACGATCGAGAGGCGAGCTTCAGGAATCAGATTCGTGATTCTTTTTTTTGGGGGTAACTTCGGCGCAGTCACGAAAACAGTTTGTAATTGCACTTCAGGCAATCCCGCGAATACAACACACCCCCACGCGACCCCACCGGACCTGAAACGTAGGTCATATACATTCAGCATTACCGGCCCTTTTGCCTCAAGTGCAATTACAAACTCAATCCCTGACTGCGCCGTAGTTTTCTCTTTTTTTTTCCTTTTTTTTTTCCGCTGGTTTCTTTTTTTTCATTGGTGCGCTGTTTTGATCTTAGATCAATGTTTGTAAAGACAAATCTGGTGTTTGTTGCAGCTTTGAAAATTTTATTCTAAGAATGAACTACCAACGGGCGTCCGCCGGGCCAGCACAGTTGGTACACCTCCCCACGGACTGTTGAAATACAGACCTGGGTTCGCATCCAGAAACTAGGAGAACAAAATGCAAAGTCTGACCTGACCTGTTGCACCCAGGGCTGCACATTCAAGCGCTGTTGACGAAATGGCCACTGAGGCTCGTATTTTGTACCGGAAACACTGGCAGTGCAGCTATTGGCAGGAGGAATATGACCTGCCTAATCCATTTTCTGCAGGCTGAGCCGTTTTTCAAGAGACAGAGAGAGAGAGAGAGAGTTAGGTAAGCTCTCGCCAGTTTGCGAGGGGCATTTTGGGTGCAATATGCCCGAAAATGGCCGCCTCCAACAAGACGAACATTTTCAAATTGGGCACCTGCTACAGGATGTTGCCAATTTGAAAGAGATTGCCGCCAAGGTTACCATTACGCAACATAACCCACTGCGTCTCTCAAAACATCTTAAGTTTAAGAATGCCTATAGTACTGAGTCTCTGAATGAAGTGACTATATTCTTCATTCAATTTGACTAAAAAAATAGTAATGAAAAAAGACTATACTCTAGTAAATGAAGTGACTATATTCTTCCTTCAATTTGACTTTAAAATTAAAAAAAAAAAAAAAAAAAAAGACTATCCTCTAGTAAATGAAGTGACTATATTCTATCTAAATGAAGAAGGTCAGCTGTTCCCCAATGGCATCACCGGAGTCCCATATCCTTCCGTCATTCCTGGTAAACGAGAGGTGACGAATCTGACGATCAGATAACACTTACTAATACTTAGTAATCAGATTAATATCTGCAACTACCAGAGACAGTGTTGGAACACAGATTCTGAAGAGATCCGATGATCTTAGCCCGCAGCTGCCAGGGGCCGCAGGACCACACGAGCAGTCCAGTCCCGGCACTTGGGACCCGGTTTTGCGAGCACACAGTCCCAGCACTTGGATCAGATTTTGCCAGCGTGCAGTCCCGGCACTTGGATCAGGTTTTGCCAGCCATACCTCTCAATGACATGCATCAGGAATGTGACCAAGGTCCAAGAAACCGCAGCACGCGGATTGCTGGTCTGCACATGGATGCAAATGGACTCCTAGGAACAGCCATGATCCCCAGACAGGCTTTGGCATCATCGTTTGCAACAGGTCTCCGATAACAAGCGGCAGATATCTCATCGAGAGCTCAGCTCACTGAGCTCAGGTAGCAGATGGGTACAGTGGGGATGGTCCAATGGGACCGGTTTAAAGTGACGCTAGTGGCCAAAGCCGCTATCCGCCATGATTACCATTACCTATTAGAACGTCGGATGTTTAGCAACTTCAGCCTGACAGTGTGCGTGTTCAGTGTTCACCAAGAGGACTTAGCAAATTGTACCTGGTCCACGGGAAAGGGTAGTCCACTGGCAGGGCTTTTGGCAAACGTGGGTGGACTATTTCGTTTTACAGGGTGGTGCTTGATCCTAAAGACAGGTAATGGGAAAAAGCCAGGTAAGCCGGGTCCAAGTCGGTTCTTCGCTCCCTGCTACAAGATTCTGTTATCTGCGCTTATTCTGCATTACTCCTGCAGACTGACGCCAGTAGGACTGCTGCATTTGCCTTAAAACCTGAAGTAGAAAATATTATTAAAATAAAAAAAAAGAACTGTTTTTGGAATCTATTATATTATAATAATAATTGGAGTAAATTTAAATTTGCGTGGTGACATAATATGCAGGACTGCTCTCTGGCCGACTTAGAACATACTCACCCTAGGCCATGAAAAACATCACAAAAACAGAAAATGAGCGGCCAGATGGAGTCCTGGAGGGAGATCCCACTACCATGTAGTTGGATTAGTGTGACGTGTGTGGGACGGGTGGGGGACGGGTGAGTGGCAGAGTAAAATAGGTAAAATAAAAACGAAAAACCATATCTTGACTCCTTTCCTAATAAAGGAACTCAGTCAGCGCTGCACAGCATTGTGGGGAATGTCATCAGGAAAAAAGTTGGTTTTAATTGCACCACCCCCTTCACTATCAAAATTCGATTTAACACATCAATTGTAAAGGCCAAAGTTCTATAGATTTCTAAACGTGTCATCAGAAAGCGTTGCCAAGCTGACTTCCTGTCTGATTTTATAATCTCGCGTTTACGGCTGGTATGGTCAAAAAATCGAAGTATCGGACAGCTTTTGCATAATCACGGCCTGTCTGCATCCTCCTCTTCTGAGTTCTGTTCCTGTAGTAGCTGCCCCTCTGAGCTCCCCAGAAATGATGACGGTCATGTGGTGTTTCGATTTTGCGATATTGAGGGAATGCCGGATATCCTCCGCAACTCGAAGAATATTCTGTGTCCATTCTCTCGCGTGTCACTCTCACATTTTAAGTTTGCTCTACGTGATGGTCTTGCTAGGATACCTGGTGAGTACTCTACCGGTTACCGTGAACTGAAACATTGTCTTAAGTCTGAATCTGTCACATTTGACGTTTTGACTCAGAACCTGGAAGAATGGATCGAGAAATTGAATGGTCTGGTCATTGCTCCTGTCGATCACAACGCTGGGGATTCCTTAGCCTGCTGCATGAGCATCTACCATAACCCAGTACGCTGGGGATTCCTTAGCCTGCTGCATGAGCATCTACCATAACGCATTAGCAAAACTCTACTGGAAGAACGAAGGATTTAACACTGTTCCACTTCGTGAAGAAGAAGTCCTTAAGCGCTGCAAACTAGGATATGACCGCATTAGAGCTTATAAGATCGCTCGTTGGAACACTAAAGGGAAACTAGGTTGCTGTTATGGTACACCGAAACATAAAGATGTATCCAGATGGCGACCGATCGCCCCCTCATTCTCAGAACCGAGCGTACGTGCGTGTAAGTTGACTGCCAGGGCTATAAACTTCCTACTGTGGAATCTCCCCCGGGCATCCAACTTTAATCTTAAGTCAACTAACCTACTGAAAGACAGGGTATTGTCTTTAGATATCAGGTCTGCCAAGACTACCAAAGGGTGAGTGGCAGAGTAAAATAGGTAAAATGAAAACGAAAAACCATATCTTGACAAAAAAAAATGAAGAGAGAACTGCGAAAAAAGCGAAGGAAGTGCACTTTCGACGGATCCTGTCTCATCCAGGCAGCGTGTCAGATGTCAGAGTATGATTCATTGACCATGGATGTGGCAGTCAAGATGACTGCATGTGAGCATCCAAGAGGACCATATTCGTTTACAATAGTCTGAGCCTTCCTTGAAATGGGCCATAGAGCACGCTCTGACAGATGTCAGACGAACTCTATGCCATATTTGATGTAGATGAGGGGATCGAATCCTCCCAAAACACCTCCCACATTGTCGATTTTGGCCTCTCTTCCATGCATGGGCCACAAACCAAAGGTGTGTGGAAAAATAACGAAAAAAATCGTTATGATTTTCACTCACGTTGGGGACCTCTGCACGGCCTACTCAACAAATAAAAAGAAAGACCAGCCAATGGGGGGCCGCAAAAATACATATATGACTCCCCGCTCAAATTTAAGAAACACCACACCGCCGATCACCGTTCCGATCAGCAGTTCTTCGGAGTCACACACCCTCTCCACTAATCCACATACGTCGGTAGTGGGATCTCCCTCCTGAGTTGGAGTCCAGATAGAATAAAATATTCAAAATCTTTAAATGAATGAAACTCTGAATTACCTGAGGGAGAAAAGAGGGGGGAAAAAAATTACGAAAAAAAAAAAAAGAAAAAAGAAAGCAAATCTTGCTAGAGTAAATAGCAAAAATATTGCTGTTTCGAAGTTTGGCAGCAAAAATGTCGTGGTTCGAAGTTTCCTTTGCAATGATAGAGGTTTTGTTGCAGCTTTATCGGGTTCCCATAGTTTGCCACTTTGCCAGCAAAAATACAGCGTTTTGCCACGTTTCACAGCAAAGGACTCCTAGGCCTCTGGCCTTAGGGACTCAGCGTTCTGGCCTGAGGCACTCAGCGTTGTTGTTGTTGTTGTTGTTGTTGTTGTTGTTGTTTTTCCTTTCTTTTTTTCCCGGGCATCGCCGATGCATCTGGGCGTGTCCACGGCGGAGATGCCTCGGCCACGGCCGCGAAAAAAAAAAAAAAACAAGAAACGTGGCCGAGGCATCTCGGCATGGCCACGGCGCNTTGGCCTTTTTTTTTTTTTTTTTTTTTTCCTTTTTTTTTTGGAGAAAAGGAGCAATCATTATTAAACAAAGCCGGCAAACCCCTTCCGTGGATGTCATCCCCCTGGCGGAACTGCGTGTGACGCCCGGGACGACGTGGAGGAGAAGCTTGACGGCGATGGACGCACCCGGTGCACGCACGTACACTGACTGGGAGGTGGACGGAAGGGACGCCGCCGCTAGTAAGGCCGATTCAGCCTGCACCGTCTATGCAGCGCAAGCCGAACGTCATCGTCGTCACCACAACCGTACTTCAAATTTGAATTTCAAAGGTAGAGGTCTCAGGTCCCCCTTTTTTATTTTATTTTTTGTGGCCAGCTGACTGTCCTTTTCCGCCGGACATCGCTGGACACGGACAACGGACGCTGGACCACGGACACCCCCACCCACGGCCGCGTATTTTCGTATGAAAATGGCCGCCGGCAGGCCACAAGGAAACGTCCTCGGGGGACGTCCCCAAGGATGTGTGGAACGATGCCGCAAAATTCCCTTATGAGCCACAAGGAACTCCTAAGGAGGGTCTAAGGACGCCCTAAACCCTAAAGAAGCAAACCCTAGTTGGTCATACAGGATCAACAAAGATAAGAGAATGGACAACAAGTGTACTACTAATATCTGATCCTCCACGCTCCATCCAGCCACTTCCAAAAAGAGGGAAAAAAATACTATCTATTCCAAAAAGAAAGAAAAAGAAGGCCGCTAAAGTCACGGAGCCAAATGCAGAGAAGGGTAAGAAAGTCCTCTACACAGAGATGCAGAGCCAGATACGTAGAGAGGGGGATAGAAACGAAGGATGTGAGAGAGAGAGAGAGAGAGAGAGAGAGAGAGAGAGAGAGAGAGAGAGAGGAGCGTACCTTGGCTTACCTGTTGGCGCTGGTGATACTGGAGCTGTGGTTCACACTAGGAGGCTGAAGGAAGGCAGGCAGCAACCTCTCTAGCCAAGCTTTGCTGCTGGAGGTTGGGCACAGCTATCTGGTACCTGGAGCAAGGCTTCATCAGTGTATTCAGGGGGGAGATTGCACGCTGAGGTGGCGAGTGGCGGGAGAAGCTCCTGGAGGAGGAGGAACTGAAGAGCTGTTCCAATTGTATTATCATTGATTTCGACTGAATCTATCCTCCTCTTCTCCACTGCTTCTCTAATTTTGGGTGTCGCTTCACTACACAACACTCTTCATGCATTTGGACTGAAAGTTGCACTAAATACAGATGTAATGCCCGGGCGTTCTATTCGGGTGAAGAGGGTAGAAGCCTGTTTGACTCTGAGAGGGAGGTACAAAGTACCTGGCACCATCTGCTTCATTACCAGCCTGTGTGACAACTTTGACTTTGACCAGGCCCATGTGGGTGAACGGTACACCCCCATAAACTGTTCATAAATAGACCTGAGTTCGAATCCTGCTGGAATCAGATAAGGAGAAATAGTAAATTACTAAAATACCCCTGAATTACCTGGGGGCCAGTCAGTTCAATGATGATATCTCAAGGCTGGCACCCTAAAAAAAAAAAAAAAAAAAAAAGCGCAGAGTCACAGACAGAGAAATCTTTCTCTGCAGTTTTCAATTATTTTTTTTTGAGAAGGTTGCTGTCTTT
>BFEA01000068.1:1071660-1081866 GCA_003427395.1 Chara braunii
TTTTTTTTTTTTTTTTTTTTTTTTTTTTTTTTTTTGTCAACCTTTGTTATGTTATTTTATTTTATTTATTTATTTATTTATTTATTATTTTTATTTTTTTAATTACCTTTCTTTTTCCACCAGTGGCAGATATATAGAAAAGAAAAACAAAAAAGGGTGTGGGGGGCATGATAGCTGTTTGCCTTGGACATGAAATTGGACCAGATAAACTGATAGTTTGGGGGAAGATGTAAGTTGGGGGACAGAGATAGGCCCTGTATGTTTCAAGGACAGAATTGGACAGTCAGAATGCACCTGGGCTTTCACATGTCTACGTGCAGATCATGCACTTGCACACTTTTGCGCCCAGGTGCATCCGAATCCGGCTACAGTCTTTCCCGAATACAACGTACGGTCACTATAGCTGAATTTAGACCGAAAGATATGCCAAATTTTCGGGACATCCCTTAAAATTGGAACGATACAGAGAAGATTAGCATGGCCCCTGCGCAAGGATGACACGCATAAATCGAGAAATGGTCCAAATTAAAAAAAGAAATAAAAAAAATCAGCTATAATGACCGTGCGTTGTATTCGGGGGAAGACTAGTAGTTCTTGCATTTCCAAACCTGAGTCAGCTTCAAGAAAAGAGGGGGAAAAAACCTTGAGACTCCTGAGTGGGGCTGTTTCTGTACTGTACTTCCCCTTGGGGTCTGGTCCCGCCTACCGTTGTTTAGTTTAGAAAACTTAACGGTGTGACACCATTTCGACATTAATAAATTCGAAACAAGAAATTAGAAAACTGAAAAAATCCGCTAGAAACAGCTTTTCTCCTTATATTTTATAACGGAACTCGGAGAAATGAAACTCAGTGAGGGAAAGGAAGGAGTTCTTGGGGAAAATTGGAACACAAGTCCCGAAAGGTATCCCTCTAATCATAGTAGGGGACTTCAATGCGGCCCCGGATAAGGGCCTGGACAGATGGAACCCCTAGGAATCGCCCTCCTTTGCGGCACTAGAGGACGAGCAAATGTTAGCTGACCTCTGTGAGACTCTCTCAGTCTTCGATACATTCCGACGCCTGCACCCCCAAGCACGGGCATTCACGTGCATTCGGAACAGAAATCCGTCCCGCCTATCCAAATCTCGAATTGATCTCATCCTGCTGTCCAATGACCGGGAGGGAGCCCTGTGATGGTCAATGATCCTCCCACGCAGCCCGCACCCGGGTCTTGACCACAAAACTTGTGGAATAAGACTAACAATGAGAAAAAGGTCAGACCAAGGGCCAGGCTTTTACAAATTAATCACCTCCCTGCTTAAAGACTTATCATTCTCACAAATGATACGACACAAATGATAATTCTGGCGCCAGCAAAAACACCTTTTCGATTCCTACCTCGCATGGTTCAACAACGGCCTTGTGTTTCTGGCCAGAAAATGTAAGGAATTCTCCAAAGTTAAAGCAGCGACCACACACAATGAACTAATAGTCCTGGAGAAGCAGGAAGAGTGACAACACCTTACCTCCGCACAGGAATCACAGCATCTCATAAACTCTATCCAAAATACTAAGGACCGACTCCTACAATATGCTCTGCATAGATGGCAAGGAATCATAATCAGAGGGAAGATGGCTAAACTCACCCACGAGGCCTCCATGGACACTCGTTTTTTCTCCATGGTCACCGCACAAGCACGACTGACGGTCATCGAGGTTTTTTTTTACCCAGACGACAGCAACATCATTGCCACTGACACGACTCACTGCACACTAATCACCAGGAAGTTCTACAAATAGCTATATACCTCCCAAGTCCTATCCCTGTATGGGGAAGAATGGTTTCGGGAAATGCAGGACTTCCTACTCCCAATGGATCGACATATCTCTTCTCAACAGCGAGACAAACCGGAGATAGAGCTAACAAAAGAAGAAATATGGACAACACTTCTCCAAATGAAGGAAGAAAATACCCCTCGCATTGACGGTTTCCCCAAAGAATTTTGGAAAACCATGTGGACGGATCTCAGTACCGACCTGTGGGAATATTACCAAAAGGTACGGGAGGCCAGGGAAATGCGGGATACTGTAGGGAGAGGAGTGTTATCTCTCCTATACAAAAAAGGCGATAAAATGAACATTAGAAACTACAGACCTATTATGCTACTCACCGTGGTATATAAAATGCTTTCCAAACCATTGGCCAATCCCATGGCGATAGTATTGGAGGAGGTCATTCACCCAGCCCAAACGGGGTTCATGTCCGGCAGGAACATTCAAGAAAACATCCTGTTGGTTAACGACGTGGTCCGATTGGCGCGCCGAAAACAGGCAAACGCGGCCATTCTTTTTATAAATTTTGAAAAAGCCTATGACCACGTGGACTGGGAATTTCTAGACATGTGTTTGGAAAAAATGAACTTCGGACCCATCTTCCGGCGCTGGGTTAAGATCCTCCATAATAATGCTACAACCTGTGTCCAGATCAATGGGTCAGTGGCGCCTTCATTTGAGCTCCAACGGTCAGTGAGATATGGGGACCCCATTGCCCCCTATCTCTTCTTGGTAATTATGGAAGCACTGTCAGCCAACCCGCGACAGAACAAATACCTCACACATATTAAGATATCGAATATCCCGGAAGAGGCAATACCTATTTGCTCCCTGTTTGCTGACGACCTTACCATAATGGTTGAGGCAACTGAGGCCAACATGGAAGAAATCCAGCACCTCATGAACAAATTATGTCGCTTGTCGGATATGACTGTAAATTGGGGACAAAAGACTACGGGATGGTGGATGCATCACCAGGGGGGCAGACCTCCAGAAAACCCGAAAATCACATGGTTCCCCCCCTGACGACCCCCTGAGAATTCTGGGGACATTGATCACTGCTAGAGGAAAGCCAGCATCGAACGACGAGTGGCTGACCGGACCAGCACAAGTTAGATTGGGAAAATGGAACAATAAACGCACATCCATCTTTGGGTGGACACTTGTCATTCATAATGTGATCCTGGCCACACTCTGGTATAAGTCCATCCTATGGCCTATGAGTAACGGGGGGCTCAAAGTACTGAAACAGCAGTTGGTGGCCTTCCTGTGGAGAGACGATGGTAACATCACCCACGCCATAAGCCGCGTTGCGTGGGACTCGGTGATCCAACCCAAGAACAAAGGCGGATTAGGAATCGTGGACCCGGCCACACAATTCCAGGCTCTCTCGATTCGCTGGCTTCGGCTTATCATTTTTTCACCGTCCTCCCCATGGGTCCCCCTTGCCCTGGCACAAATCTCTGGCCTCGCCCCAGAATCTCCACCTGAAGTTGATCCCCGCGTATGGCTGGAAGACAGGTATTGGAGGTTACCCAGGAAGTACAGAAACGGGGACCCTACCGACAGATACTAGGTGCGTCTCATACATACATGGAGGAGGCTCCCCCCCCCCCAACCGGCCTGTTCCAGAGAGGTGGGAAGAAATATCCAGGCAGCCCCTATTCGGCAACCGCCTAATACCGGATTCCGAAGGGTGTGTGCGCTGCGCGTCGGATTCACCATGGAAGGGTTGGGTGAAACACGGTGTACGAAGGGTTGGGGACCTCTGGGACACAGAGGCAAGGAATTGGAAGAGCGCGGAGAGGTTACGAACAACACTACGATATTGTCACCTCACCGAAAGGGCACTCACTGAGCTGATTGACAGCTTCCCCCTCCACTGGTACGCCACTCTTAGAAAAGGCCCCTGCGCAAAGGAAGATGACTGGTAGGGTTGCCTGACCACGAGCGGGAGGTGGGGCACGTGCACCTCGCGGACCAGACGCATGGGCTAGTTGAAGTCTTCTCCATTCTAAAGGATGACATACTGTGTTGTAACCATCAACCCTTCATATGGAAGGAGCAAAGGGATGTTTATCGCATCAGGGTCATTGATGAGGGAGGTCACCAGAGGGCGTATGGCCCAATGGCTCCAATCGAGGACCTCCCCCTGGACCCTGGTGAGTGGCAATGGACCCTGAATATTCCAACTAGGAAGGGAGAGGCAAAAGCACTGACAATACTCAACTTAAAATCTAAATCTGCTTATCGAATGCTCAGACCCAAATGTAGATTACGTGACCGTGTAGAAGACAGATGGTATCGCCACCTAAATATAGACCGCAGACTACTGAAACCCATCCGGTGGTTTGCACACTACAGCAAAAGACCCGCCAAAATCTCTGCCCTCCAGTGGCAAATAGAGCACAGGTGTCTACCAACCAATGATTGGCTGATAGATCATACCCGCCTGGAACAACAGGGGAAGGCACTACCATGGTGCCATAAATGTCTCCTGAGCTACCCTGGGAGGAGGAGGGCTGAGACCATCGAACATATATTCCTCCAATGTCCCGCATCAGTGCTATTATGGAGAAGTTGGGACAGGATCTGGCGTCACATAGTTCCTGGTGCAGTCTGGCCATGGGACTGGAGGGCCCTACTCTTGGGGTATTACCCTCCAATCCGGGGGAAGACGTTTGAGGAAAACATGTTCAGCCTAGGCAGACGGAGTGTCCTGTGGACTATATGGTGGATAAGACGTTGTCTTGAGATAGAGGGGGCGAGGGTGGAAGACGGCGAGGCCATGGAACAAATCCGAACATTGGTCCAACACGAGATAGCGGCCCAATGGAAGACAGCTAAAGATAAGCTCGACCTGATGTATACCTGGGGGGACATGAACAGGATCATCTCTACATTCAGCAAGGACTGGCTGGGTGGAGAGAGGGAGGGATGGGTGGCCGAGGTGAAATGGACCGGCCGCCAACCGGAAAGGGAATCGCAGGGAGAACCCCAGACAGAGATAGTAAGAGACTACCAGCTGATCTTTCACGATTGGACCAAGATTGATCCCGGCACCCCGCTACGACCTGTTCAGGACTTCGCAGACCCTGTCCCACCTCACCCGCTGTCCTTAGCAGAAATACTACCGGTGGCATGAGCCCTGGTACTTTCAGATCACGTTCGGATCACCGTAGGATCACCTCTGTTTACCGGCTCTCTGTCTTCCATTTCCTTTTCCTATTTCTGCTACCCTCTCTACTTCTCTTGAATCGGTTAACTCATCCTGTTTAATTCTGTGTATTCCTGTTAACTCATCCTGTTTAATTCTGTTTATTCCTGATTATTCCTGTTTACTTCAGTTTATCTCTTGTTGAGTCCTGACGGGTTTGCAAGCAGGCAGCTACGACAGATGCCTTGTGGAGAGTTGGAGGAGAGTTAGGCAGGTGCCGGGGACGGAGGGGATCCTACTGGTGCCCCCCAGTACTCCCCCCCATCACCCGGCCCGGCTGTAGGAAGGGTCGAGATGGGGTTAAGATGGGACGCTGGACCCGGTTTCCAGCAAGGGTGTCATTCCCAACAATGTATTTTTGTAAGATAAGAGTCAATTATGGGACGGTGGACCCGGTTTCCAGCAGGTGAAGCTCCCCACCAATAGATGGAGCAGCCCGCCAGGCCAAGCCTCAATCCCGGTGGTTCTCTTACCACCACCAGGATAGAGGCTTTGGACAAGGGGTTAAAAAAAAAAAAAAAAAAAAAAAAAACCATGTCTGGAACAGTCGGAGTGAATGTCTCCGTGAAAAAGAGATACTCCCCGTGGTGAGGGGACAGGAGGTCACCATTTGTAAAATGGACAGGGACAACGTGGATGGCCGAATACATTTATTGCCCAAAGAAGGAAACGAGTTTGATGCCAGACAGCCAAACACAGCTGTCAAAGTTCCTCCGTTTCAGGATGCAATGACAAACCAAAAAAAAGGAAAGGCACTGCAGTTGAGAAATGTACCCTACCCCCGAGGGTAGTTTTCTCAATGGAAAATGGTTTCCCGCCCAAACCAAAAGGGCCAAAGCGACGAGAGGGGGCCGCGCGAGAGTTCGCTAACGCAGCGGTGATAGCGGTGGTGGCAGCGCCCGGTCGTCGTTAATAGCGGCTGAGTAGGTGTTGCGTTTGAGCTTCGGGTTTTCATCTTTCCCACGTGGTGCCTACCCTGCCAGGCACCATAGCTGTGTGAGAACTATGGCGACAGTGCCCTGGCGTAGCCTAGCCCTTGAGTGGGTAGGGAGTGCCTTGCACTCTTACGCCAAGGCACCCTGGCAGCTCCTTATTTGACCTCCATACCAATCTTCATACCAGACAGGATCTCGATACCAGAGGAGCCGTCCTCCCCTCAACCTTTTGCTGATAGGGGGGGCTCCTTTCTCAACATCCAAAGGCTGTGCGCCTTACTCTCATGATATGCTATCAGATTCTGTACGAAGTAGCTTGAAAGGCGGAACGGCGCAATTGGACGCAGTGGGAGTGTGTGCGGCTGCGGTGGTAGCGTTTCGGCAGGTCCAAGAGCTTCAGCAGGTTTCGGTGGACCCCTCTACGTCACAAGGCAGTTTGATGATCATTCACTTCAAGTTTTGTTTTCTCACTTAAGTTGGTTCTTTGGTTATAATAGCGCCTGTGAATGGTTACATATAAGACGCTTTTGTTTTCTATGATTCTGCTTAATATCCTTCCGTTCTTGTATATTGGGCTATTTTTAGTTGATGTCTGTAGGTTTCTGGAGTTCCGATTGGACTCTGCACTTCCTTTTTCGAGTATCGTTTTCATAGTAGATATGTTCTGCGTTAAAAAAAAAGATGTAGTTGGAGGGGTTTTTTTTTTTGTCTGCCTTTTACGGTTCATTTCAGTCGGGTTGTGTTCTCGTCTATCGCTTGCAATGGTACCGAGTTCTCATGTATGATTGAGATTCACAATTTCTTGACATTCTTAAGCGCTGGGGTATGTTTGCAGTGGTTTAGGGTGATACTCACAGGGTTGGATGATATGAGAGACCCGGTGAAGAGCAAACTAGAGTTGTATCCATTGGGTGCGTGGTGGGAAACCCGTCTAGGCAACAAAGGCTCTTTACAGCGTTTTGGATAGTGAGGTTGAGAGGGTAATCCTAATGTCTAGTCCTCTCTCCCAGCCCTTAGCCATTGAGATTGCTCTTTTAGTTTGATATTTCGTAGGTCTTTGGTATCTGGATTGTTGTAAAGCCCTGAAGCCCTATGGGTGGCGGCGCCATCAGCGGGAGTGGGAGACTAACTAGTGGCGGTGGGAACGTGTCCCAGGCGTGAAGGGTAAAATAATTGCCAGCCATAGCTTCATTTTAGCTGGGCTGTGTTCTCATCTATTGTTCGCTTTGGTGTTGAGTTTTCAACGAAATCATCGGCGTATCTTACTAGGATAACTCGGCCTTCGGCCGCCTGTTGCTGAGCCCACTCATTCAAAGCATTCTCCATTCCGTGCAAAGCAATGTTGGCCAGTAAAGGCGATATAACTTGAGACGCTGGACCCGGTTTCCAGCAGGTGTCGCTCCCCACCAATAGATGGAGCGGCCCGCTAGGCAAAGCCTCAATCCCGGTGGTTCTCTTACCACCACCAGGATAGAGGTCTTGCAAAAAAAAAAAAAAAAAGTTTTCACGTATGACTGAGATTCACAGTTTCTCGTTATTCTTAAGTGCTGGGGTATGTTTGCAAGTAGTTTAGGGTGATACTCACAGGGTAGAGATGATATGAGAGACCCGGTGAAGAGCAAACGAGAGTTGTATCGATTGGGTGCGTGGTGGGAAACCCGTCTAGGCAACAAAGGCTCTTTACAGTGTTTTGGATAGTGAGGTTGAGAGGGTAACCCTAATGTCTATTCCTCCCTCCCAGCTCTTAGGGCCTCGTTAGACACTCCTTACGAGTTCCTTGAGCCACAAGGAATTTTCCTTGTGGCTAGTAAGGGAATTTGGGCTCTTCGTTCCACCTGTCCTCGGGGATGTCGCCCGAGGACATTTCCTAAGCCTGATGTCAGAAGAAAAAAAAGGCAAAAAAAAAAAAAAAACAGTTGTGCTTCAGGCCTTCAGCCAATAGGGTGCCGCCACGATCCAGATTCTCAGCTGTAACGTCTATTTACCCGTGTGCCCTCTCCTCTCCGTGAAACGCAGATTCCTTGTGTCCACGAGGTCCCTTGGGCACAAGGAAGAAATGGCTGGGGCCACAAGGATGCCACAAGGAATTTTCCTTGTGGCGTATTCACATTTCTTTTTCGATTTCGTCCCCAAGGACAGGTGGAACGAGCGCGTCCTTGTGGATTTCACATCCCCAAGGAGTGTCTAACGAGGCCCTTAGTCATTGAGATTCCTCTTTTTTCTAGTTTGATAGACCTTGGAATTTGGATTGGTTGTTCTCAATCGTTTATCTTCTGTTGACAATATTAGTATGCCTAGTTTAAAATTTAGTAAGCACTTGGTCTGAAATTTAGAACTGAATTGTATCTGAGAATTTAGTTTGCCTTTGGAAATAATTTTAGGGTTACACTGTATAATTTTTTTTATATTTTTTAATAAAGGCTAATTCTTTTAAGCCCAACCAATTCAATTACCTGTCAAATCTGGACAGGACGGCCTTTCAGGCCTTCTTTTTATTGTCATTATAGTATTACGGGAACCCCGTAGCAGCCACATCCGTGCTCAAGCCTCCAACGAGGGAACATGCGGGAGCTGCACCTGCCTTGTGCCTTTTGGAGATTTGCAGATTACAGTTGGTTGTTCTTTGCCAATAGTGTTTCTATCCTTGAAACATGCCGGCGTTTTCCTGTGCAGCAAGGATATTGCATTATAGGCCGAAGGAGTGGAGAGTTTCTGCTATGATGAGTTCAGCCACCCTTTTTCTGTGCTTCAAGGCTATTTTGAGTTCTTCTTCCTTTTGAGGCTGAGTGGTCTTGGGACGCTGGACCCGGTTTCCAGCAGGTTTTTCCTTTCCTTGCCAATACTGGGTAGAATTGTGAGGTCCCCGGCCTCGACTACTTTTGTTTTGAAATATGAAGCGATAACTTCTCAAAAAAAAAAAAAAAAAACCATATCCCACTCATCTTCCCTCTCGGCCATCCGTCTGAGCTGCTGTGATGTCCATCAACTGTGCTGACGTAGATCTTGCATGTCTGATTACGGCCGTTCCGGACGGTCCTGCTCTCGGGGCCGGAGCCCAGTAAGCCTGTGTGATCCACAGCGCCCACCTGCTTATTTCATTCTGAAATTGGTTGGTGCTCACGGCGGTCTGTCAAGTGGTCCAGCAGAGCATTCATTCTCATTTTGCACATTCGGAGAGTAGTGGAGCCAGGCGCTCACTCGACTCATCACCACACACACAAAAGACAAAGGGCCTCGTTAGACACTTCTTATGAGTTCCTTGCGCCACAAGGAATTTTCCTTGTGGCTCATAAGGGAATTTGGGCTCTTCATTCCACCTGTCCTCGGGGACGTCGCCCGAGGACATTTCCTAAGCCTGATGTCAGAAAAAAAAAAAGAAAGAGAAAAAAAAACAGTTGTGCTTCAGGCCTTCAGCCAATAGGGTGGCGCCACAATCCAGATTCTCAGCTGTAACGTCTATCTACCCGTGTGCCCTCTCCTCTCCGTGAAACGCGGACTCCTTGTGCCCAAGGTCCCTTGGGCACAAGGAAGAAATGGCTGCGGCCACAAGGATGCCACAAGGAATTTTCCTTGTGGTGTTTTCACATTTCTTTTTCAATTTCGTCCCCAAGGACAGGTGGAACGAGCGCGTCCTTGTGGATTTCACGTCCCCAAGGAGTGTCTAACGAGGCCCAAAATATGGCACTGTGGGCCGCTCGACTACTTTTTTTTTTTTTTTTTTTTCTTTGATCGAACATCGATGACGGGGTGTAGGCGAGGGGCAGACACCCCCTCTACTATCCCCGCTTGTTAGATGGCTCCGTGTTAAAAAAAAAAAAAAAAAAAAAAGAAAGATGGCTCTGTTCCATTTGTGGGGAGCTATACCTGCTTGAAAACGGGTCCACCATCTCTTGACATCATAACAAGGAGCCAGGTGATGTGTTGTGTTTTTTTTGTTTTTTTTTCGTTTTTTTTTTTTTTTTTTTTACATGCCATTATGTCAAGTTATACATGATGACTCAGAGCAGCATTGATTGCCCTCTTTGCAAGGGGATTGACTGCCTGTCTATCTCAGAGGTGGACTAGTACCAATCTTCAACTTCTATCAAATGTTTAATCTAACCTCTACTGCACCAACATACTAAAATTCCATCCTGTCACTGCCACGTGGCAGAATCCCAGCCGTTACACCTGGGCAGTGCCGTCACCGTGAACGTGACTGGCACCGGTCACTTGAACGTGACCGGCGGGTCATATGGCCC
>BFEA01000068.1:1082086-1097466 GCA_003427395.1 Chara braunii
AAAAAAAAAAAAAAAAAAAAAAAAAAAAAAAAAAAAAAAAAAAACCTTCAAAAGAACAAACAAAAATGCTTATTTTGGCTGGTTGCATTTTTTTGTTTTTCATTTTTAATTAAAAAGAAAATATTATTCATGAAAAAAAAAATTGAAAACATTATGGGGGGTTACCCTCCGATGACCCCCACCCTCCTAAAAAACAAAAACAATCCCCCTCAGCCAAAAAAAAAGAAAAAAAAAACGATCCCGGTCTTGGTAAACTCCTTGAACTACCACCGGTCATGATTTTCATGATCGGTGACCGGTCCTCGTTCACCGACCCCGTGGACGGTGAACGGTGAATGAGGGTAGTACGGGGTACGGCACGACCTTCTGCAAGAGTGAAGCTTCCTCGAGCCCCTCCCACCCAGAGAAACTACCGCCCTGCCTCTACCGGTAGCTCAGTGGTTAGAGCACCGGTTGGAAATGCGCATTGTGGTACTATAAGGTTGCGGGGTCAAAACCACGCAGCCTTGCGCATGGACACTGGCAGGGCGTTAGATTGATGCACGGCTGGACACACATCCCCTTGGGCCGACGCATGGATGTGGTCTTGCTATGCACGAGTGCGCTGGGTGCGCTTGGGGTGGGAGGGTAAGACGTCTGCTGGATGCACGAGTGTGCTGATTACCCTCGTTTCCCCCGACTAACGTTCAATCCCCGCACTAGTGCGCGAGTGAGATCCTCGCTGCCCTTCTTTCGTTCCCCCTGTTCACTGCCTCATGTGTCTGCCGTATAGGCCATCCTGGGCTTACGCCTGGCTGTCAAGGAAAACGATAGCAGTGCCCTGGGGAGCACATGTGGTTGCGTTGCCAGCCGGTCACCGCCGTTTTGATCGAATTGGCCATTTTGGTTGGCGTCACCACACGACTAACTTTCTATTAAACATCCGGGACAAGGAAGGGTAGGAGTTGCATGGATTCAAAGTTTGCCTCCCTAAAGTTGAGCGCGGGTAATTGCCCGTGCTCGAACCAGTCCTCAGTTTGCCATAATGGCATAATGACCTTCCTCGTTTCCCGATCGCAAATGGGAACGGCCCGTACTGCGAGAGGGACGCACGAAGGACACTATTGCGCACGGATCGGGTTCACCTGTATAACCCGGCTAAGGCATGTCATATAGGAGGTAAGGGGTTTGTTCTGATTGATCATTTTGCCTCCCCATCATTGGTATTGCCCTACAGTGCTTCCATGGTCAGCTGCACACGCCACGTGGCGGTCGTTGTTTAACAGTGGTTGGTGTCGGGGCAGGGACTCGTGTTACTGGCGGAGGTTGGTATTGGGGTATGAGGGATCGGTTCGATATCTGAACCTTTCCCGCACTGCGGGATTTCTCCGAACTATCGCAGTAGGTCACCCTTGATTCCCCTTCTGTCAGAGGATGAGAGCTCGGATCAACCCGACGAGCCACACGGCCCAGACTCGGATTCATGAGGGTCCTCCTCCCAAGAAAGGTTCGTGTAACTCTAATGAAGACTAGGCAGTAGGTTCATCCTTGTTGCTTCGGTCATTGATTCCAGTCAATAGGACCGGCCCGATTCCTCGACCGGTGACCCCCCACCCCACCCCCACCGTTTTTTCCCTTTTCGTTTCGATAACCTCTGTCCTCATTTTGATTTTGTCGCTGTTGATTCACGTCCTCTGGAAATTATCCCTCGGAGTTGAGGCGAGAACCCCAATTTCGCCCTGGCGATTCAACCCCCGCCCAAAATCCTCGGCCACGCCTCATTTTGACTATGATCGGCGCACTGTGTCACCAAGGGTACGGTGCGTTGTGTGGGGCAAGAGGTTTCATATCACAAGGTTCCCGAAAGGGAATCCTCCTTCCAAATCTTAATGCAAGTGATCTCACTCAAACACTGGAAAATTGACATTTGCAAATACGGTTGGAACATCTCAGAAACTGTCAATTCCTCCATCAAAGTCCCCATTGTTAGATACTCATCCAAGGTCGGCTACAAGGTCCATTATGCACCGCAAGCTTGTCAGGTCGTCCTCTTTCTCTACTGGCAACAAAGAGTCTCCTCCCTTATCCTTCAACCCCTCCCATCCAAATGGATTTTATTCTTTATACAAATAATCCTATCCTCTCTCGAATCTAAGGTTGGTGGCCTGCAATAGCTGCACCCACACTCGTGTGTTCCCACAGTCATGTGGTGCACCTAGAAAGGGATGCAAATTTATGTTTTTTGCAATACATGTTCCCCCTCGGGCCTCGCGGACACCTAACATACGTATATACATAAATATATGTAAAAGGGTGATGAGTATGTGACGATAACTTCTCACAATCACAGTGGGACTCCTCACAGCCACATATATGTGTAAGATCGCAGGTAGTCAAATCCAAAATCCAAACCACAGTACATACCTTCAATCACATCAAAGAGTCAACCAAAAGTTCACGCACTACACGAAGTTAACTTCAACCAATCTCTATACTCATACCCCTCGCTTTAGCCATGCAAGCCTCAGTCTTTGTTCAACCTTCTATAATTAAATACTCAGTACCTTTGTTAAATAACCATTCAATAAAAGTCCGGGTGAAAACCTTAATAAAACAATAAAAATCACTAGAGTTACAACTTTTTAGGTTGAGTATTGAGATGAATTGGAGTTGAGTCGTAGACCGGAATCGGCAATCGACCTGTTATCAGTGATAACAGAAGGTGATCCTTGTAGGATCCAACTGAATCTAGTCCTGATTTCGAATCAAACGTTCAAGATGATCTGTAACAAAAGATAGGTAAATCCCCAAACTAATTATATGAGTCCAACTCGAGAGTAATCTCCATATCTCGATTTCACCAAGAATCATTCTACTTAACTAAGTATGAGTCTACCCCTAAGTCATTGTTTAACGCAAGGGAGACCTATGGCAGCATCTCTTTTATTCAGGGTGGATTGTCAGAGTCGTCACCTGTCAAAATATAATCTAACTCCTCTAAACTAAAAAACATTCGGGAGCGTTTCCCGTAGGAAAGGTCTTAGAATTTATACAGTTTATACTAACTCGGATATGAGAACATAAATAATATTTAACTTTGGGAAGTTAAATTTTATCCAACTCTCTGAATTAGTAAAAATTTTGGCAGCATCTCCTTTAGAAGGGTAGATTTCCCAGATTTATACTAAGTCAGACAAAAACTCGGAAGCCAGACTTGAGTTCGACTTAAGACAAAGTTTAACTAACCCAATAAATTTGTAGAAATTTCGGCAGCGCTTCCCGTAGAGAAAATGTTATTCCAAGATTTATACAAAGCTAAGTTCAAAGTTTAAACAATAACTTTGACTTCCCAAAGTCCAATTTTGTCAAACTCCTTGAATCAGCAAAACTTTGGGCAGCACTCTCTTTAAAAAATGAGACATTCCAGATTTTTACTTAGTCTTGTATATAATTTAGACAAATTGAGTTTTTGAAAGTCAAAATTCGACTAACTCCTTGGTTTTGCATAAATTTCGGCAGCGCTTCCCGTAGAGAAAGTGGATTACCAAGATTTATACGAGACAAAGTATAACAAAAAATCTCACAAAATGCAGAACTTGATCTAAGTAAAAAAACTTAGCTCAGAAAATGCAGGAATTGAAACTACCTCCTATCAGTCTAGCACGTGGCGAATATCTAAAACAACTACCTATCAAACTTTAAAAAAAAAAGAAAAAAAAAAAGTAGTAGTCTCACTCAGTAACATGTTGGTCAAACCACAAAGGTAAGTAAGTACTCTCACCATCCCAAAGCCATATTTTTTAAGCAATAGTTCATGATCTTTCAATGATTTATCCTTTCATACCCAACTTACATAAGGCATATAGTTAGATCACCCAATCTTATGAGAACCTTTCTAACTCGGCCATAGAATATACACAAACACAGGGCACTACAACTTTTATCTTCTTTGGGCATATGACTAGGTTAGCCAGCCTAGTCGCCCTGGACCATTTAAGTATCTAAGATATATATAACTGTCTGCACTTTGTCTTTTAAGGCAACTTATGACTGAACCGGTCATCTTAGATCAAGATTCAGCCTGTCCCTTCTTACCACAATTTTTATTTTTAATTGATACTCTCTTCAGTTGGTGATAAGCTATAGTCAGACCATCCAATCTTATGGAAAAATGTCTGGCTAGCCTATTCATTAGTAAGTAATATAAGATATAAACAAATTTAGTTTTTTTGCTCCAACATGTGCGCAGCTCCAGACTAGACCACCCAATCTTATGGGAACCTGTTCAGTCCTTTTGTTTGAATTTCTCCTTCAGAAATAAAACAAAAGAGAGTTAGGGTCATTCAATCTTATAAAACGTGCCCAACTCTCCTTAAAAAACTAGCAAAACATAAGAAACCTCAAAGAAAACAAGGAAACTAGGTCATCCAATCTTATGGAAAAATGCTTGGTTCTTGAAAGTCAAACACATGCAGCCCTCACAAGTCAAAGCAACCAGACCACCCAATCTTATGGAAACGTGTCTGGTCCTTCAAACAATCAAAAATAAACATAGCGCTGGACTCTCCAATTTTATGGAGACTCTCCCAGCCTTTGGTTGACCCAGTCAAACACAAGCAAAATTGCCTTCCTCCCATCCTTCCCCCAGATACAATCCTACAATCTGCTTTCAGTCAATACAACAAAAACTGAAACTGGATGTGCACAACCATTCCTTTACTTAAGTCTGATTTGTCCTGAAAGTCAAACTGAAAGTCAAAGTAGGGATGCAGACAATTTACTCAGTCAAACATAGCAAGAAATATAGTTAGGGGATATAACAGGGTTCATAGAGGGAGATGAAAGGTTACCTCTCAGTTCCCTGCCTCCCGAACTCCTCCTGAGTTCCGGCAGAGCTCCCGCAATCGGTGGGATGACTCCCCACAGAGTCTTGTTGCGGTCTTACGGGTTGCAATCCCGCCTGCCGCCTTCCTCTCGTAACCAGGACTAGACTTAGACTAAGAAGGGCAGAAGAAGGGGTTTCAGACGCTCGAGATACAAGAGGGGGACAACTCAACTCTCAGGAGAGGGCCTTGCTATCTTCACTCGCATGAGAGCACCTCATTGATGGCCAAAACACGTTGCAGCCTGGTCGACTGAAGTCAAACTACCTCTGTTGACTCCCCGACGGCCTCCTCAACTTTGCGGTAAAAGACCTCCTGCTGGACTCGTGATACTTCAGCCCGATAAAATGAATCGCACGTCAGCTAACAAGCAAACCTACAATTCACGGTCTCCCTGCTACTGCTCCGGTCAACACAAGGAGTTGTGCATCAGCCAACAGGTAAACCCGCCTCGCTATTCCGTGCCGCAACATGGGTAACACACCGGCTAGTAGCTAGGCCTGCACCTTCACAGCTAGCCTATTTCCGCATAGGCTGATGGAGTGAGCGACACCTTGGTCAACGACTGGATTTACAGCCCTCACGGCTGGCCTGCTGTAGCCTTCGCTCTTTCGTACGGTGGGGTGGGTAATTACCCCAACCTCAGTTAAGTTTTTAGCCTTTGCCCCGCTATTCGTAGTTCAGTGGAACAAGTATCACTCCTGCCAGCAGGTAAGCCTTCTATCCGCTGCTCTCTTTGAGCTACTCGCTGCCCCCACCATCAGGAACAAACAAAATCGGAATGAGTCCTCCACTAAGTCACAGCCAAATCCATCACCCACTGGCTATAATTAGCCGAATGAGCGACCAAGTGGCGCGCCGAGCTCGACGAACGGAACGATGAATAACCGATATGACAAACGAAGCCCAGATCAAAGACTTCCACTACGAGCACGTTGGCAGAACCAATCACAACGAAACTCATGAATAACATCGGTGGTCAACCGATTCGCCCCATCTGTCGCTCAGTAGTTATACAGCACAAGGATGAATTCTCCGTCAGAACATGGAAGTATACATTGCTCTCAGACCACGCACGCAACGGATAGAGAAAAGTTGCCTTCTCTAGATGGAATCAAAACCGAGTCTTCCGCCTGAGTAAACGAGGCATAGCCCGCAGGCGGCAACTCACCCTTGTCGAAAGCGAAAGAGCACGACACTAAACAGAGCTCTGACCGAGCCGACTTGAACACCGTCCCAAACACCCAACCGTGGTGCTGGCCTGGTAAGCACGATCCCGTGAACTTCGAGGACGAATTTCTCAATCTCACAGGGCATGATTGCAGGTAGGGCCCCCCCACTGAGCTTCCTCACCCCACTACCCGCATCCTGTCGGAATGAATCCTCTGCAAAACATACAAGTACTCATTCAACTCCGAAAAAAAGAAAAAGGATTGCTTCTCCCGTGCACAACCCATCTTCATCATAGCTCAAAATCTACTCATTGCCTCTGAAGTTCGATTTCACCATCGGATTTGCTTACCACTAAAACGTCCGAAACGCTAGTCCTCTCGCTTGATTATGCCAAGAGTCGAGCGAAACTTTGCGTTTCCGTGAGCGACCATACCCACATTTAGACACCCCTGCGCAGTCCTTTTTGCAATTAACTTCTTCTTTACCAACTCTTTTCCAAAACTATCATGCTCATTGAATTCGCCCTACCCTCGAACCACAACTTTGACCTCTTCCCCACCGAAATCCGTTTGGAAACGCTCAAGATATGCGCTTCCCATCCTACTTTTTCTCCACTCCCGGCCATCCCCGCGCGGTACTTTTCTCCACTAGCTCCCTCCTTATTAGCCTATGACTAAAACTAACGTTAAATTCGGATTCGCCCGGAGTTAAAACCGCTGAAACGAACCTTCATTCACTCATTGCCGCCAAATAATGGGTGAGCTAAGCAGTCCTTAGCTCTACCATAGCCACGCTCTCCCCACATTCGACTGCAGATTCACCTGGCGCGAACGCTGACCCTAGTTCACCCCTTCAATTATGTCCCATACTGGTGCGAACCCGTATCGGGTTTATCCTTCTTTCCACCTCTCTCATCGGCCTTACCCTCTCCTCTAACGTTTGGCTCGTCTGCGCTAACCCTCTCCCCCTTCTAGTTCTTTGCACCTCCTCGCCCACAACGCTCCACTCCGCCTTCTCCTTCGCGCTGCGCCCCTCCCGCTCCACTCCATGCCCTGCCTTCAATGCATTCACCCCATCTCCCGTCCGGACTCATCCCTTTTCCCTTTTGCATAGTCATCTCCCCCGTTATCATCATTCCATCGTATCACACAACCGCATAGTGGTATACGCAAGCTGATTCAACAATCGTTTGACGGTCTTATGGGGATTTCGCAGAGAGAGTCCGCTACTTGGCGGTCGGTTTTAGTCACCCACCTATCACTCCCAAAACTGGGTAAGCGTTGTCCTCGGCAGCACCGCGAGCTTTTCTACAGCGCCCCGAGTTGCTCCGCCTTAGTGCGACCCTGCTCTTTCCGAGTCGTACCTCACGACTCGCGCGCTGGTATTGGCTGCAACTTCTCAGAGAATTTGCCCCTCCTCCTGTCTGAACTTTACTCTATCCCATGTTGCTCTACACCGTGGGCCGTACTAACGTTCTATATCGGCCCAATTTTTGACAGATGTCTCGAAGGGCCGGAACTTAGCGGATCGTCCTGGTTACCCTGAAGGTAATACTGAGGTAAACCATCTATTAGACGGTTCAGCTAGCCCCTCGCCTCTATACCGCAGGCCGACAGCCGGTTAGCAGGTAGTACAATTACTCCTACGCCACAGCCTCCTCCGACTCTGCCCTGCCCCGGGTTGTTCCTTCTAGGTGCGGCCTGCTATCCTTCGAGCCTGACGAGGCACGCCCACACTCATCCTATCACAACAGGCCATGGCTGGTAGGCGATATACTCGTGGAATGCTCACGCCACTCCAACTTTCTTTCGCCCCGCAGGCTAATCACCCGCCAGTTCTCATGCACATTAATCTTCCCGGTCCGCGCTTTGGGATGGCGGGACCGAGGACCCTCACGAGCATCCCGAACACTCAAAGAACTCACAAGTCAACGAGGAGGAGGCGAGTGTTCAAGGTCCTTGACCATCGTGACGGCCTCCAAGTCCAGCGTCGCGCGTGAGTTAAGGAGTACCGACGCAAGGTAAATAATAACACAGAAATTAACATAAATAATCATAACTTTTTAATCGTTAGATTAAGACGGACGAGGAAAAAAGAAAACTGCTAGCCCATTTTCCATCCCCGCCAGTGGCAAAACCAAAGGAGGGTAGCCCCACCAGGCTCTCAACCCCATCGATCCCTCCATCCTAATCTGGTATCTCGCGTCGTTACTGCTCGACCTCGATCCTTGAATCTCTTTGGTGAAAGCTCGATGTTATAACCAATGATATTTGACCCAAGTCCGGGTCTAATTTTGACGGACCTCTAAATAAGTGGATACTGCAAGGCGCGTGGTTCTACTGAAACGTTTCAAACCCACATATCGGCCTATAAGCCGAACTCTAGACCGTCAACCTTCCGCGTCCACTACGCGATTATACCGAACCATGCCGCTGTCGACGTCGTCCTCCATACACATGCGCAAGTCACAGGTAAGTGCACCAATCATGAGACAGAATCTTTTTAATCGTAGTTTAATCAAAAATAAAAATCTAGTCGGCGATCGCGCCGGTTCTTCAATCATCAACAATAAAAATTACGCGCGCCTCAAGCCTGTGCGCCCACACACTCTCTGCTCTATTCAACCATTCAGTCAACGTAAACCACAACCAAAATCTCATCTACCTTTTCGTGTATTCCATCATGAGATCCTCATTGAGGATAATTGACTGCTTCATTTGATCTCGGGCTAGGGTTTCTGCGGTCACAGCGGGGATTTTTGGGGAATGGGTGGGGGGGCGTTGGGGAGCCTTACTTTACAGGGGCGCTGCAAGGTGGGAGGTGGCTGCTCTGTCGGGAGTGGGGCAGATTTGTGGTTTGTCCTTGTTTGGGGCCAGGGTGGGAGAGTTGGTCGCCTTCAACCCCGGCGGGGGCAGATAGGGACAAAGGGGAGGGCGAAGGCACCCTCTAGGTGGGAATTGGCTGCCTTAGCGGAGGAGGGAGGGAGGGGATCTGTTCCAGGTTGGGGCCGAGGTGAATCTCCTCGGCGGTGGCAGCGTGGGACAGCGGTGGTGGTGTAGGGGGAATTTTTCTCTCCGTGGTGACTATTGGAAGCTTCTTGGACTAATTATGTTATTTTCAGCTTTCGAGGGTTCTGAGAGCTAGAGCAGCATCGGGTCTTCTTCTTTATTAGGATCTTCGACCTCAGAGATGGTTGCACCTGGACTGACATCAATAGGGTTGCTCTGTTCTATGCTCTCAGCTTGCCAATGCCAGAACGACGGTGGCGGGAGCTGTGGTGTTACCCTGTAAAGTAGTGGAGCCAGGCCCTCGAGGCCTGCATCCCTGCCCACATTCCCTTCAACATGGAAAGACACACCACCATATTTGTTTTCTTTTTTCTTGTCTGCCTGCCCTTCCCCCCCCCTCTAGATCCTAGCCGTTTGTGGCCTCCGGCCTTCCCCAATCTAGCCGTTTGTCGCCTCCGCCCTCCCCCAACTCCCCTCACAGGGTTGGCTGGGGCGACGCCCTTGCGGCCCTCATACTGAGAGGGACCGCTGTCCCTCTATTTGGCCTGCCTGGACTCTGGCCCGCGGCTATTTGGCCTGCCCGAGGCCGCGGGCTCTACTTGCTTTTTGAAAGGGCGACGGCCTTGAGATATCATCATTGGACTCACGGGCCCCAGGCAATTCAGAATGCTTTGACTCTGGTCATCTGTGGATTCCAACTTTTGTTTGCATTTCATTTCTCGATTTATTCGGGTCATCCTAACGCAGAGGGGCCATGCTAATCTACTCGTCCCCCCCCAAAAAAAAAGTTCCAATTTTAACGGACGTCCCGAAGGCGTGTACCAGCTGCCCGTTGGTTGTGTGCGTGCACGCACGGCTTGCATACGTGTGTGGATGGCGGTGTGTGCGGGCACGTACCCCTGCCTGCAATTTTGTGTGTGCGTGTACGTACGTCTGCCTGTATCCAGATGCCAAGGTCAGTGCTCGAGTGACAACACCTGAGCCCATTCGACCGACCTTGCGACTGGTTGATTGATTGGTTGATTGATTGATCCATTGATTAACCGAGTGGACTGCAATTACGCGCTGATGGACCGGAGCTGAACGGTTGATGAGCCCTACCAATTGACTGATCACACTGGAAGTTTTGAAAAACATCGAGACAGCCACCCCACCCTCTCCAGTGATGAGGGACGGAAGCAAAAGGACCTTAAGCCCGGGTTGGCGGGGCAAGTGTTATCCCATTCGAGGTCAAGGGGCTTGTCATTTTAATGTTTATTACTTTGAATCATTTAGGAAGCACCGTTATAGAGGACGGTGTACGTTGCATGGCCAGCTAAAAACTAGTTTTCTCCTACACCTACACACACGCACGCACACACACGCACACACACGCACACACACACACACACACCAACACACAGCCGCGCCCACGGTTGACCTGCTTTTCTAAATTGTGTACGAGCGGGAGAGGGGAGTGCTGCTCCGATGGTAATGCGTGGGGGGAGGAAGCAAGACACAGATGGAAAGAGATAGATAAGAGGTAGGTCGATATGTGGAGAGAGAGAGAGAGAGAGAGAGAGAGAGAGGGCGGCGGGTGACCTGCTTTTGTAAATTGTGTACAAGAGGGAGAGGGGAGTGCTGCTCCGATGGTAATGAGCGGGGAGAGGAAGCAAGACACAGATGAAAAGCGATAGATAGATAGATTTGTGTGTAGATGTGTGTGTGGATGTGTGTGTGTGTGTGTGTGTGTGTGTGTGTGTGTGTGTGAGAGAGAGAGAGAGAGAGAGAGAGAGAGAGAGAGAGAGAGAGAGAGATGCAAGGCAGTTGGGGCGGATGGAAGGGAGGGGAAGACGTGGCATGTGCGCATCGAGGTAGTGGGGAGAGATCTCAGGCAGGTGGTAGACAAGAGGAACAAGAACACGGCTACGAAGCACAGTACGGTGTCGAAAGTGGAGGTAGTAAGACCGGCAGTCCCGACTCACTTACCGAGCCTTTGCCATGGACAACAACACAGAACGAGAGAAACTTCTTCGAGGCACCAGTTCTGTCCACCACTCCTGGACCTCCTCCTCCGCCTCCTCCTCCTTCTCCTCCTCCTCTTCTACTCCCTCCTCTTCTACTTCCTCCTTGAAGTTCAAGTTCTGCTATTGGAGGAGCATCTGCCTGTCTTTCCTCTTTCCCGCGCTTGGAGGTCTTTTGTACGGCTATGACATCGGTGCCACGTCGGCTGCCTCGCTGTCCTTGACAAGTCCGAAGCTAAGCCGCATTCACTGGTCCAATCTTGACCCGTTAACGACTAGTCTTGTCGTTAGCGGGTCGCTGATTGGTGCCGTGATTGGCTCGTCGCTCGCCTTTCTCATCGGTGATTGGATTGGTCGGCGGCGGGAACTCATCCTCTCATCTATCTTCTACTTCGTTGGAGCTCTCGGTGTCCGGTTCGCGCCGGATCTGCTGACACTTGTCACTTCCCGCGTCACTTACGGACTGGGCGTCGGGCTCGCGATGCATGCCGCCCCGATCTACATATCGGAGACCGTCCCGGCTTACATACGTGGCACGCTTATCTCGGTCAAGGAGGCCGCGATCGTGGTCGGGATGTTGATGGGTTACGTGGTAGGCTATAGCAAAATCGACGAGATAGGTGGATGGAGGGTGATCTATGGCTTGGCGGCGCCCATAGCTGCAGCTATGGGAATGGGCATGATGGCGGTCCTACCGGAGTCTCCGAGGTGGATTCTGCTGCGCGCCGCTAAGGAGGGGCTTCTTTGCAAAGATGCCCTTCAAGATGAGAATTTGCTTTGCCCAGATACCCTTGAAGATGAGAAGCAGCTTTGCGAAAATGCCCTTGAAGATGAGAAGCTGCTTTGCGAGGATGCCCTCCAAGCTGAGACGAAGAGAAGGAGACTGATTGCCGTCCACGAGCAGGCGAAGGCGTCACTGGTCTCTCTCAGGGGCGGCCGCTCCGCAGCAAACCCCGAGGAAATCGCGACCGAGATGTCCGAAATGCTGTTCAACATCGAAAAAATGACAAGAATCTGTGTAAAGGAAGCAGCAGCAGCAACAGGAGGGGCACGAGGAGGAGGAGGAGGAGGAGGAGAAGGAGGAGGAGGAGGGTCCAAAATGGTGCCCAACGTCCGCAAAATGACTGGAAACTGTATAGAAGCCGGAGCAGCAGGAGAAGTAGGAGGAGGAGGAGGAGGAGGAGGAGGAGGTTATGTAGACGTGAAGCAACATCGAGGTGTCGATTGCACCTCGTGGATATCTCTTTTCCAATGCAGCAAAGCAGGAGGAAGAGAAGGAGGAGGAGGAGGAGGAGGAGGAGGAGGAGGAGGAGAAGGAGGAGAAGGGGGAGAAGGAGGAGGAGAAGGAGGAGGAGGAGGTGATGTGGACGGTAAGGAACGTCGAGGTGTTGAGGATTGCTACGCCTGGAGGTCTCTTTTCCGAGGCAGCAATGTAACAGCCTTGGTGATAGGTTCAGGAATGATCTTGTTTCAGCAATTGACAGGTCAGCCGAGCGTGCTCTTCTACGCTGCAAGTATATTGGAGAAAGCCGGATTTCAGGCCACGTCGGACGCGACGGCGGCTTCCGCTCTCATCGGCCTTGTCAAAATAGTCATGACCGGATTCTCGATCGCCTTGGTGGACAGAGTCGGGAGGAGACCTCTCCTCCACGTCGGGATATCCGTCATTCTCTTGAGTCTTCTGGTCTTGGCCGTAAGCATCGGGGATGGTTTGCCTTCCCACGCTCCCCGTGTCGGAGATGGCGGTCATATGGCTGCTGCTGCCGCTGCTATAGTAGGAGGAGGAGGAGGAGATGGCAATGCTATGGCGTCTGCTTCTACTGCTGCTATAGGAGGAGGAACAGGAGGAGGAGGAATAGGAGGAAGAGGAGGAGGAGGAGGAGGAGGAGGAGATGCCAATGCTATAGCTTCTGCTTCTACTGCTGCTATAGGAGTAGGAGGAGGAGGAGGAGGAGGAGGTGGTTCTCCTATCGTTTGTGTCATTGCTCTGTTGTTTTACGTTGGTGGATATCAACTGTCCTTCGGTCCCATCACTTGGCTGCTAGTCTCCGAGATCTTTCCCCTTCAATGCCGTGGGCGGGCCCTCAGTGTCGCTTCCATCCTTAATTTCCTTGTCCATACTATCGTGACGATGGGGATCCCGACTCTACAGGAGAAGTTAGGGACTCGTACGATGTTCTTTGGCTTCGCTGTCTTCACGGCGGCCTCGTTGATCTTCGTCTCTCTGATAGTTCCCGAAACTGCCGGACTCACCCTTGAGGAAATCGAGTTGGATATGGGCAAAACTGACCCCTCCTCCTTAGACGATAACGACAAAACTGATCAATTATCCTCAGCGAAAAGGGATAAAACCAACCCCATAGTATGCTCAAGGTCAAGTGAGAGAAGAATGTGGCCTCCATGAAAAATTGGACCTATGCAGAGAAGATTACCATGGCTCACGGCGCAAGGATGACACAGACAGATGGAGAAATGCGGCCTGCTTTTCTGGTCGGGATGGGCTGCTAACATGTTAATAGGCTCTGCTGGTCTGGTCGGGATGGTTTGCTAACATGTTAATAGGCTCTGCTGGTTAGTGAGTGGCACGTAGGGGTAGAATGTAGGGGGGTGTAAGTAGTAAGGAGCGGGGATGAAGGGGGTGTAAAGGAGAGCTCACCTGGTCACTTCGTGCGGTCATATACATCCAGGCCTGGCCATAAATGTTGCCGGAGTTGATGGGTTGCTGTTCGCTGTAGGGCAGGTGGATTCCACCCAGCACTCCGGGGGCCATGTCCCACCTGCATCGTTGAATTAGCTCAACGTTGAGTTCTCTATCAGGTGTGGCATGGCACGACCTCTGAGATGCATCCCATCTATCCGATCTCCCTGACTTCCATCCAGCGGTTCGTTTTGTAGATGGAAATGTAATTTCGTTTTTTTCTGACTTTTTCATTGCTTTAGAAAAAAGGAGAAATTTTTGATTCCCGAATACAACACCCCCCTAGCCTAGCCCTTTTCCCGTTGAGCTAGCTAGCTCAACGGACGTTGACCCACCATTACTACCGCCTCGTGGGAGGACACTCTGAGAGACAAGGGAGTGCACTCTGACAGACGTGGAAGGACAATCTCACAGAGGTGGGAGGACACTTGGACAGACTTGGGAGGCACTCGTTTTTCTTTTATTTGGGTGGTCAATGCACATAGCCAGGAAGACCGTCCACGTTCGTTCCACGCTGTATTGAGAGTTCGGTATTCTTAGGAGAGTTTCACTCGAGAAGATTCGTTTTCTCCTTTCTACTTTCTAATAGATATGGACAAAAGCGGATTGGCCCGCTTTCTTTCTCCATTTGACATTTTAGTTCTCCTTTCTACTTTCTAATAAATATGGACAAAAGCGGATTGGCCCGCTTTCTTTCTCCATTTTACATTTTCGAAACCAGCGGGCGGGGCACAGTGTATGTCCCAGAGGGTCTCAGCGTAGAGTGTGAGTGTGCCCTGAGTTGCCCGAAGTCCCAGTGTGAGTATGTCCCCAAAGGTCCCAGAAGTCAGTATGTCCATAACTGTGGACAAATACATTGAAAAGAAGTCCCGGTGTTAGTATGGACTATGGAACTGTCACACACACACACACACACACACACACACACACACACACAGAGAGAGAGAGAGAGAGAGAGAGAGAGAGAGAGAGAGAGAGASAGAGAGAGAGATTTCCATCCATAGGATGAGCAAAATGGGAACGAATCTGTCGCTGAAACATGGAAATATACACTGCCACATTTTCGATCATTGGCAGTGTATCTTTCCATGTTGTGGCAGTGGATACTTCCATGTTCTAGGGGAAGATTCAATCCCATTGCTCATTTGGTGAAGCATGGCAATGTCCGTCTGTGTGTGTGTTCAGCCAGAACATGGAAATATACACCTATGTGACCGTTCGAACGCCCTTCTGCGTTCGAACGCGAGCGTTCAAACGCTCGGAGGACGCGTTCAAACGCGCCACGCGCCACGTGGTGCGACTTTTTTGAACGTAACCCACCCATCCGCATGCGCGGACTACAGGTGGGGGGTTTGGTTAGTCAAAAAAAAAAAAAAAAAAAAAAAAAGTGTATATTTCCATGTTCTAGCGGTAGATTCGATTTTGCTCATAAAATGGATGGTTGGTTGATTGATTGATTGATTGATTGATTGATTGATTGGTTGGTTAGAGGGGGTAGTCCATCCCCCCACCACGCACACACACACACACACACACACACACACAGACGCACACGTACACGCACACACGCAAACACACACACGCACACGTGCACACACACATGCACACACACACACACGCACACACACACACACAC
>BFEA01000068.1:1110594-1125268 GCA_003427395.1 Chara braunii
GTTGCGCCTCCTTCATCAAGGCCTGCGGCCAGATTCAGACAGTGGGCCGATTTCCCTTTGGCATTTTCGGCCTCTCTACCCAGCATGCATTGTCGTCTCACGTTCGAGTGCCCAGGGCCTAACTAACTCAGAGGCCCTGGGCATTTCAGCACTTGCTGAAATCCGAGACTCGGTGCACTCCAACCAACTGGCGTGCTGCAACTGTATAGACCCCACTTCGTGAAATGTTGGCACAGAGGGCTCTTGTTGATTTGCTGGCCCGCCTTCACTTAGGGCGGGCACTAGGCTTGCTGGGGCCTTAGCCCAGAACATGTACATCATGGCAAGGCCCCTACTTGAGGGTTCAATCCTCACAATAGTCAAGCGGGGCATTATGTCCTTGTCCCCTTTGTTTCTTGTGCTTTGTCTTCTACTTACCTGGCCACCATGGTGACCAGATTCATTTGCCAAAGTCTGCTTGCTCTGCCTTGATTTTTTGACCTCTCTCCTTTGGCTCTGTCACAGTCTAGCCTGGTCTTGACTGCCTCCCTGGCTCCAAAAACCACACAAACTTTTTTTTTTTTTTTTTTTGCATTAACACTTGCATTGTTTTTTCATCCACTTCCCAGTTTCCTCACTTTTTTGTACGCTTTGCCGGTCTGCCAATCATGCCTAGATCCCAGGTCGCCGTGGTGTTTACGTATACTGGAAAGGTGCCTCAGAGATTGTGCTCCACATGTGCCAGAACTATTTTGATGCAGATGCCGGGAAGACCATGTCATTGTCCAAGCAGAAGGTCATTGCCCAACCTATTCAATAAATCCTAACCCCTAAACCCTAAAAGGATAAAGAGCACTCGTGTATGTGAAAACATGTCTCTGTGTGTGTGTGCGTGTGTGTGACAGTGTGTGTGACCGCGTGTTTGACACTTTGTTTGTGCAAGTGTGAGTGTGTGTGTGAGCGAGTGTGTGACACTATGGGTGGCTGTGAGTGCTGGAGAACTGTTGCATTTTTGCATTGCAGCATGGTGTGAGCGGTTGAGTGCATCACATGAGCATGGGAAACCGTTTCCGCAAGATCAAATTATTGAAACAAGGTCTGAAATAGTATCGTAAGGAAGCCAACTGGAAAACTGATAGGAAGAAAGAGACAGAGAGGGGGAGAAAAACGAAGAGCAAGGATCACGGCAGACTGTTTCGTCGGGCTTGCGATGACTCATCATGAGGTTGAACCCTGAACAGTCGGAAGAATTCCCATATTGACAATTTGAGTCACGGTCTCCTGTAACCCCGGTTGTGATTGGAGAGCTGACAGCTGACATCACGAGCAGCAGGGCACAGCTGAGGGATCAAGGCAACAAATGACAAGCAAGAGAAAGGCATATGGGCTGGGCGGAACAGGGGGAGAGGTGTGTGGTCTGTCAAACAGCAGGGTAGCACGATGGGCGGCTAGGCAACGAGGCATCGGGACATGGGGAAGGGCAAATCAGATGGGCAGCCAGGCAGTGGGGCATGGGACGGGGCAAAGCAGATGGGCATCCAGACAGCGAGGCAGCACACAAGGCAAGCGAAAGGGCACTCAAGGGAGTGGGGCAACACACACAAGGCAAGCGGAATGGCAGCCAGGCACCAAGGTGCACCGACAACTTGAAGGCAGTCACTCATACAGCATGGATTGAAGCAGATCATCACCTACTCACACAGCATGAAGAACTCTACAGACTGTTGGTTCAAACAACCACCGAAGGTCCGAAGCCAGAAAGAACAGTGTCGCAGGCACTCCATAAAACATGCACTGACTATTTGACACATCTTTAAGGTGCTCACGTAGACAAAGGAGAATCACAGAACAATAACAGAGAGTGCACAGAGAAGACAACTGAAAGATAATACTGAGAACGAGAAGAGGAAAATAAAGAGAAGTTGTGGATTGTACGACTTTGTGTGTAGGTGTTTGTATTGTGATGGCACTGACTATTTGGCGCATCTTTAAGGTGCTCACTTAGGCAGGAGAAGCACAGAACAAGAACAGATCAGAGAGCGCACAATGCAGACAACAGAACGATAATACTTAGAAAAAGAAGAGAAGTTATAGATGATATGATTGTGTGTGTGTATGTGTTTGTGCTGCAATGATATTCCATAGCAGTTATGCTACGTTGCCCTACATATAGACATATATACTTTGTGGTACACCGATCTTCAGCATAACCGATTCCCTCCTTAACAGTTCTTTGTCCCATTTACTATGTAGGTCCATTGTAGGAGATATTCGCTGTTGGATGTTAACATTGGCTGATAGGTCTACTCCCGTAGATCCCCACACATATGCGGATATAGCAAACAGAGCAGACGAGACATACGGATATGACACAGAAATGAACACATGAGTACGAGCAGAATGCTCTGTCAAACTTACACCGAATCATCAGGAGGCTGAACCCTCGACTGTCCGCAATAGATCCCCTCTAAGTCACAATGTTTTGACTCATAATCAGCTTCAGACCCTTATGCAAATGGGCAAACACACAGAAAGCATACAGCACAGCATAGGCAAGGCAATATATAGCAAAGCAAAGCAGGCATGCAGCTGGGCAACTGGGCAGAAGGGCTGGCACATGACAACACGGCAAAGCACTCGACACATTATGCATTAAACAGTACAAAGCAGGGCAGTTGGCAGAGCAGCACAATGTAGCAGAGTGCCAGGCCCAGAGGGTAACAACGCAAGTAAAGAGTGAAGAAAGCAGCAAGGCAGCGAGGCAAGCCACAGGGCAGCAAAATGCAGCAGGCGCCAAGGCCGAAGGGCAATTAGACAGCAAGGCAAGCAGCAGGGTAACACAATGAACAGCAAGGCAACAAGGCAGTGAGGCAGAAGGGCGGCAAATCAAGCCAAAGGGTATCACTATGAGCAGCCAAGTGGTCAAGTAGGAGGGCAACAAGGCAAGCAGCACGGTAGCACATGGAGCAGCAAGCCAAGGCAAGCAGCAAGGCAACAGGGCAAGGGAAAGGGTACAAGAAAACAGAGAGAAGCAGGGGACCAAGGCAGCAACGCAAGGACCACCGGGGCCAGCTCTGTTGGTACGCCTACGAACTGTTGAAATACAGACCCAAGTTCGAATCCCGATACAAAAAGATGACCAGAATAACATCATTCTGAATTACCTGGGGCCGGTCAGTTCAATGATGAGATCTCAAGGCTGTCACGCTTTTTAAAAGTAAAGAGAGAGAAAGAAAAAAACAGCAGCGAGGCAAGGTTTTCTGCAACGCAGGAGGGGAACAGTGCAGCAAGGCAAGGCCAGCAGCAAGGGAACAAGCCAGTAAGCAAAGGCAAGCATCAGGGAAGCGAAGTGAGCAGCGAGGGAACAAGCCACTAAACGGCAAGGCAACCGGGCCGGCAGGACACCAGCACAGCAAGGCACACAGCAGCACAAACCCGAGGATACATGTCAAGGATCAAATTGGACTGTCACCTACCGTCTTCACCCAAATAGAACGCCCGGTCATTATAGCCGTATTTGGTGCAATTTTCAGTCCAGATACGGCTATAAGACCGGGCGTTCTATTCGGGTGAAGAAGGTAGTACTTGCGTCATATGAAAAAACCCGCAGACCTTAGGTTCACCGCTTATGGAGCCAGGAAGCGATAAGATGAACGTCTGTCACAACTGGAAAACAAAGGGACACAGACATCCCAAACACAGCAGCCCCCCTAATAGTGCTGCAGGCACCCCATACAAACCAGTACCGACTATTTGGCACACCTTGAGGGTACTGGGCTTAGGCACTTAGAAACACACGGGACGGCCAAACCATGAGGCAAATGGACGACAACACAAGGAAGACACTCAAAAGCCACCCTCCTGGGCGGACCTGGGGGAGTCTGAACTGCCGGATTGTAACATAATTTAAAAAAAATAAAAATAAAAAAATTATGTCTATTGTGAGCGCTAGACATAAACCATGTTCCACTCTGTCACACACGCCACAATGGTACAAGGGAGCATCTTCTCAAAAAGATAATTATTAATTTTACAGTTTTTACTATTATAATTAACAAATTATTTGAAATTCCTTGATTGTCTTGAAGTGTCTCTCCCCAACGTTCCAGATCACGTCTACATTCTTGAATCTGTGGGTCATACCCACCCAGGCTGGGAAGTCAGCTACGATCAGGTTGGTATCGAGGAAGGAAATTATCCCAGTGCCCGCGTCGGTCCTTTCGAGGGTGAGATCTCGGTGATAGCATCTCGGAATCAGGTCCAGTCTGGTCTGTGCTTTCTGTTTCTCCCCTGGATTCATGCCGTTGTAGATCGTCCATGAACCGATCCCCTTGCATCCATTTTCTATCACGACCTAGAGATCCCAGGAATCGTGTTTCAGCAAATATGCAGAGAACACAGGCGAGCACAGGGCTCGCCTTCCCCCCCATCGGAATACCCACCCTTTGCCTCAAGTTTTACCCCTTAGCTATAAAGAACAGGTGGCTCAGTTGGAAGTCCACCATAGATCTGAGATGTGACAATCAAATAGACCGCCAGGCTCCAGCCATCTTCCCCATGGGATTTCCCGAAAGTAGCCTTCTTCCCCCGTGTCTTGATTCTCAGCCACTGGATACCTCGTTTGTGACAAGTCTCAATCAACCAAGCCACAGCCGCCGATATTTCTTCATGAGGTAATTCCGTGAACATTTCTTTTATATCATATGCCCCGACTCCTGAGTATGATACGTCCATCCAATCCGAACTCCCTTTGTTTTTTTTTCTCGTTTATTTTTCCAATTCGGGATTTCAAGGCACTTGTGGTTGGTAGGTTAAAGTTCTCTTCTTTTTTATTCTTCATCAGAAAATGCAAAAACTTACTGAGGCATACAAAGTCGCAAACAGCATTCTTTCCGGGTTCAAAAAAGTGGGAACAATGGGTCTTCGTTTTCGAGGTCTTCGTCTTTTGCTATGACATATGCTGCTTGCAACTTCCCCTTTCCATCTCAATTGGCAATCCGGTTTAGCCCCCGTTCTTTGTAATCTTCCCTCATATTGTGAAGAATTTCACTCTCAGTCATCTCACTTTTTTGGTAGTTGTTGTTCGCATTAAACATCAGATCCATACCGTTCATATACAACAACTACCAAAAAAGTGAGATGATTGCGAGTGAAAATCTTCGTCCCTATTCCTTTCCTGTCCACAGGAGAGAGAACAAGTCGGACTCCATCCAATGCATTCTTGACCCCATATGTACGTACTCCGCGCTAATTGTCCCTTCTTTCCCTCCCTGTTCCCATCAGCCAACTTGGTGTAAGTGAATACACAGTCAATCCTGCGAGTGAATCAGGCCCATAGTCCGTAGTGGTATCAGTGCATCGTTGCAGGCCTTGTTAACGTCGATCCTGCTAGCTAGTCCACCCCGAACTGGCGCATTCTTAGAATTACAGAGAAACTTGCGAACCCCATGAAGCTCACTAAGTTCTACCCTGACATGCCCCTCAACCTTGGCCCATAGTGCAAATTATAACTCGTTTTCGTGACTCCCGCGTAGTTCCCCCCCCCCAAAAAAAAAAAAAAAAAAAAGAAGTTATTTGGGAAATTTGGTTGTAATAACAAAGTCCTTATACTTTTTCAACTTTTAAAAGTTGTAATTGATTAAAAAGAGAGGTCAGTAATAACTTAATAAGTCACTAGCATTACTCTCTTACTCCAAGTTATTTTGTAGAGAGAGTGTGGGGAGGTGATCAGAAACAATCACCTTTTTTTTTGGTGTTGGGGGGGGGGGACAATGACCTTCTCTTTCCTTAGGAAGAAGACCCAAGCGAACAACCAAACCAAGACAACAAAAAAAGAAAAAAAGGAGCTGAATGTACGGTGCATTTTTTTATGATGTGCTCTGGTTGACTGTACAATGATCCTGATACTCAATTTTTTTTTTCCCCCTTTTTTTTGTTGTTCCTCTTGACCTTTGGATGAACTATCAGACAACTGAACTTCTGGAGATCATTGAAAGAATGGCAACGCAATCACTGCGAACATTGGTGCTCGCATATACTCATGTCACGAGTAATGCGCCATTAACGCAAGTGCGGGCGGAAGATTGGAATGTTCCCACGGAGGAGTTAACCTGCCTGGCCATCCTAGGAATTAAGGTTTGTTTCTTTTCTTTGCTAGTGATTCGCGTGCCGCCCCCCTCCCCCTCCCCCCTCCCTCCTCCCCCTCCCTCTTCTTTTTGATGATTTGGACGGAAATTGGACCACTTCTCGATTGATGTGTGTCATCCGTAACTGTGCAGGGGTCATGCTAATCTTTTTTCTCTGTTTTTTTTTTCTTAATTAAATCTATCGTTTATCGATTACTGGAAACCAGGTCAGGCACCCATTACAAAAAAAAATTAACCCACTTTACACATCTCTCCGTCAAACCAAACGGTACATGCGAACCCCTTTTTGCCGAGGCGGACTCCCCCTGCGTGCCAGGCTTTGCCGGAACGCCAGCCCCGCCAGCCATTTTGGTCCGGTAGTCCCAAGCCTCCGAAATTCTCAGATTGGCTTGATTTCCAAACCTCTTCTTGCTGAGGTGGCTTCCCCCTGCACGCCGAGCTCTGCCGAAACGCCGGCACTCTGCCTGGCCTTCTTTTTCACTACCTCGAAGTCGAGCTGTTGAATTCCGGGGTGCTGCAGGCAGACAGTTTCGAGTTGCAAAGGGAGGCTGTCCAAACCTCTCGTCCGACAGGTGTTGAAGCACGTGCGACATCTTGCCCCTCACCAGGCAGTGTGGCGATGTAGAAATGTCGAAAACGAGTTTTTCGACAATGGCGTGGCTCGTCCCTTATCCTTTCACCATCACCATCACCATCAGCATCACCATCACCATCACCATCACCATCACCATCACCACCATCACCACCATCACCACCATCATCAACATCAGCACCAACATCAGCACCAACATCAGCACCATCACCACCATCACTATCTCAGTACCTTCACCACCTTCACCACCACCATCACCATCACCATCACCATCACTATCAACATCACCGTCATGATCACCATCACCACCATCACCATACCAACACTGTCACCACCATCACCACCATCACCACCATCACCACCAGCACCAACATCAGCACCAACATCAGCACCATCACCACCATCACTATCTCAGTACCGTGTCCTTCAACACCTTCAACACCATCACCGCCATCACAACCTTCACCATCTTCACCATCTTCAGCATCGCTCTCATTGCAATCAGACTCGTTCTCATTCACACTTTGCATGCATACAAACAGTAACGCAGCAACTGGCGACATGCGCCCACTCAATACTCAGAGATATGGCAACCCAGATAAGAGTTCACTTCCAATGACTATGGCGACTTAGCGCCCAAACAACTCTCTGTTCGTACACACCGGATCACCCTGGATATCCCACACGCTTCACTCTGAACACACACACACACAGGGCTCACTGCAGACCTCCTTGCACAAGTCGCTGTGGCAGCGCTTCCGCATGGCTCACGCAGGAATGAATCGATGGCTGGGCGCTGCCTCTTGATTTATACTTCTGAAACTCGTTGGTCTGCCCTTTGCCATTGGCCCATGGTGCTCACAGTCCCTTGTGTGTACTTGCTGAATCGGAATGGGACTGACTGGACCTTACCGCTGACTGAGTGGGGACTCACTACTAACCTACCGTCGTCGTACTGCAATTGCACTGCAGTTTGTCCACCACTTGACTCACCACTTGCCCACTTGCCCACTTGCTGACCTTCTAGAAGGACTACAGCTAGGACTTTTGGAACTCGCTAAGACTTCTATTCTAAAGGTCTACAGATCGAACCCCTGCTACCTACGGACCTATGACAGCCTACCAACTGTTTACGAATACACAGGTCACAGGTTCAACTCTCGGGGTCTACACAGGTACTGTACACGGGTAGGGGAAGGTCTAGGGATCGAGCCCTGGGATCTGCATCTGCTACTGCAACGAGGTGAAAACTGTTTCATCATCACCACCATTCCACCATCCCACCATCACCACCCTTGCAATCATTGAACTGACCAGCTAATTCAGAGTCTTTTTTTTTTTTTTTTTTTTTTTTCCTTTCTCTAATTCCAGCAGGACTTGAACTCACACCTATTTATCGCCTGCTCATGGGTGTGTACCATTCAGCCACAAGGGCCGGGTGGAAGAAAAAAAAAAACTGCCCTCGCAAGGATTCAATCCCGTGCTTGTCCGATAGCGTCATCGTCATGATGGTCAGCGACTGTGAACTTATTACTCAACATCAACATCCGGTGGTCCTTAAATACCGTATCAAATTGGCCCTGGCGGCCTGGCCTGCAAAATGCATCACCCATAACTTTCCGTCCTTGCTCAGGAATCCACTTCTCAGGGCATACTCTGACTAGAACTGTTATGAACTTGGTTGTCTGACACTTTATTTGTCACTCTCACTCAGAAGAACTCACACACGCCCACACATGCATGAGACAAAGGGGAGAAGGAGACAGGGTCCAACTGCACACAGATCAGAGATAAACAGCGGAATAGCAATTATGCACAGAAGGGGAGAATAAACTCAGTGTTTCTCTCTCCCTGACACACTCCCAACAACCAATCACAATTGACACTGCGAAGATCACAATTGGAAAGTAACCCAGATGATGAGCCAACTCAACACAGTTAACCTCAATTATCGTAACAGAGTTCAACCCAGTATCTCGCCACTCCACTCACTACCACACTCTCAGAGTCTAGTGCTGCACAGAAATAGCCTCCCAGAGGCCAGCGCCATACACCCAGATGCAGATCATGAATAGCGAAGTAGCCTCCAGTGCCGATGAGTCACTCTGGCGATGAAGAAGACAGCTATGGCTGCCTGGCTGCTACCTCTGTGAAGACCTCCCAGATAGTCCTGCCAACGCAGATATCCCCCAGGGGATAGATGCGCTGCCCCAGCTATGGCTGTCTCAGGTGGCGGGCTATGGCTGCTCCACTCACGGCTGATGTCTCCGGTGGCACTGCAGACATTCAGCGCTGCTCAACTTGGTTGGCCACCAACGCTGCATGCGAAAAATGAAAGCCAAAAGTCCCTAACTCTCGGTCCTACTCTACCTATAGTTTTCGGCCTAACCTACTGGACCGAAACTACTACCGGTACCGTTGCCCTAAGGGCCTACCCGACCTCTACAGCAGTCCTACAGCACTTAGGGCGCAGTGCCCCTTAGGGCCTGCGAACACTCAAACTCTACCGCAATCACACAGCAATCACACAGTAACAAACATGCCGCAAACTCAGCAGGCAAAACCACACCGTAGTGTACAACCCTGCAGACAGATACGGCAGCAAGCAGCAAGTCATTACAAGAACTTTGTATTCTAACGTCTGCACGTGATTGCAGTCAGACTGTCAGACTGTCATCTAGGCCTGGCCAAAATTGCAGACTGTCAGATACATTTTGGAAAGTTCTAGCGTGAGTCAGATACATTTTGGAAAGTTCTAGTGTGAGTCTGCCCTGAGCTGACATTAAAGGGTGAACTGTCTCGAAGGTATGAAAGAAGATTGCCAAAAAAAAAAAAAAAAAAAAAAAAAAAAAAAAAAAGAATGAAATGTAGGTCAGGACTCGTGAGGAAGGGCTGATAGAAGGTGGTGCAAAACTCTGGCAGCTGTGAGTTTGTTCATTAGACATCGGCCAACCTGGCTGGCTCCAGCCAAGAGGGCGAGATTGGCGGATACCTGTCCTGTTTTTTTGTGTTTTTTTATTTATTTATTTATAAACAAAACAAAACAAAACAAAACAAATCCCCTATAAGTTGGTGGGAAGCCACACGTGCTGGAAAACAGATCCTAGCCGTCAGTTCACCCGAAGCAGAGTACTGCTCTTACCCGTTTATGCGGTAAGAGCATTTCGATTCTGGCCTGGGCCAGTAGCGAGAGTGGCAGGCCACTTTGGAAAAGTGCAGTTTCAGGTTTGCTAGCTTTGCGAGGTAGATTCGTCAACTCAGGCTCGTGTGAACAGGTGGTTTAAAAGGGTTCTTTCTTTCTTTTTTTTTTTTTTGCAAAGAGTATATGAACACCACACAGCAACTGACCATTACATGTCATCCATTTTCTAGGAGTACGTATAGAGCCGCCATGATAAACCATTGATTGTTCCCCTAGATAGAAAAAAGGTTACCTGCTGGTTGAGTGGGATAGGACGTCATCAAGCTTCACAGTAACACAACCATCTCTTTACGAAAGCCATGCATTGCGTTGTTATCTCAATAGCAGACGCTCCGATTAATCGGCATCACCATCCGCTTTCAGGAAGGAAGACCGCCGAGTCACACTAACGATGCGTGATGTTGTAAACTAGTAAAGCAACGTGAACCGATCAAGTGACAAGGAGACGCTTTGTCATTTCTGGAAGATTATCTGTAAGCCGTCCGGCCGCCTTTTACCGATCCAAATCAATCACTAAGCACGGTTTGGAATTTTGATGGCACCAACTGGCCTAGCTCAGGGCGTACTCACACTGGCAGTATCTCAAATGAATCTGACTGCATTCGCGCCCATACCTGGATGTATATGGCCGCAATTCCGTCCAGAAATACATGAAAAAGTCCTAGTGAGAGTATGCCCACAGTTGGTACACCCCTGAACTGTTGAAATAGAGACCCGAGTTCGAACCCCAGAAGAAGCAGACGAGTAAAATACGCCAATTCGGAATTACCTAGGACGGTCAGCTCGATGATGATATCTCAAGGCCGTGACCGTTTTTAAAAAAATTATGCTGGCAAACAGATACTATCAGATGGGCAGGCATAATCTCACCACTGTTCTCTTCCACATCCCTCCGATTTTTGTCATGAAGATGCACTCAAACCAGCAGTGTGGATTTCCTGAAACAAACAGGACGGCCCAAGATCGGATAGTCTGTTTGCTTGAGCATCTCTCCAAACTAATGAAGTGCGACAATCTCACCCTTACTTCATAACCCCAAACCCTAGAACCCCAGAACCCTAGAACCCTAGAACCCCTTGAACCCCTTGAACCTTAAACCCTAAATGCCAAACCCTAGATCCCTAAGTTTTAATCCCTAAACCCTAAACCTTAGAACCCTAGAACCGAGAACCTTAAACCCGAAATGCTAAACCCTAAATCCTAAGCCGTACATCTGAAACCCCGAAACCCTTAAAACCGACACCCTAAACTTGAAAGTCTAAACCCTAGAACCCCAGAACCCCAGAACCCTAGGACCCCAGAACCCTAGAACCCCAGAACCCTAGAACCCTAGAACCCAAGAACCCAGAACAGTATATCCTAAGCCCTAAACTCTACATCCTAAACCCTTGAAAGCCTTCAACCTAAAACCCTAAACACTGAGCCCTTAACCCTAATCGCTCATCCATGAGACCCTAAATCATGAACTCCTAAACCCTAAGACTCTGAATCTTCCGAGCTGTAAAACCCTAGACCGCAGAACCCTAGAACACTAGATCCCAAGAACCCTAAGACCCTAGAACCCTAGAACCCGAGAAACCTAGAACCCAAGACCCTCAACCCTTAAATCTAAACCCTAGAAACCTGAACCCTAAACCCTAAGGCATAAACCCACAATTCTAAGAGCTTAAAACCCTAAACCACCCTCTAAACCCTAAACCCTAAACAATGGTTCCCTGTGGACTGGAGGTTTGCGGTATCTCCGAGGCGAGAATGGCGAGGGGGGAAAGGTGTGCCTTCAGCGGTGTCATAGTGAGTCCATTTGGATGGGTCTCTGGTTGTGCTTAAGGCCTGGACAGGTATGGCAGAGGTCTCTGCTCAAGCCTGCAGGTCTTTTTTTTCTTTTTTTCCTTTTGAACAATTTCTCGATTTGCGTGTGGGCATCCTTAGCTCCCCAGGGGCCACACTAATCAGCAGCTATTGTTCTTTGCATCATCTCAGTTTCAATAGTATCTGGTATCCCCCGAAGGTCTTCAAGCCTCAAGGCCTTTTGTACGAGGATTAAAAAAGAAAAAAGAAAAAAGAAAAAAAAAACACTGTTAGAAACCCAGACTTATGATTCCATAGCTATGAAGAATTGAAAACTCTGTTCGGAGAAAGTGCGAACTTTGACTTTTTTTAAGATTTTTTTTAAAACTGATGAGGACATTGAGGAGTTCAGAACAGAGACTATATTTGATCTTGCGAACTTTGGAAATTTATAGCTATGGCTATGCAGTACTATTATTGCATGTCATTGAGGGAAAAGGTTCGAGCGCAGGGACCACCACTGGAAACTGGCCTGGTCGGAATGCACCTGGGGATTTACATATCCTCATTCAGATCATGCATTTGGTCATCTGCACGCTCAAGTGCGGAGCATTGCACCTGGCTCACTTTTTTTTTTTTTTTTTTTTGGGGGGCGGGGGAGAAGGGGGGGGGGCATTTCTTGTTTTATTCATGGCATTCTCGTGAGGAGGATTGCAAGCGGTAAAACGTGTTGGGGACAAGTCGCATTTGGATGGAGTTGGAATCGTTACTCTTGTTGGATGTGCATAATGGCATTGTTAATTGTAACGAGTGCTTTTCAGACATCTCCATTCTCACGTCTGAATCTGCTGTTAGCCCAGCAGTTGAAGACTGTTTAAGTTTGAATTTGGAAATAAGAAAAAAAGAGATATGTAAGGGAGTGAAAATCAATCTAATTAAGTCATCAAGAACAAAACTATATCTAATCTGTGTACAAATTTGCCATAAGACGCATATTCATTTTTTTGTTGGAGAAAAATATGACTCTAGGGTTGACACGTGAACAATCTCTTCATTTGTTCCTTCCTTCCTTCCTTCCTTCCTTCCTTCCTTTGTTCATTCGTTCATTCTTTTATTCTTGTCATTCGCTCATTCTTTCATTCTTTTCATTTGTTTATAATTTTCATTCATTCATTCATTCGTTCATTCATTCATTTATTTCATCATGGCACAAAGGCCATGATGATCTTCTGATTCTTCTCTTTATAATTCCAATTTTTAATGGATGTCCCAAAGGAGACGTCCAAGTGCGTTCTTACTGTGATAGTTTTGGAAAAATTGGAACCTGGTCCACTTATGAGGGACTGTTCGTTCGTTGGCTTTCCTAAAGTAAGTTTCTTAATTTCTTCCCTGATTATGGAAATTCTTTTCCAAGAAATGAAAGGGATGATTGGTAGAAACTTATTAGAAAGATAATGAAATTGATTGTATTTTTTTCCATCCTTATCTTTTGTCTGCAATCCCTCATTATATTAACTGTTGTCGCTACTCTCCGACTTCCTAACAGGACCCTCCCAGACCTGGCGTCGAGCAGGCTGTCAAATTGTGTCAGAAAGCAGGAGTGAGGGTATGTGTCCAGCTCAGTGAACGGATCCTGCTCATTCTTTTTTTCCTTCTGTATTTTTTTTTTCCTTTCTTTTTTACATTTTTCTTGTGTTTTTTGTTTTTTTTTCCCTTTCTCTTAGATCTTTTTACCATACTTGTGGCGCATCGCGATGCGTTGTACTGCGCACGTGCGCCTAACCGCACTTCCCGCATGACGCGCGCACACTGCACGCGGCGCACCTCCCAAAATAGGGGTCAAAAAAAAAAAAAAAAGTTGTGAGGGGCGGTAGTAGACCCGCCCCCCTGCTCGCGTAAAATAAGAAACGGCCATTCAATTTTTTTTTGGAGGCCGCACGTTGGCCTGAAAGCTTTTTTTTTTTTTTTTTTCTCAAAATTCAAAATCAAATTCCTCGCCTGAAAGCTTTTAGTAACCTGTAGTCCGGGTAACACTCTGTGTGACACTGTATGGTAGGGTTATTGCAGTCTGTATGGTAGAGTTCTTGCAGGCCAGATTCAGTCATGATGAGGGTCGTGATCTCTCAAAACGTTCTCTTCTTATTACTTCTGAAGTAGAAAACGACGGAACTGACAACCGTTTTTCCTGGAATTTTGTTTTTTTTAATAAAAAGAAAAAAAACGTAAGGGAAGAAAATCAGAATTTCTTTGCATGAGTGTCGCCCGGCGCGTCCAACCTGTCAGAACCTCAACGGTAATTGCAGTTTGTATGGTAGGGTTCTTGCAGCCCAGATTCAGTCATGATGAGGGTCGCAATCTCTCAAAACGATCTCTTCTTATTACTTCTGAAGTAGAAAACGACGGAACTGACAGCCGTTTATCCTGGATTTTTTTTTTTTAAGGAAGAACATCAGAATTTCTTTGCACGAGTGACGCCCGGCGCGTCCAACCTGTCAGAACCTCAACGGTAATGTTCACCAACGGACTCGCTGCACAACTCTCGACATGCACAACAAGACATAGGGCCTCGCTGCACTACTCTCAACATGCACAAAAGACAAAAATATTGGCGGTGTATCTTTCCATATTCTAATGCAAGATTCACTCTCGTTTTGCACATTTCCAGAGTAGTGCAGCGAGGCCCATATATGGCAATGTATGTTTCCATGTTCAAGCGGAGGATTCAGTCTCATTTGTTCAGAGATTCTCCAAAAAAAAAAAAAAAAGTTTCCAGAGATACGTTACGTGCTTAYCTGATTCATCGGCCCTTCGTTCTCCACCACCCAACGTATGAATGAATCTTCCGCCAGAACATGGAAAGATACACCGCCATATTTTTGTCCTTCGTGCATGTCGCCCCGCTTCCGGATTCATGTTGCCCGTTGATAAGGGCGGTTTCTTCGGTCCGATAGTGTCAGCACACGGTTT
>BFEA01000068.1:1167692-1184981 GCA_003427395.1 Chara braunii
CTTCTCCCCTTTGTCTCATGCATGTATGGGCGTGTGTGAGTTCTTCTGAGTGAGAGTGGCAAGCAAATTGTCAGACAACCAAGTTCATAACAGTTGGTATAGGAGCGGAGATTGGACTTGGAGCCCAGAGGGTTGAGCGCAACAGGGGCACCTTCTTCATTTGGCTCTAACTGGCAAGAAGGTCCATGGCGGTCCTTCATCTCCAGTGACTACCCAGCAGGGAAGAAGGAATACAAGCGGTGATTGCAGGACTATCAGTTTGCGATTGATCAGGCACCCTGAGCCTGTCTGTGTGCCTGACAGGAAGTGGCGAGAATAGGGTTATTTCGCCATCCACCCTTCTGACCTCAGTTGATGACTGGGTCTAGGGTGGCGAAATTTACCCTAACCCAGTGATTACTGGGTGGTGGCTTCAATCCCAGCATAGCGTTGAGGGAGGATTGATCGCAGGATCACCTCCTGCTAAATTAACCCTACCCAGGGCTAAATTTAGCACCAACGACTTATACCTGCAGTGGCGAGAAATCTTCAGGAGAGTTTTCTCTCGCCACTGATCCAGATTCAGTGAATCTGAGGGTGTGCGGTGAATCGCCACATCATACTGGAGCAGATCAACAAGTGTCAGGAGATTCTATGCGTGGGAAGCTCTGGAAGACTGTCTGCAAGTACTGGCGAGACCAGGGTTGGGCAGCCATAGCCAAAGCTTCATCATCCACTGAGGGTTATCTTTCAAGTGAGTGCGTTCCATATGAACCCCTGACTAGCGATTAGTATAGCATCAATAGAAGCATGATTAATGGTCTATCTGTCAGTAGTGCAACAATCGTGAAATTGTCAGACTGAAAGACAGCCATATCCATCTTCCTCCTCCGTACCCTGACTCATATCTCTTCATCTATTGACCTGTAGTGACTCCAAATTGTTCTGGGACTGCCTGACAGTATTGCGCTGCATCCTGTATGATTATTCTCTGAATTCTGTGCTGGAAAGGTAGTGATACTGTGGATTTGAGTTTTGCGCAGAGTCTATTTATAGTCTAGGCTACCTAGGGTCAGTCATAACTCAAAATCTAGCCGTCAGAATTCAAGTTTGTCAGTCTGGGGTGAATCGCAATTCTATTTTTAGCAACCTTGCTAAAGCGCTAGTCCAGAAACCCTGTATTTGGGTCATTACAGTGCATTCCTGAAATTCGCCATATCTGGGGTAATTTCTGTTGATGTCAACACTGGCGAAATTTGAGTTTAGGGCTGTCAGGGAGTAGTGTACTAAATCGCTACTACCTGTGATTGTGTTTCGGTCAATTCTTCCCTGTTCCTTCACTACTACTAATTTTTACTGCTTTCTGATGGGCTCTGGAATGCTAGTGACCCCTGGAATGTTGTAGAACTGCATCTTGCGATTCCAGTGAAAGTTCAACGTCAGGTATAGGAAATTATTAGTGAATGATTTTACTTGACATCCTATCAGCCTCGTTGCTGACCCCAGTGGTCCTATTCCAACCCTAACTGTTTGTGCCCACTAACCCACATTGCTCTGTGAATTGACAGTGCAGCGAAATTTGAGTGTCTGTGTGTACTGTAAATCGCTGCACCTCCTGCTGTTTTACTTGATTATTTTGTGTTCAGTGAGGGAAAATGTCTGAGACCGCTGACACAGGTGCAGGGAATGTGGAAGTGGTGGTTAAGGCTGAAGAACAGCCTTCATCCTCAACTCCTCCTCCCCCTCCCCTGACCCCTGCGCAGCGGCGCAAGAGAGAGATTCAGGAAAAACTGCGAGAGCAACAGGCGCTGCTCGCAGAAGCTGAGAGACAAGAGGCTGCAGAGCTGGAAACTGCAACAGATGCTTCCAGAAAAGAGCATCTGCTGCAGCAGGCCCAGAAGACTGTTGCAGATACTAGAGTGTCCCAGAGTACCGGGGACCTGGCTGAGCTGGTCCTCTTGCAAGGCAAGCTCACAGCCAGTCATTTTACAAACTGGGACGAGAGGATCCAGAGGTTGGAGACCAGAGTGGCTGACCTGGGAACTCAGCAGTCAAAGATCCTGGATGCTATCCAGAATCTGACTTCTCAGTTAACAACAGCCAATATCATCAGTCCCCTGGTCCCTGTGGTCCCCTCTCTAAAGCCCAAGAAGCCTTCTCAGCCCCCTTCTCCACCTCCCTCTCCACCTCCTGGATCCCCTCATTCTTCGCACAAACTTTCTCCCTTTGTCACCTCCCAGGCCAAAGTCACGCCTCCTCCTACCTTTGTTGTTGTTGTTGCTGGGGACTCACGAGGTCCCAAGATCCCTGCCCCCAACAAATTCAAGGGGGATGACCCCAAGATTGATGTGGGGGACTGGACAGCTGGAACCTGGGCCTATCTAAAGGGGTTCCAGTGCCCAGAGCAGCAAAAGGTGGCCACCGTTGTGGGGCTGTTGGAGGGGCCTGCCCAGAAATGGGCTACCTCCACAGCAAGCGCCCAGAACCAGACTTTGGAGGATTGGGCCCTGGCACTGGGGGCTGACAAACTTTTGCAGGCCTTGGAAGACCGGTTTGCAGACAAAGAAAGAGTCCGCAAGGCTGCTGATAAAATTGTACGCCTGGGCCAGCAGCGTTACAGCGGCAGTCTGCAGGCCTTATTTGCTGAGTTTGAACAGCTAACTTCCACCCCTGGACTGGTTATGTCTGCAGATGATCTGCTGACTAACTTTTCCAGGGCTGTGCCTGAAAAGTTCTGTGTTGCTTTGTACAGCGCCGGTCACAAAGACTGGAGATCTTTTGGACACGCAGCACTGGACATGGAAGCTAAGCTTCATGTCCAGGCCCCCTCCAGTGACAGGAGGAGAGGCGCCTTCCATCGCGGTGGTAGAAAGGGAAAGGCGGCCTTTGCTTATGCGGGTTCTGGATCAGCCTCTGAGACAGGATCCCAGCCTGGTACACCGCCTGCTGGGACTGTTTCAGCTGCTGTTCCAGTTGTTGCAGCAGTTGTCCAGCAGTTGCAGGCTGCGTTGGGGGCCTTCCAAAAGGCTGGGTCTGCCTCCAGCACAACCTCCAGCAGCAAGGGGAAGAGCCAGGGACGTCGCTCTTCAACCCCTGCCCGGCGCCCTAATCTGCCACGTGATGTCCATTTCCCAGCAGACCCTCTGAACCCCAACACTCTCCCATGGCATGATCTGAAGATCCAGGAGGGAGTGTGGAGGAAGAGGAAGGAGAGAGGGGTCTGCTTGAGGTGTGAGGGACAACACTTCTTGAAGGACTATCCCTACATGCCAAGCCCAGCTCAGTCAAAAAACTGAAGCTGAACCTGGAGACAGTAGTTCCCTCCAGTGCTGCAACTGCAGCAGCTTCAGTTGAGACTTCTTCCTTCCCATCCAGTGTGGGAGCTGCGCGGGCAGCATCCTTTACCTATGAGGATCCTGACCCGGATCAGGAACCRGAYCAGTCTGAGTGTCAKGCTCTTGCTGCTTTTTTCTTTCATATGAAAGAACAAAAGCAGAACAAGTCTGATCTCATCCTGCTTCGGCCCCTGATCAACCATCGCAGGATCAAAGGGCTATTAGACTGTGGAGCCACTCGCAACTTCATGTCTCCTAGTGCAGTCCAAAAGCTGCATCTGGGCATGAAAGTGGTGCAACTGCAGCAACCGCTGCAGGTCCGCATAGGGGATTCCACTGTTCTGACCATCAGGGAGAAGGTCAGGGGCATCCCTGTTACCTTCGACAGCGCAGGAGAAGTCAGACACAGTCTGGACTTCTACATCTTCCCTGACCTACCCTTTGACCTTGTGTTCTCTATGCAGTGGCTGAGAGCAGTCAACCCAAGGATCGACTGGCAGATCCCCAAGGTTGAACTGCCAAACAAAAAGGGGGTGTATCAGCCATGTATGATTGCAGCTGATCACCACCCTCAGACTTCCTGCTTCTGCTTGAACGCGAGAGAGTTTTATGCTCTCTCTCGCCAGTATGACCATGAGCGTCTGTTCATAGCTCTGGTCAAGCAGACAGACGCTCCCTCTACTCCATGTCCTCCTGAGATACAGCAGGTTGTGGACCAGTATGCTAATCTGATGCAGGAGCCCTTTGGGTTACCCAACCGGCCAACCAAGCATCGTATTGAGCTGCTGTCTGGAGCGGTCCCTCCCAAGGGCCGCATCTACAGGATGTCACCTGTTGAGCTTGAGGAGCTCAGGCGACAGCTTGAGACCCTGACCAGCAAGGGCTGGATCAGGCCCAGCACTTCTGAATTCGGCGCTCCAGTCCTCTTTGTTCCAAAAGGGAGTGGTGAGTTCAGAATGTGCATAGACTACAGGGGTCTCAACAAGATCACTAGGAAGAGCACAGAGCCACTTCCTCAGATCGATGACCTCCTGGATATGGTCCAGGGCTGCACCATCTTCAGCAAAGTCGACCTCAAATCTGGCTACCACCAAATTGAGATGGCAGAGGACGTCGTCCACAAGACGGCCTTCAAAACCAGGTATGGGACATACGAATACTTGGTGATGCCATTTGGACTTTGCAATGCACCTGGCACATTCCAGACCGAGATGCACCGCATATTCAGGCCGTACCTGGACAAGTTCATGGTTGTCTACCTGGATGATATCCTGGTATTCTGCAGGACTGCCAGGGAACATGCGGAGCACTTGGCTCTGATTCTTCAGGCATTACGTGACAGCCAGTACAAGATCAACAGGGAGAAGTCCTCTTTGGGGGTTCCCTCTGTTATCTACCTGGGTCACGTGATTTCTGGAGATGGGCTGGCCCCTGAAGCAGCCAAAGTTGCTGCTATTCAGGACTGGTCACAGCCCCAGACAGTGAGAGATGTCCGGTCTTTCTTGGGTCTGGCCTCCTACTACAGAAAGTTCGTCAGGAACTTTTCTGTCGTGGCTGCACCCATGACTAACCTTACAAAGAAAGACACTCCCTTTCTTTGGTCTGTCCACGGCCAGATGCCCTTTGCACGACTCAAACAGGCCTTGACTCGTGCACCTGTTCTGAAGTTGCCTGACCCCACTTTGCCATTTGTTCTCACTACTGACACCAGTCAGTATGGCATTGGGGCAGTCCTTCAGCAGGATGATGGTAATGGTCTGAGACCTGTAGAGTTTATGAGTAAGACGATCAAAACTCAGAAGCTTCAGGACTCTACCTATGAGAAAGAGCTGTATGCTCTTGACAGTGCCCTAAAACATTGGAAGCACTTTCTCCTGGGCAGGCACTTCAAGATCTTTTCTGATCATTCCACCCTGCAATGGTTGAAGTCCCAGGGAGAGTTGAATGATAAGTTGGCACGTTATATTCAGTTCATTGACCTGTTTGACTTTGAACTGAAACATAAGAAGGGCTGCTACAATAAGGTAGCAGATGCCCTCTCTCGTAGGCCTGACTCTTTTGCGTTGATCTCCTCTACTCACTCCTTCGGAGAGGAGGTCCGTCAGACCATTGCTCGATTACTGCCTCAGGATCCGACTTATGGACCCGTCGTCAGGGATCTGCAAGCAGATCCTAATTCTGAACCTGGCTATGCCATGAGTTCAGATCTGCTGTATACCTACAGCAGAGGAGAGGAGCGCTTGTGCATCCCTGAGGATTAGCAGCTGAGGACACTGCTGATGTCAAAGTGCCACGATGCGCGTGGACACTTTGGGTTCTTAAAGTCGTATGCAGCCCTTTCGCAGCGCTTCTTCTGGAAGGAGATGCAAAGTGATATGCTGCACTATGTGGACACCTGTGAGCTCTGCCAAAGGAACAAGGTTCAGCGTAAACCTCCTTTGGGATTGCTCAAACCTCTGCCCGTACCTGATGGTCCTGCCCAGTCTATATCCATTGATTTCACAGACTTAGGCAAGACTACCCCTCGTGGCATGCGTTAGGTCATGGTCTGCGTTGACAGGTTTTCCAAATACGTAGAGTTCATCCCCTTGCCAGAGGTAGCCAAGGTACCGGTTGTGAGAACAGCCTTTTCTGAGAGGTGGGTCACACACCATGGACCGCCCACTTCTATTGTGAGTGATCAAGACCCCAGATTCTGCAACGATGAGTGGCAGTCCTACTGCAAGGACTATTTGCACTCACGCCTGGACATGACTTCTGGTCGTCATCCTGAAGCCAACGGATTGGCTGAAGTGATGAACCAGGTCCTGTTCCAGTTACTACGCCCTGTGATCTCTCCAGATCAGCAGGATTGGGATCTTCACTTGGCGAGGGCACAACTCATGTATAACATGTCTGTCCACTCCTCGACTGGGTTCAGTCCCTACCGACTACATTGGGGACGTGAACCACGACAGCCTCTCGATGATATCATCGATAAGGCTAAGCCCGACCTTACCCCAGGCACTGCAGAGTTCGCCAGACGCTATCGTCTGGATGTGGAAAGAGCCCGCGCGAACTTGTTCAAGGACCTAAAGGCCATGATTGAACAAGCTAACCGCCATAGGCGGCCTTCCCCCATCCGTACTGGTGACTATGTCTGGGTGGCCAGTTCTGCGTTGTCGAGGGAGGAGGATATTTCTCCAAAGCTGTTGCCGCGCTACCTGGGTCCGTGGCAGGTCCTAGATACAGTGGGCGCTGATTCCTTCGGTCTGTCGTATGTCATCGACGTCTCGCTGCATCTACGAACCTATCCGGTCTTTCATGGATCGAAGCTGCTGCCTTTTACGCCAGTTGATGCCTTTCCTGACCGGCCCCCTCAATGGGGCCCACCAATCCCTGGTAAGGGATATGATGTGGTGGCCATCGAGGATGAGTGGCGCACTGGCCCCGACCGGCAGTATCTTGTCAGGTTTGCGTTCCAGCCCCCTTCTGAGAACCGACGGTTCTACAGAAGAGACTTGATCAAGAGAGCAAAGTCTGTTGTACTGCGTTACGAGGCGGCTCAGAAGGGTGACCTTCGCAGTTCGCCTCGTCTGCACCCCTAGCTCGGAGGTCCTCGCTCACGGGGAGGGTAAGCCTGCAATGACTTGCTGATTTCTGCTGCCGAGATTGACTGCGAGGCTGTATACTAACCGGTAGGGTTAGTTTTGTAATTTTGTTTGGCTGAGGGCTAACCGAGAGATCCGCCTGTGTGGAAATTCGTAAAGGACAGATCTGTAATTTCTGAAAAATACAGACCTGGTACTAACCGAGTTCCTACAGCTACCCTAACTGCCTATAGCAGGCCCGGGCTACCCTAGGACAGACAGGCCCTAAGCAGCCTATACTGCTATACGGTCCTATAGCCTATAGCCGGGTCCGGTAGAGGCCGAGAGGCTGAAACAGCAGCGGTACCGGTAGGTCCAGTCAGTCCGGTCTAGGTTTAGGCTAGAGTAGAGAGTCTATAAGTCCTGGGGGAAAATCGATTCAGGACTTTTGGCATTTCATTTTCGCAGGTRGCGTTTTGAGGCCAACCAAGTGAGCAGCGCTGAATGCCTACAGCRGCATYTGAGACATCAKMGCAGTGGAGCAGCCATAGCCAGCCATCTGAGACAGCCATAGCTGGGGCTGTACTCAGCGCATCTATCCCCTGGGGGATATCTGCGTTGKCAGGCCTATTCGGAGGTCTYCACTRAGTACATGTGGGGTACTGCTGCTACGGTAGCAGYTGGGMAGCCATAGCTGYCGTCTTCATCGKCAGAGTGACTCATCGGCACTGGGAACTACTTCGCTGTTCATGATCTGCATCTGGGTGTATGGCGCTGGCCTCTGGGAGGCTGTTTCTGTGCAGCGCTAGACTCTGAGTGTGTAGTAGTGAGTGGAGTGTGTGGTACCTGAGTGGCGAGACACTGGGTTGAGCTCTGTAACGATAATTTAGGTTAACTGTGTTGAGTTGACTCGTCATCTAGGTTACTTTCCAATTGTGATCTTCGCAGTGTCAATTGTGATTGGTTGTTGGGAGTGTGTCAGGGAGAGAGAAACACTGAGTGTACTCTCCCCTTCTGTGCATAATTGTTATTCCGCTGCTTATCTCTGATCTGTGTGCAGTTGGACCCTGTCTCCTTCTCCCCTTTGTCTCATGCATGTATGGGCGTGTGTGAGTTCTTCTGAGTGAGAGTGGCAAGCAAATTGTCAGACAACCAAGTTCATAACAGTTACATGTGCATATCGTTCAGCCAGCTGCCAAGCACAAGATGTCTTGGAGTCTCCTAGACTCCTATCACTACATGCCTTTGACAGCAAGGAAAAGCAAATTAGAGGAAGTGGGTACTGCATACGACAGTGGATAGTATCATCGGTGTTCCACGTTTCAAATTATTCAGAAGTGTGCAGACGGGCGTGTCTCTGAAGGTGGGTGTGTGTGTGAGAGAGAGAGAGAGACAGAGAGAGGCCTTAAACTCACTTCCTTCTCCTTTTCAGAAAGGGGTTTAGCCCGTAGCATAATTATATCCACGAGGTAGGGTGTTCCATGACACCTTGCACTTTTTTCTTTTTGGGCGGACCTCTTTTTTTTTTTTTTTTAATTATTATTTTGGCGCCGCATCGGGTGTGATGCGCGGTGCGGTGCGCGAGGTGCGCCAGACGTGCACTGAGGCACGCACCTCAATGCGTCGCAACTATATTTAGGACTAGTGGTAGGTAGGTAGTGAAAGAAAGATATGTTCCATGACATGGCAGATCGTCAGTTAAAAAATATGTGAGGTGAGAGAAAAATATATGGCTGTCCCCCTATGAGGAGAAGCCAGCCTTTCAAAAAATGAAAGAATCCAGTCAGCGGCCTATGTCCTTTGGTAACGCTGTGATGACCCGTCCAAACATGGACTGAAACACACAGCTGATTTCTGAGTTTTGCCCATAGACTGAATGCCCTGCTGAGTTTCCCGCTTGTTATTAAGTCTATGTGTGCACGCTTGCTGGACTGCATGTCTGTCTGTGTGCTGGTTGGCTTGAATGTTGTGTGGCCGTGCCTGTCTGAGTGCTGGTTGGCTTGAATGTGTGTATGGCCCGCAAGGGCACTTGCTCGTTCATTGGGCCCTCAGGACCGGTACTTACCTGTGGCCGTGACATTGAGGGATTGCAGCAGGAAAAACACTCAAGTAGGGGGTAGGCAGGTACCGCACCCTGAAGGGGTAGATGTGCGGGTACTGGAGGCCGAGCAGAAGAAGACAAAAGTCGCATTTTTAGAGGCCCAGTAGTTGTAGGTTAGGTCTAGGCTGGATACCGGTCCAACCAGTCTGGGTCTAGGGCATGTATGGGCAATATCAGAGTCTGCAATGATGTTTCCCTCCGAAAGGGAGGAGGTACCGGTTGCTTGGAAGGCCGAGCGGGCTGGAAGTCACCGCCCGAAGTGGCAAGCAGGCCGCTATATCTCCCAGCCGCGCGAAGAGCCCGGCCTCTTTTTCGGTGTGCAAGTTTAGCGACACACTGGTGGAGTGCTGGCTGGAGCAGCGCTATGCTCGAGCAGCGCTGCTGGGGACAAATGAGAAGGACACAAGGGAGGAAGAAGGAAGGAAGGGGGAGGAGCACCAGGGGTACTTACCTGGCTATGGTGGCAGCCATCTTCATCACCTTGGTGGGCGCTGCAACACGGAGTCCTCGACTGGGGAGAGCTACACCAAGAATCTTTGAGGCAGGGTCAGGCATGGCGGCCTGAGCTAGAGCAGCCATAGCTGCTTTGGGTTGTCCTTTGGGCATCTGATCAAGGCCTAGTAGTCCGCCATAGCCTCGGCCTATGAGAGTGAAGAGTGGGAGAGGCGGCCATGGCTATGGTGGTCCTCAAGTGATACCTGCAGTAGAACACGAACTCGGACATTGATTCTGGATCAGCCATTCAACATTGTATTATTATTTCTTGTATGAATAAGAAAAGGGGGAGATAAGGAGGAGGAGATTGTTGGGCGAAGAAGAAGAGACTTGTCATTTGTCTATGCTGGTGTACATCATCTTCTTCTTCTTTCTTACTTCCTCTTCTTCTTCTAATCCTCTCTCTCCTTTCAAGTTCATTCATTTCTTTCTGCAATAGGACGGCATTGTGCTATCTGATGGATGTGTATCTCGAAATTGGCCAGGATCATAACATCGGTATCAGAGCCGATTCTACTTGCTGGTGAGAGTTGACTTTGATGCCCTAACCCTAACCTAAGTGGATTGAGGGCACCACTTAGGGTTAGGGTTGGTTTGTGAAGGGAAGAGGGGCAGTGTGGCTGAGGGAAGCTGCCCCCACCTGGTTAGGTCACGGAGGGTCGACGTTGAACCTAACCAGGTTGCTTGAGAGTGAGATTAGGGTGGCGAGACATTTCGAGGAGGCTTCATGCGGCAATTTGAGAGGGGCGAGAGTGAGAGGCACTCGCACCTTGAATCAGATTCCAGGGAGACACTTGGCAACTTAAGGGCTGCCCTCAAGTAGGCGAGCTTGAGGGTCAGCGGCCACTCAACATCTACGGACTGCAAGTTGCTACTTCGTTCTTCAGCATCGACGGGGGATCCGGCGTTGCACTTGGGTGTTGGAGTCAGACCTTCCTAGGAGATAGGACACTGGTGTAGGGGTAGCGTTAGAGGGGTCAGGAGGATCACATGAGAGAGGGGTGAGTTCTATTCATCTCGAAGCTCAAGGCCATTCAGGTAAGTTTCGTGCACCTACGGGATGCCCATGTGTGTGTGCATGGTATGGTTTGTCCTGCTGGGGTTACTCTGGGTTTCTTTTCCTACTCCTTTGTGGTCTTGGCTGTGTGATTGAATGCATGTGATCTACCCACTCACTTGATGGATGGGAAATGAAGTATCTTGATCTAAATGTTGAGTCTTTCCACAGTGCTTTGTCTTTCATCTCTGAACGGTTGTAGTCTGTAGGTTCTGTTGGAAGTTGAAATTTCGTTTTTCAGTACAGTAGAAACTGAACTAAGTCCATGAGGGACTCCTCTTGGTTGGGACCTGGCCGCGACCTACGTGGGACCTTTGAAACCCAATGGGACCGAGCCCAAACAAGAAGAGCCCTTTGGGGCCAAATCGGTTAGGCATTAGCCCATTGTCTTCTGACTGTGTTACGAAGTGCTTTCTTCTTGGTTAGGACACACACTGCCGAGGGGATCTCGGATGAGACATTTCGCATGTATTTTGGTTGCACTATCTGTGGCTTGACTCGCACCCTGTACACCACTCAATTCTCCATTGTTGCATTTAGTCACTCGTTGTCTGATTTGCTGTACGGTCACGGAGCTAGTCAGACTGGACTCGAGAGGACCTCGTATGCAATCTGATGAGACTGGGTCGCTGGATCAGACCTCTCATATGAATTTGTTTGTTGTTTTTTGGTTTGCTACTCTCTAAGTCCAAATGAAATGCCGCTCCGGCTAGGAGTCCTATCTTCTCTTCTCTGAGCTATTCAGTCTGTTTCTCTGAGTTCATTTCTGATGTCCGTGGGGACTCGCAACCAGAAATAAGAGAGAGAGAGGAGAGAGAGAGAATAGGGAGAGAGGGAAAGTGACCGTCTGGAGTGGGTAAGGACTGGGAAAAGGAGTGTTCGTCCAAGTAAAAAGGGGAGTGTACCTCTTGAGAGTCTAATTGATTCTTTTGCTGATTGGCGTCTCTCTGACCCACCTGCCAACACTAACGGTCTGAAAATGGCCCTGCTATCCTCAGGAAACTGGCGGGCACTATTAAATGCATCCAGCGATACAGAGAAATCGTATCTGCAAGCACGCCTAGATAGTGTTAGAAAGGGAACAGGAAGCGGAGAAGAAGAGAAAGGAACAATTGCTGAAAAGTCAGGAGGCCATCTTGGGAACTGTTCCCTCGCTGACGAAAGAGCAGTGTGGGGAACAGCTGCAGTCCATACTCACCGCTATCGTCCAAGTCCGAAGGCTTGAAGATCATACCACTCAGATCGCTGACGTCTTCGCAAAATTGAAGACACTTCAGGAGGATCTGACTGATATGACCAGCAAGTACTGCGACTTGATGGTAGAGGTTGTTGCGCTACGACAGGCCCAAGTAACCAATCCTCTTCCTCTACCCCCTGGTTCTGGAGCTGCGATTGAGACTAATCTTGCCCCTCTTACCGTATCTTCTTCTACTTCTTCCTTGAGTGTGATGGCAAACCCATCGGGACCTGCAACGAGGCAGAAAACTCTGCAACTGTTGCAACCCCAAGATCTGAACCAGCGGGTGATGGTCCCAGCCACGCCGGTCCCTGTGTGGATCAAAAGGCGGTGCAAATACCGTCTAAGTACGACGACAAAGAAGACATTGAATCCTGGATCAACTCTAGGAGGGCATACTTCGAGGTGCTGGGGATTCAGCGAGAGACCAAGCCAGTGATCATGAGAATGAATGTCGAGCCGGTTGTACGGGGCTTCCTAGAAGTCCAAGCTATGCGGGCTGGGGTTCCAGAGATCGAACTGACAAGGTGGCTTAAGGCCACCCCGGTTGCCTCCCTCGAGGAGCTCCTCATTGCCCAGTATAAGGATCCACACGCTGCAGCAAGGGCAAGAAGCCAGCTTGACAAAATCAAACGCAGCAAGTGGTTCGGCTCCATGAAAAGCCTGCAAACCTATCTCAACAAGATGCTTGCTACACCTGGTCTTGAATTGACTGACCAATCTTGCTTGGATGTGGTCAAGGGCGCAGTCACCACCAATTTTACTAATCGCCTAGGCAGGGACTTCATTGGGTATATTGACTGGTTCACTCTAATGAAGGACATAGTCAGTCTCGAGGCGGTAGACCTCGTCACCACAGCAGGCAGCAAAAAGCCCATGGGCGGCAGGCGGTTCAAAGGCAGCAGCCGTTTTGCTGTGCAGGACTTGCTGGAGGTTGAAGAGGAGGCCGAAGCAAATGACCCCACTCTTGGTGACGACCAAGAACAGGACGCTCATACAGCCTGTTCGTCAGCCCATGAGTCTGATGTAAATCAAGAAGAAGAAAAATTTACTGCCTTTAAAAAAACTGCCAATGCAAGGGGACCGAATCGGAATGCAGGGAAGAACTATGTCCAACTTCCCAAGGGAGTCAAGATCCCAGCAAAACCGGAGGATGCGGCCACTAAACCATGGGTCGATCTTCGGATCACTGAAAATGATTGGTGGGGTAGACTCAAGAAGGGGGTATGCCTGCAGTGCCAGAAACCGAACCATAAGGTACAGGATTGCTATCGGCTGCAGGGAAACCAGAACCGGGCGTAGAGTCGACCTCAACATCCTCTACAGCAAGGGATACTGAATCTGATGCAAATCAGCAGTCCTCCCTTGAAGCCCAATCATCTGCTGAAGCCAAGCCTGAAGTGTGTAATGTTTTGTATGTCGAGCCTTGGGAGGATCAGGGACGGTCGACTTCCATTACGACTTGGAGCATTGGGCTGAGATGAAACAACAGCGTGCCCAAGGGACAGTGAAGTTGATCTTCTTCAAACTTCTCATAAACCACCGCTATTTCCGTGTGTTGATTGACCGTGGCGCTACTGCCAACTTTATGTCACCTCATGGGATACGCAAAGTGGGTTTGGGAATAAAGCAAGTGGCCTTGCAGAACCCTTGCCGAACCCAAGTGGGCAACAAAGAAGTTGTTCATTCTACGCATGCAGTCAAAGGTGTGCGCGCTACCTTTGACAAGGACAAAACAGTCACACACGCGTTGAACTTCCATGTCCTTGACAAGTGACCCTTCGACGCTGTCCTTGGCTTGGGCTGGCTGCAGTCCCAATGCGAATGAACCAAGTGGAAGGAGTCACTTTTCATGGTCAAAGATGCTGAAGGGAACGAGCTTCCAGTCCCCAGTGACTTTTCTGAATGTTATGAAGTTCTGCAAGAAATGGCGCAAGCACAAGGAGGAAGAACAGTTGTATGTTGCCTTTGTTCGTCCTACCCATGTGTCATCTACCTTTGCGGTTAATACCACTACTACTTCGGTTAGTGATTCTACTTCTAGTACTTCTACTTCTAGCACCTCTACTTCTCTACCTTCTTTCTACTAGTCCAAATGATCCTACTTCAGATTCGGTCGGCTCTATTCGCAACCTGCGACCTGATCTAGGTGATCCCTTCGCTGATCCTCCACCTCCACTAGTTCCACCAAACATCCAAAACCTACTCGATCGGTTCCCGGAAGTTCTGGCCGAGCCACGTGGAGTCCCCACGCGATCGGTCCGACACACCATCGAGTTGGTTGAGGGTGTTGTTCCTCCAAAGGGATCCGTGTACCGAATGGGACCCGGTGAGTTGGAGGAACTCCGGCGACAGATTGACGAAATGATTGACAAAGGGTGGATCAAGCCTTGCGAATCTGAATTTGGTGCTCCTGTCTTGTTTATTCCAAAGAAAGGAGGCAAGTTCCGCATGTGTATTGACTATCGCGGCCTAAACCGCATCACAAGAAAGAACGCCTATCCATTACCCCGAATAGATGACTTGCTTGATGTCGCAGGTGGGTTCAAGGTTTTCTCCAAGATCGATCTCAAGTCTGGCTACCACCAGATTGAAGTTGATCCTGCGGACCAACACAAAACTACGTTCAAAACACGCGATGGGCTTTACGAGTTTACGGTAATGCCCTTCGATCTCACAAACTCTCCGGCCACCTTCCAAGGCCTCATGGACAAAGTCCTCCGCGGACAGATTGGCGGTTCGTGGTGGTCTACCTCGATGACATACTAATCTTCAGCAAGTCCATGGAGGAACACGTGAAGCACCTTGAGGAAGTACAGACCATCCTCAAGAAAATGCAACTCCATCTCAACTTAGAGAAATCTGAGTTTGGGAAGGATAGTGTTATTTATCTTGGGCACCGGTTGTCTGCTGCAGGCCTAGAGCCTCAGTCCGCGAACATCCGCGAACTGCACTCTTTTCTTGGTCTTGCGTCATACTATCGGAAGTTTGTGCCCCGCTTCTCTATTGTTGCTTGTCCCGGTTGACAAGCAAAAATGTTCCCTATTCTTGGGACACTGCGTGCACGAACACCTTTTAAGCTTTGAAAAAAGCCTTGGTAAGTTATCCAGTACTCCGCATTGCAGATCCCAAACTGACATTCGTAGTTACTACGGATGCAAGTCAGTATGGAATCGGCCCAGTGTTGCAGCAAGATAACGGCGATGGCTTGTGACCGCTCGAATTCTACAGCAAACGCATGCCCAGTGTAAAGGTAGCTACTTCCACCTGCACGCGCGACCTTTATGCTTTGCGTATGGCTTTGGATCATTGGAAGCATTATCTTTTGGGACGCCGCTTCAAAATGTTCTCAGATCATGAGACTCTGAAGTGGATCAAGGAGCAAACTACCTTGTCCCCTACGCTACTTCGATGGTTCCATGAAATTGACATCTTTGAGTTGAGACACAAAAAGGGTTGTTATAATCGAGTCGTTGACGCATTGTCTCGCCACCCTGAGTACATGACTTGCCTTGTGAAATCCTACGACCTCCGGAAGAAACTAAAGGAGGAGCTCGTAGAACACACAGCCAAGGATCCGAAGCTTAGTCCCATCCTTGATCGGCTGCAGACGACCCTTGCAGTCAGCCTGATTTTCACGAATATGGGGGACTGGTTTTCCGTCGCTACAGGAACCACGACCGTTTGTGTGTGCCCAACCACGAGCCTCTCTGCACGCACTTTATGGATTTGACTCATGGTCGGAGCGGACACTTCGACATGGCAAAGATGTACGCAAATTTGTTGTGACAGTTTGATTGGCCTGACATAAAAGGGACTGCTGAGAAGTTTGTGGCTGATAGTCAAGTTTGTCAACGAATCAAACCATGCAGACAAAAGCCCATGGGGCTACTCACACCCCTTCCCATTCCCGATGGTCCCGGGGAGTCCGTCTCCATCGACTTCACCGATATGGGAAAGGTAAGTAAGAACTGCTACTCACAAGTCATGGTGATTGTTGACCAGTTTCTCAATCTGATCCCTTTGCCGCAGCACGCCCCAACAAAATTAGTGATTCATGAGTTCCAACAGAAGTACATTCTGCAGTTTGGGACCCCGAAGACTCTCGTAAGCGATCGGGACCCGCGCTTCATTAGTACTGAATGGAAGGACTTCGCGTCTCATTTGGGGATCAGGCTGTGTATGACATCTGGCTGACACCCTGAAGCCAACGGTTTGGCTGAAGAAATCAACCACAGCGTGTTCCAACTTCTCCGCTCCCGGATCAGGAAACATGGGATGAAGAGCTGTATTCCGTTAGGCGGTTGTACAACAACTCCATCCATTCTGCCACCGGCATGACACCTAACAGGCTGCATCTCGGTTGGCAGATCCGCAATCCGCTCTCCTACCTATTCCCTGAGCAGCCAGCTGGCTTAACACCCGGCAGGCCTGGCTTCAGGGCCAAGTATGATCGCTTGCTCAAGGTTGCCATTGCAGCCATGACCAAGCGACAGCACGCCATGATCCATCACGCAAACAAGTAGCGCCGACCGTCGGACATTCAGGTAGGAAGCTATGTCTGGCTCAAAATGTCTGAATTCTCAGAAGAGGAAGGGGTCTCTCGCAAACTTCTCCCACTCTATTACGGACCGTGGGAAGTTTTGGATGTGATTGGCGAAGACCACTTTGGCCCTTCGTACGTAGTTGATGTGCCAGCCCATCTGCGCACATACCCTGTGTTCCATGCATCGAAACTGTACCTCCACCATGATGCTAAGACGTTCGACTATCGCGAAGACATGATCCCTCATACAATCAAAGGCGGGCATGAGATAGACAGAATCAAACAGCACCTAGGCAAGGGACGCAACAGACAGTACCAGGTTCACTTCATGTATCACTCATTGGACAATCTGAACTGGATTTCCAAACAGGAACTGCTAGGCAGTGCACCCCGTGTTGTCAAAGCCTACGAGCGACAAATCACCACTAGCCCTGTACCTAAGATCTCTGCAAGACTCATTGCAACTGAGTACTCTAGGAACCTCTTTGCCTTGCTTGCTTACGATGCGTTTGTCGAGGACTCAGAATGAGTTACTCGCTCGAAGGGACCTCGCTCTTGAGGAGGGAGTAGTGTGATGACCCGTCCAAACATGGACTGAAACACACAACTGATTTCTGAGTTTTGCCCATAGACTGAATGCCCTGCTGAGTTTCCCGCTTGTTACTAAGTTTGCGTGTGCACGCTTGCTGGAGTGCATGTCTGTCTATGTGCTGGTTGGCTTGAATGTGTGTGTGGCCGTGCCTGTCAGAGTGCTGGTTGGCTTGAATGTGTGTATGGCCCGCAAGGCACTTGCTTGTTCATTGGGCCCTCAGGGCCGGTACTTACCTGTGGCCATTTCATTGAGGGATTGCAGCAGGAAAAACACTCAAGTAGCGGGTAGGCCGGTACCGCACCATGAAGGGGCAGATGTGCGGGTACTGGAGGCCGAGCAGAAGAACACAAAAGTCGGATTTTCAGAGGCCCAGTATTG
>BFEA01000068.1:1195564-1208184 GCA_003427395.1 Chara braunii
TCCCTCCCTCATCCCCCCCCCCTCCCGCCCGCGTCATAGACAAGATTCTTCAGGGGCGATCGGTGGTCTTCAGGGGCGAGTGTGGGTGGACAGGGTCTGATGAGGGGAAGCAAGATACGTACCTGGTACATGGAAGAGGTCGGCTATGGTGTTGACGTCATGTACATTGGTCTTCGAGAGTCAAAGTGAGCCTGTTGCGAGAATGCTGATGTAGGTAGGATAGTCAGGTGGCGTAGGCTGGGCGCTGGGCGCCAGACAGAGAGGAGCGACTTTGGATACTGTGTTGGTGTAGCCTGAGGGCTTGAACATTGGCCCATTACTTCATTGTTTCGCAACTTGGTTCTCTGTATATCGTTCCCACTCATATTCCTTGCAGAAGTTGCAGGTTTATCACAAATTATCAGCCAAAAACTTGCAAAAAGTAGGTCCAAAAAAAAAAAAGAAAAAAAAAAAGAGGGCCATATCTGTTTCAGTTTTTTATTTCCCGAAAAGAAACAAACTTACTGCTCTTGTCTTTTTTTTTTTTTTTTTTTTTTTTTTTTTTTTTTTTTTTTTTTTTTTTTGTCCCTTGTGAGAAGAAACTCAAGGATGTCAAGTGCTGACGAGTACTAAGTCGTTGCTGCAACCGTGCTGCGGTGGGCTGAAATGTGGGTGTTTTTTTTCTTTTTTTTCTTTTTTCTTTTTTGAGATGGGCTGAAATCTCATCACTGGTATGTCTTGAGTTTTGATTATCGGGTTACGGTTGCAGTGGTAAAGACACCCAGCTGCATTCAGCTGTTATGGCCGAGGTCACCGGTTCAATTCTATCTGGCTGGAGATCAATCAGGGCTACAATGACAAACTTCCTAACAGCACAAAGTTTGTAGACCGAATGTGTTCATATGGGGGGGGGGGGGAATCATATTAGATGATCGGATGACATTGTCTGTTGGGATCCCATGTGTATGACAGGTGGTCCGCTGGGGGCGGTCAGTGTTTGCCAATATCCAAAAGTTTATCCAGTTCCAGCTGACAATTAACATTGCGGCCCTCTCAATCAACTTTATATCAGTCTGTGAAGGGAGTCCCATTCCTTTGACGACTGTCCAGGTGGGTGGGACACTGGGACAGGGTTCCTTTTCCATTTTGTTGGGTAGGTGTTTCTGAATGATGTTTTTTTTTTGTTTTTTTTTGTTTGTTTTTTTTTTACATTGTGTTTTGTTTGAAAATTTACTGCATAATTTTATTGAACCTATTTTTTATTAATGTTTTCGCCTGGGGATTTCCTAATTTAGAAATTTGAGAACACCTGCCCTCTCAATCACCTTGATATATTAGTATGTGAGGGGAGAGTCCCGTTCCCTTGACCACTGTCCAGGTGGGTGGGACACGGGGACGGGGTCCCTTTTCCCTTTTGTTGGATAGGTCTTTCTGAATAATGTTTGTAATGACTTTGTATGTCATTTAAAATGTATTTATTAAATTTATTTACATATTTATTTATGTTTATGGCTGGGGATTTCCTAAGTTAGAAACATCGAGAACACCTGCCCTCTCAATCAACTTGATATCGGTATGTGAAGGGAGTCCCATCCCATTCCCTGGACCTCTGTCCAGGTGGGTGGGACACTGGGGGACAGGGTTCCTTTCCCTTTTATTGGGTAGGACTTTCTGAATAATGTTTGTATTTTATTTTAATGTATTGAATATTTATTTTTTATTTATGCTTATGGCTGGGGATTTCCTAATTTGGAATTTTTGAGAAACCCTGCCCTCTCAATCAACTTATAATCAGTATGCGAAGAGGAGTCCCATCCCATTCCCTTGACCACTGTCCAGGTCGGTGGGACACTGGGACAGGCCCGACAGGGTTCCTTTCCCATTTTGTTGGGTACGTCTTTCTGAATAATGTTTGAATTTCATTTCAATATTTTACTCATTTTGGTTTTTTCTTTCTTAATAAAAAAAATATATTGAACTGATCACAACAGATACTACACTTGATTTTCAAAGCGGTCCTTAGAAAAAAAAAAGGGGTATTTTTCTATTTTCAGCTCCTCCTTCCGGCGATTCTTCCTCACGATAAGTGATACAATGAGCAAGGCAAACATAATGAGCAGGGCACTCCAGCCAAGCCCACAAACAAGAGCACTAATCACAGGAAATCCCTAACTACTCACTCGACAAAACAAACAAAAAGTTAAAAACAGCATTAAAATCACCGCTGTAAATTTGCCACAACTCCTCCATGTGATTCTTCCGCAAGATAATAAAGTTCGAGGCATAGTGACTCCGTGATTATATAGCCGTTAGATTGATGGTGCAGATCTTCCTGTTTTTAATTCCACCATCTTAACCCGAATGGAACCCATTGTCACTATTATAGCTGCATCTGGGGCAATATCCAGTCTAGATACCGCGATAACGACCTTGTGTTCTATTCGGGGGAAGACAGACACCTCCCGTCGGCCACGTTACTGCAAGGAGCTTCAGAATCTGTCCAAAGCAAAACACACGTTGACGGGAGTCGGCTGTGAACTGGGCCCTGAAACTCAATGGGACTGTAGAACTTGGTACCTGGTTTTGAACTTGGTCCTGAAACTGAATGGGACTGCAGAATCCTGGTACCTGGCACGCAACTGGAGTAGTACATAGCATCATACTGAAAATTGGAGAAAAAAGTTTTAAAAAAAAAGTTTTAAAAACTATGTTTATTATCTTGAGGAAGATTCACATGGAGGAGTTATACCAACTTTAACCGCTGTGATTTTAATGCTGGCTTTGTTTGTTTTGTTGAGTGTGTAGTTAGGGCTTTCCTGTGTGACCAACGGGCGTAGCTCCAGCCAGGATCTTCTATCTGGTGAGTTGTAGGTTTCAACTCTTAAACCACCAGCCCAGCTGTCAGCCGTCGAAAAAAATAGAGTAGAAAAGTTTCTAGTCGGTCGGATGAATTTGGGCGCTCCTGTTCTGGCCTGTACGTTGTACGTTTCCTAAAATCGTGGCTTGCTAACGGGCACAACTTTGGGAAGGAAAAACCACCTGTACTTCCTAAAGTTGTGCCCGTTAACAAGCCACAATCTTAGGAAAAGTGCGGGCCACTACAGGAGCGCCCAAATTCATCCGACCAACTAGAAACGTTTCTACTCTATTTTTTTTCCGCAGCCGATAGCTGGGCCAAGTACTGGTGGTTTAAACTACGAGTTAGCTCATGCGAGCCCACCTTCTTCCCCCGAATACAAGGCACGGTCATTATAGCCGTATCTAGACTGAAATATCCCTCAAATACAGGTATAATAATGACCGTACGTTGTATTCGGGGGAGGAAGGTAAGTTGGCAAAGCTACCTTCCAAGGCTTGCAAGCCTGCAATTGCGCCTTTTCAAAGTGGCCTGCCGCTTTCGCTACTGGCCCGGCCTGGCCCGAATCGAAATGCCCTTACCGCGTATACCAGAACGAGAGGGACAAGTGCATTCTGAACTCAATGCGCAAAGTGTTACTTTCACAGAGTGAACCAGTAAGAGCACTACTTAGGTCTGCGTAAAGTAGAGGATTTAACCAGATTTCTAGGCTCGTGTTGGAGGGAGTTGCTGTGGTCATGACTGCCTGGTCTCCTGCTCCCGAAGACAGGAATCCCATCCACTCCTGGGATGACAAACACAAATCTCCTTTTTTTTCATCATCCTTGCGCAGGGGCCATGCTAATCTTCTCTGTATAATAGTTTGAATTTTAACAGATGTTCCGAAGGACCAACAGCGCACAAATCTCCTGAAAATTGTTAAGAAAATGGAAACGCTCCTTAGATTCCTTCTGACGTCGGTTTCTGCATTAGACTGTACATGCCATAGAGTCTCCTTCTTGTTCTTCTTCTTCTTCTTCTTTTTTTTTTTTTTTTTTTTTTAACAGGGCCTTATGGTCCTGGCTCCTTTCCATTCTGGGGAGTGACAGTCCGGTTCCTATTCCACCGGCAAGTCAGAATAGATATTACAATACACATAAACCACCCACACTTCCTTCCGTCTGGCCGAAGGACCCCTGATCAGCATTGATTGCTCCACCTTGATGGAGGATTGACTGTCAGCTTGTCGTGCCTCGCTCTTTCCTCTCAGATCAGATAACCAGATCTGTCAGATAAATCACTGCCACCTAGAAAGAGTTCCCTCATTTGTCCAAGCTAGCCTTTGTACTCCCACTTAACCGTCCTGCCCGTGATCCACGATCCCCTCTGTCCCATCTTACCTTTGCTCCTTTTATACCTCTCCTACCGGGCCACTTCCTCTTCTCCTGTTTTGTTTCTCTCCCCTCCTTCTCCCTTCTTCCTTCTCCCTTCTTCTTTCTCCTCCTCCCCTGTAGGTCTTCAGTTTATCTGATCCCATCTCTAGTTTGTTCCTAAAGCCCCCTTCCTCAAAAACCCCGAACCCTAAACCCTCGTCTGATGATAGAACTTCCCAGGTTGAGCCAGGCCGGGCGGAAGGATTTTCCCGTCCGTGAGGATCCCTTAAACCCTTAATCTCTAGACCTTCAACTATTGTCATGCTCTATGACACCCTTACTCCCGTCTTGTCCACTCCTCTTAGATGTCTAATCGTGGAACGTCTTGTCTCTCAGCGGTTATCGCTTGTTGGTGAATCCTTCCTGGGTTTGAATTGTGCCAATCCTTCCAGTGAATATGGTCTTCACGTAGCTCTGCAATCTTGCCGTTTATCAACCAGTTTTTGCTGAAGGTCGATCTCTCCTTCCTTCGTTGTTCCTCGTCCTCCGTCCATGCCTGCTTGGTCTTCCTCCATCTGCAGAGGATTTTGGCTTGTATCATCACTTTTGTCTCTATCCACACTTTTTGGCGTGGGTTGGACAGTCCTTCAATCGTTCTACTGCATCTTTCCTTCCATATGACCCATAGTGTGGTCTTTCTGATGAGACAAACCAAATTTTTTCTGCCTTCTGAAACTGTTGAGGGATATTAGTCAAGAGGAGAAGTTGGATGGGATGTTCGGGAAAGGGAGTTGTGAAAAGGGAGTCCCAGAGTGTCGATGCTATTGCCCAGTAGTCTGTCGCCTCCCTACAACGTATTAGGCAGTGGATCATGTCCTCTATCGTCCCATTATTGCAGACCATGCATAATTCTGAGCTGTTAGGATCTGAACTCTTACGCCTCTTGTGTAGCCATTGGTTCACTGGTAATGCTGAGTAGGTGATTAGCCATTGTAAGCTTCTGATTTTAATTGGCCTGATGAGTTTGAACTTTTTCCACTGGATCTGTGTGATTTTGTCTGCCTCTTGGCCCAGTAGATTGTGCCATCTTATTTTAATGATAGGGTCAGGGTACTTCGTTTTCAGTGATAGTTTGTACCCTAGTTTAACTGTATAATCGTGAATTGGGATTTTGGATTTGATATTTTTAGTCTTGTCCGGTATCCATGCCCATTCCGCTGGGTCAAACTCTAAGTTGTGGATTGCTATGTCCGGTCTGAAGATTGATTTGGGCCATGAGCTGAGGACTCTTATCTTCCTGAGTAGGAAGTAGTCCAAGACTACCGACTCAACGTCGCTGTTCAAGATAGCCGGCATGCTGGCAGCAGTCGTGGAGATTGGGAAGGAGAGGAAGGTGGCCTTGGTTTGTGAGTCTTGTTGCATGTGGGAGAATTGGAAGGCTCTCGAAGGGGTTGTTTCTTGTATCTTGATTCCCCATTCTCCAGGTTTCCATGGGGCTGCCTCCGCTAAGATATCTTTCCATTCTTGTGGAATAAGGCTGACAATATACTGGAGATTGGGTCCTCGTTTATGGCATCCTTTCAGTTGGGAACTAATTTCTTGTTATGTCTTCCATTATTTCCTGTCCTCATTCCATATGTGAGCGATTTTCCATATGCCACTTTTGACCCAGGAGAGTCATTTGTGTTCTAAGAAAAGGGGGTTGTTACCTTCATTTGTCACCCATTGGTTCCTGAAGAGCGGCTGCCTTAGAACTTCATCTTTAGATCTCGGTCTGTTGGATTTGTTTGGAATTATTTTTCTCCAGATTCGAAGTAGGGCCGTCCAGTTTGGGGTAGCCGGCCTATAGCCTTCTAGTCTGGTGTCTCTTGTTCGGTTTCTTCTGCCCGTGGCTATGATCCAGTCTTTATACCAGAACGGTCCTGACATATTCTCTGGTGAGGGTACCGGGGCTAGTGATCTGATGCTGTCCAAAGCTAACTTATGTCATGCGCTGTCTGGATTCATCAGGAGTTTAATGATCCACTTAATCTGCAAAGCTTTTGTTTCTGTTCCGGGGTCTATAATCCCTAGGCCTCCCTTTAGTGGGCTCCTTGTGACATAGTGCCATGCGACTTTAGATATACTGTTCTCTTTGTTGGGGTCTCCTGACCATAAATAGAGCCTGGCTTTTTGGTTCAATTCTTTAATGGAGTTATCCGGGGACAGTCCAGATGGAGGCCAGGTACCACATCATTGAGAAGACCGAAGTGTTGAGGACCAGTGCTCGCCTGATGAGGGACGTGAAGATACTGCCCCATCTTCCTAGTTTATTGATTTGTTTGGTCAACATGTTCTGGCCCATTTGAGGTGCTAGGCCTTCTCTTGTCATGAATACACCAAGGTACCGGGTAGGGGTGTCTGACGTCTCCCAAACCATGGCTGCTTCCTCTCCTTGTAATAATAAGGGTTCCTCGTCTGATAGCCACCATCCTATTGTTTTCCCCCAGTTGATCTTCATTTCTGAGGCCAATCTGAATGCTTCCATTGCTTTAGCCAAAGTCCTGAGCGATGAGTCGGTAGCTCTAATCAAGAGAGTTAGGTCATCCGCAAACATGATCGCTGTGGGGAAATCTATTTGATGAGGTGAGCCTACGTTGGTGGTGGAGAGCCTGTGGATTGATGGGTCCTTGCGTAGGAATGATGCAATAGCTTCCATTACAAACAGGAAGATTGAAGGGGCCAATGGATCCCCTTGTCGRAMTGAGCGGGATATCGGGTAGCAGTCCGACAGAAGGCCGTTGACTTGGMCACAGYCCGTTGCATYTTTGTATAGTATCTGRCTCCATTTTMTGAAATTCGGTCCAACTCCCATCTTTTCCATGCTAGCTTCCATAAACTCCCAGTTGACTTGGTCATAGGCCTTTTCGAAATCAAAGAAGAGTATAGCAACGTTTATTTTCCTCTCCCTAATCTTCCTTACTGTCTCATTTAGTGTCAGTACATTATCTAGGATGTATCGACCCGGGATAAACCCTGTCTGATCAATGTGAAAGCATTTATTCGTGATTTGGGTGAGTCTGTTGGAGAGGGTCTTTGCCAGGATTTTGTATGGAAGTGTTAGTAGTGAGATTGGCCTATAGTTTTTAATATCTTCTTTGTCGCCTTTCTTATAAAGTAGTGTGACCACACTTCTACTGAGTAAGTTGCCAAGTCCCCCCTTTGTCCAACTGTCGTTATAATAATTTAGCAGGTCGACTCCTAGAAGGGGCCATAACTTTTCCCAAAATTCTTTCCTTAATCCGTCGATCCCAGGAGTCTTGCCGTTATTCATGCCTAGTAAGGCTAGATGTAGTTCCTCTATCGTGATTGGTTTATCTAGTGCCTTGGCTTGTTCGGCAGTTATTGTTCGTTCCAGATGGTGAAACATTTTCTGTCTTGCTTCCCTTGTGCTGGGAGGTACCGGTGTGGAGGTTTTTGACTGGTAGAGGTCCCTATAAAAGTTTTGGGCTATCTCTAGCATCTTTTCACTGTCCGACATCACCGTCTCTGAGGCCATCGTAGGTCTCAAACCTTCTATTGTATTAGCTCTCGAGTTGGCCTTAATGCGAGCAAAGAAGCGTTTTGTTTTGTTATTGAGTCACTGAGTTCGTATTCGCACATTCTAGCTCTTGTTTGCAGGCCTTTTAAATCCCACCATCTCCACATCGCCAGCTCCTCTCGTGCCTTCTCAAAGATGTCATTATATAGTGGCGAGGAGGGGTTGTTTATCAAGTTGGTTTCGGCCAATTTTAGAGCAAATTCTAGAGACTGTCTTCTTTGTTTCCTAATGGACGCGAGTTTTCTAGAGGTTTTGGCCGCAGTGGTTGAGAGGGTGGAGTAACTTTTCTGGAACCAATCCCCCCGGGACTCGGTGCTCAAGTGTATAGATCTTTGTCCCATCCAACAGTCAATTATCTCCTTTTGGAAGGTTTGGCTGAGAAGTAAGGAGTTGTTAAGCTTGTGGAAGCTGGCACCCTTTTTGACCACGTGGTCGAAGCACATAATTAACTCTATTGGTTTGTGGTCGAGCCCTGTGTAAGCGGCTAAAGGTAGTACCTCCGCATCTTTTACTGCCCCTATCATTATTTCTGACACCAAGAAAAAATCAATTCGTGAGAAAGTCGTGTGATGTGCATGATTTTTCTTGATCAGGGTGAATGTTTTTTTGGTGGGGTGTAGGGTTCTGTATGGTTCTACCAAATTGTGGTCCAACATCAATTCTTGAATTGGTATTGCTTCTGTGGAATTGACATTATTGGAGAACCGAGATATACGGTCTGCTATCGGATTTATGGTGGCGTTCCAATCGCCCGCCACAATACAAGGGGTCAATGGTGGGATCAGATTCTGAGATTTGTCAGAAAGACCATTCTCTCCGTCGTCGAATTCTGTGCATATATGTTGATCAGCCTGAATTCCTCTTCTTTCCATTTAATGTGTAGCAGGCACCATCTTCCTTCAGCCAGATCCGCTTTCTTGTCTATAATTGAGCCTGCTTTATATAATCGAGAGGATTTGGGAATCGGGATTGCGGTCCCTTTGGAGCTTGTGGAGGGGTCAGCTGACCATAATTCATCTTTTAGGCCTCCGAGTTCCCTTGCCAGGAATGAGCGGATTTTGTTATGTTCGATCGAGAAAGTGAGATGAGTTTCTTGGAGTATTAAAATATCCACCACTTTTCTGTTCTCCATTGTTAACCCTGACAACAGATCGTTCATCTTTTCTTCTCTTTCCACTATATTCCCAAGTCGATTGACATTCCAACTTCTAATGACGAGCCCTTGAATCTTCCAATCAATGCGATCCCCTGCCTCGTTAGCCCTTAGTCTATAGCTCTCCATGGTTGCCTTTGTACCGGGTCAGGGGGATTGATTGGTGGGGGGGTCTCTAAGTCGAGGTGGGGGGGGAGGGTTTCCATGCTCGCACCCTCTCTGATTATCTTTTGATCAGTTTCCGGTCCATTGTCTTTTGATGGGGAGAGAGAACTCTCTTTCTCCGTATCTGATCCGTCTAGCTCCGTCTCCTTAGTGCCGTCATTTTCCAACTCGGGGTGCAGGTCAAACTTTTCCTTTTCATTGTCCCCATACCATGAATCGCAGTCTGAAGCGTCGCTTCTGTAGAATCTTTCGCAATCAGTAGCGTATGCTCTTGCATCCAGATCCTCATCCCCCTCCAGCAGTCCGGCTGTAACAAGATGGGCAAAGATTGTAGCCAGCAACTCCGCTAATACCCTTACGTCCGCCGGGATGCTGTAGGGAACCTTATTCACCGTTCTCCAAGGTTTCCAGATCATCCCGGATCTGAGTTGGCCGATTCTGGTATCTTTGCAACTAGAGGTGAAAAGGCCCTTGGGGAGTTCCTGTTGGATTCACTCAAGCTCTTTTGGATGCTTTATGAGTCCTCTTGCACGGAGGTGTCAATCTGCCCCTCCTCCATGGCTACAGTCTCAAATACCCCCAATGGGGTTTCTGTCGTAATTCGTTCTTTGAGGACTTTGACAACATTCGCTCCTTCCACGAAATGGGGGATTTTGAAGGATATATATGTTGCGATCTGCCATTCCTTTGCCTTCTCCACATATCTGGCTGCAATGAGTGGCCTGATGTTTCTCAGGGTTCTACGGGCCGCTTTCGCCGACTCGGTCACCGTTGGGGCTTCCCCTTTTGCTATCTGTGTGATAATGGTGAATTTCGGGGTGTATTCTTTGTTCCATTTCTTCAGTTTCTCCGTTTGGGACAGCACTACTGCCACTTCCTTTTCAAGGAGAGCCCGTTCTGATTTTTCTTCCATTACTTCTTGGTCATCATTGGAATCCAAGGAATTGCGGATCCCTGCAATGGCCTCCTTTTTACCATTTATCTGGGGCCTCTCTGTGTGTTTTAGGCAGGCTACCCGGATGTCGAAAGCATGTTCCCGTTCCCTTTTTGCCTGTTCCACGTATTCCTTGAGCCAGGCCAGAGATTGCCTGTCTCGATCATCCTCATCTGTGGAACCAGCGTCTGGTGTGCTGCACTTTCCTTCTGGCTCCCCATCCGCCTTGCCCCCTGTCAAATCCAAATCCATTATTTCCTCTGTTCCTTCTGTCGTTTTCACTTCCTTCCCTTCTTTAGACTCCCCTGCTTTCCTTCTTTTTGAGCCCATCTCCTTCTCCAGATGTCCACTATCCCCATGTAGAGATCGCTTGTTGTCAGGCTGCATTTTATCCCTCCTCTTGTATGTCACCAGTTCTGCTTGTTTTAGTGCCTCCCTGGAGATCATTGGTTCCTTGTTATATTCTTGCTCAATCTGTTCTCTTATGGTGTCTAGATCACACAAGAGATCTTCCCTTGCCTTTTCTTCTCTGATTACGTGTGAATCCGTGATGGGATTGGTGTTGATTTTCGTCGGGTTTCCCTTTACTTTCCCTGTTGCTTTCCTTTGCGATATGTTGTCTGCTGGGGGGAAAATGTCTGTTTTTTTTACAGATGGTGTCTGGTCTGCGAAGTGCCACACCCACTCGGGCTCATCCAGACTGTCAGCAAAGACCCACCCGTCGTAGCATGAGTCCGCTACGAACCATATTCCAGGCGCATCCTCCACCTCCACCAGCATGTTTGGTGAGAACTTCCGTTCTTTTGATTGTTTCGGGAACTTCGGGCAGGTAGGATCGGTTCCCAGGTGACCCCGTTCTCTGCAGCGGAAACAGATGGGTGAGGTTCTGGTTAATATCCTTACCTCTATCTGCCTGTTTTCTATTTGGAATTTCCAGGCCGGCGGGAAAACTGGGGGGTCGTTTGCTTGCACGTCGAGGATCGGTGTCATGGTTCCGCAGTGCGGGGCCAGGAATTTAGGCGTCGGTATAATCCATTTCATGATTTTGTTCGTTGTATATTGTCTCTCAAGTCTGTCGACCAACAACCCATGAAAACCGGGCTGAATATTGTCGAGCTGGATCTAGAAGTTCTCCTTCATCAGAGTTTGTTTGTAGGAGACTGCGAAAACTGGGTTCTGTCTTTGGACTTTCAGTTTTTTCCATCTCGTGATGGTGCAAACTGATCCGTGACAGTTTCTGGATTGCATTTCAGCTGCGATCCGTACATGGTCCTCGTGAATGAAGATTACCATGATGTTGTTTCGTCCCAAGGTTTGTAGTGAATAGGTGTCCCCAATCTGTTTGAGCTTCGGTTCCTTTCTGATTGTGTCAATAATCCATTTCCTCTTCTCTGTTGGCTGGAGATCTGCCCTGTGGCGTGCAAAGTTGAAGACAACTCCGTGTTTTTCATGCAGATCATCAATTCTGCGATCTTTTCTTCTGGATATTTCCAGATGATCACCTCCTCTTCCTTGCCCTCTATTATCTTCTTTTCAGTAGATTCAATTCCTTGAACCTTCGTCTTCTCTATCAAGAATTTGAGGGCTTTGTTGTCAATAATGTCGACTGTCTTCTCTAGTGCAGTCTGGACAGTTGGACCCGTGCCTTGAGTTGGGTTATAGACATCTTTCAGTATAATTAGCCCAACCCTCTCTCGTTATCACTATCTTATCAGGAAGGTCAGGAGAGAGGGTAATAGATATCGTAAAATGATCTTACTGCGACCGTCGTTAAAGGGTGGGTTTGTTTGAAAGGGGTAGAGGTAGAGGGGTGGAGGGGGAGGGGCAGTGGCTGGATTAGTTGGGCCCAGTGAAAACGTCCTGGGGACGTGATGTGGGGTCAGGATTAGAAAGGATGAGTGTTGGGGTAAAGTTTGAGTCGGGCGAGAGTTGGGGGTGGGGGTGGGATGGGAAAAGGTGCGAGTCTAGGAAAGGGTGGAACTCGAGGTGGGGTCGGGACGGGATGGGTCGGGGTTACGTGGGATTCGGGATCGGGAAGGAATCGTGGCAAAATGGGGACAGGGTCGGATGAGGATCAATGCGGGACAGGCAAGACCAGGATCGGGAGGGAATTAAGTCGAGCCAGGTTCGGGGGTGAAGAGGGGGTGGGTGAGAGTGGGTTGCGTTTGAAGTGGGTCGGGATCGAGGTGGGGGTGGGTGGGAGTTGAGGTGAGTTGGGATCAAAACGAATCGGGGTCGGGGGGGAGTCAACAGGTGGGGAGTGGGATTAAGTGGGAGTTGGGGTAGGTTGGGATCAAGATCGGAATGGAGTTGAAGTGGGTCGGGGTGGGCTGGGATCGGGTTCGGGGGAAATCGAAGGGGAAGTAAGGGTGGGTGAGAGTCGAGGTAGATTGGGGTCGTGGCGAGGTGGGAGCGGTTGGGAGTCGAGGTGTGTCGGGATCGAATTGGGTCGGGTAGAAGTCGGGATCAGATAGGATCGGGTTCGGAGGCGATTGAAGTGGGACCGGGTGGAAGTCGGGATGGGCTGGGATCGAGTTCGGGGGGAATCAAAGTGGGTCAGGATCGGGGGGGGGAGTAAGGGTGGGTGGGAATCGAGGTAG
>BFEA01000068.1:1274268-1284373 GCA_003427395.1 Chara braunii
CCCCCCCATCCCCAAAAACTTCTCAGCGGATTTGGGCTGTACTCAGCAGGCGCAGTACAGCTTCCAACTCAGATCTGAAAAAAAATTAGTGGATGGTTGTTTTCTGACTGGTCGGCAGACCGCCGACCGGTCGACCCTACTGGTCGGCTGCAATACGGTCGGTGGTCGGGGTCGGCGGTCAGCAGGGATGCAACCATGTTGTGCTCTAATTTATGTTTCTACTATTTCTTTTGTCTCCCTCCATTCCTCGCCGCTTGTTATTTTTTGGTTCCCTAGAGTTCCCTTGCATCTGGTTTTCCATATGACCCATGGTGCCGCTCTTCTCAATAGGTCAGCAGCTATAGTTTTCTCCTCTTCTGACAGATTTCCTTCCCTGTCTCTTGCTGATAGTAGGTAGTTGGTTTGTTCTGGGTACGGATTTGAGGAAATGTTCGGCCAGGTCAATATGATTGATCCCCATAGAGTAGTTGCATGTGCACACCCTATCAAGCAATGGATGAGCAACTCTACTTTTTATCCCTGCCCATTTTGCAGTGGGAGGAATGTTCCGTTCTCTGAACTTCTCTTCTGCGTGAGTCCAGCCATTCATTGACGGGGACCGCCCACTAGAGAATCAGCCATTGTAGCCTTCTGAATCTAGGGGGCTTTAGGCTGCTGTAATAATCCCATGGAATTTCGGATGACCATCCATGTTCTTCTCATAGATGTTTGGTCCATCTGCTTGATATGACTGGGCGTGGGTCCTCTGTCTTGTTCCTTATTTCGTAGCTTAACTTTACTTCATAGTCTTTCACATTGATTAGTTTTCTTGCTCTTCCTCTTCCAAGTTTAATCAACCACCCCCACTCCATTGAATCCTCCTCTTCCAACTCACTGATATCCTTTTTTGCTCTGAATTTTAGTAGTTTGCCAGGTCTGTGTCCGCTACTTTGTGCTCGTTTGTTCTTTTTTTGCTTCCATGTTCTGACTTTCCTCATATTTTTTATTATTATTTTTTAAGTTAAACTCTAACGTTGTTTTGCTCTCCTCTTTGATTTCCGCTATTTTCTTGTGATTGGTTATTAGCTCGTGTACTTCGAACTTCAAATTCTGCGATGTCGCTGAGGGTGTCTACGTGCCCAGCTGGGCGATGTATGTCCAACCAAGGATCCGCAATGTGGATGAAAAGGACTGAAATGGACAATGCAATGTTAGTGAAACATCAACAGGCAATGTACACTCCGATACATACAAAATAGCACAAAATAGCGCAGCGGAAGACTTGGAGATAAGTCCTGACCTGACCGGGACTGACGCGACACTTCATCACTCATCACACATGTGGGAGAGGAAGACTGACCGCACACATAGAAGAAAGGTCCCTCCTTTATACACGCACATGGGTAGGTACCACAGATGAGAGATGGGGAAAAGGAGAGACGAAGATGGAGGCAAGGGAGAAGACCAAGATCGCAATAGCGAAGTCCAAAAATAGTCCCTTGCTGATGTCCAATCAATGTCTGCCTCCAGAATGTCGAATCAGATCCGGGGCTATCTGCCCACAGTAACCTCTGCCTGTATCCTCTGCCTGTATCCTTTGCCTGTATCCTTTGCCTGTATCCTCTGCCTGTATCCTCTGCCTGTAACCTCTCTCACTCTCGTATCTGAAGAAGGAGGAGGAAGGAGGAAAGAGGAAGAGAGGGAGAGAGACGGGATGGAGGACGAGGAGGAAGAAGAAGATGTCGTCCTCCTCACTGTCTCACCTGCAGGTAGCTGCCACAGTACGGACTGTTGTGGTGGCCCTGTACAGGTGCCGTGCGGAGCCCCAGCTATGGCGCCAGGTAAGTTCGCCGATACAGGTAGGCCTCCGCCTCTCTCTACCTCCCGCACCTCTACTCCCTAGCTCCGCAGCGCAGCGCCAGAATAGCGCAGCCTCCAACGAGCAGCGTGTCGCTCAAGAAGTGAGCTGCCCGAACTGTGCGGTACCCAGAGTGAGGCCCAGCTATATACTGCGCTGGGCCCTACTGGGTAGGTTGCTGTGTGGCCTAGAACGGCCCGTACGGTCGAGGTCCCTACTGAGGCCCAGACCGTGCTACTGATGCAGCAAGGCGCCAAAACGCGCCTGGCCTCAAAAAGGCCCCATCCCTGTGTACCTGGCCCAAGGCATCGCCTTGGGGCCTGTAAGTCCGAAACGACATCTGCACAGACAAAGATGAGACAGCACATAAGTAAATAAATAACTGAGTGCTGCCTCAGGCTGTCCCTGCGGCCCAGAAGGCTGCCGTGAGCCTCCAGGACGCATGCTGGATGGCATGTGGCCTGGGGCCCCTCAGCAACCGCCGGGCCCCGCAAATGGGGCCCGTGTGCAGGCGCAGCATGTAACAGATTTGAGAGCTACTGAATGTGGTGATTGCTGCCTGTCTGTTGCCCAGTCTCCTACTTCCCATTTGATTTCCTTCTTTAGTCGGGCTCTCCATTCTAGCGGTATGCTATCTAATCCTCTAGATTATTTTCCAGGTTGTGGCCTCCCTTAAGATGATGCCTCAATTCTGAGGCTGTCTTCCATCTTTGCTCTTCATCCAGCCATATGTGACCAATTTTCCAAAACAATTTCTTGATTCTATCACTATCACAACCTCAATTAATGTTACAGTTACACCCAATTGTGTCTCTCTGCAATGCATTCAGCGAGCTTTGTACCATCTTACCCCAAGTACAGCATATGGTCATTATCGCTGTTGTATCTTAGACTGAACGTTGGCCCAAATACAGCTATAACGGCCATATGCTCTGTTCGGGGGAGGACAGTAGTCATAAACTGGGACAACCGGAAGTGAACCACTTGTATAAGACAACTGCCAAAGCAGCTCTGAAATTGCACGCTGATCAGGGATATCACTAACTCTGGGCAACGTGGTGAGTAGATTGTCGGGGCTCAACCTACTGATGAGTCGATAAAGGTCTGATGAAACTGTCTGCCACATAATGAACTTTTTGTGGAGTTGTGTATGGCGACACGACAATGCGCACGTAGTACACAATCAGTTTTAGGTTTGTCTGTCTTCGTTCCTTCTGTTTATTCTAGGCACTTTCCAATTGTCTAAGCGAGCACCTTTAAGTAGTGCCAAATAGTGTGTGGTTCTCTGATTGGAGTGCCTGCAGCACTGTTAGGCGGGGTGCTCTGTTCGGGATGTCTGTGGGGCAGTTCCATGGCTAATGACAGAAATTCGTCGGAGTGTCACCCTGCCTCAGCTGGTGCTGGGAACCAACAGTCTGCGGGGTTCCTCTTGTGGTGTGAGTAGGTGATGTATTGTGTTGCCTGCGCTCCTGCAATGCCTTGCTGCCCACCCGCTTGCCATGTCTTTCTCTGCAGCTTGTCTGTTTGCCGTGTAGTTTGCTTGCCTTTTGCCTCGCAGAATTGTTGCCTGTCTGCCCATATGTGTGCCTTTCTTTTTTTTTCCTTGTGTGTCGAGCGGTTTGGCTGCTTTGTCAGCGCTGCCTTGTCCATTGCTGTGTTGTTGCCTTGCTGCCGGTCCGCCTGCACTGTCGTTACATGCAGTTAGCTCACTACCGTTTTCACCCGAATAGAACACCCGGTCATTATCTCTGCATCCAGACCCAAAGTCGTGCCAAATACAGTTGTAATGACCGGGCGTTCTATTCGGGTGAAGACGGTAGGCGTTGTGTAGTTGACCGGCCTCGTTAGTGTTGCCTTGTGCTTTGTTGAATCATTGCCTTTGCGGCTGCAGCCTACTGTGTTCCACTTTGTGGTGTTGCCTGATGGTCGTCCACTTCCAGCCGGGGTTCAAGGAGTCAATGACTCGAAGCATCAATATGGGGATTCCCGGTTCCGCAGATTGTCGAGGGTTCAGCCTCCTGATGAGTCGGTGCAACTCCGACGAAACAGTCTCTCATCATCGGTTTATATTTTTTTCGGTCTTTCTGTTCTTTTGGGGGGACTTCTATTTTTATCTGGTTTGCCTGTTCTATGTGCTTGGTGCCATCTGCCCTTCCGCCTCCCCCGTGCCCTCCAGCCTTTGTTATTTGCTGTTGCATGCCGTCATATGCCTTGTTGTCTCATGGCTTTGTGTGCCCACCCTCCTTCCCCCTGCCCTCCATCCTTTGTCCTTCGCTGCTGCATGTCTTCACATTCCTCGTTGCATCATGCCCTTTCCATCACTGTCTACCTTTTTTGTTGTTGCCTTGTGTTCATCTGTTTTCCCACCCGCCTCCCTTGTGCCCTACAGCCTATGTGCCTTGCTGCTGCCTGTCGCCGAATGCCTACTTGCCTCCCCGCCTTGCCGTTCACCGTCTTTTGCTTTCTGCATAATTGCCGAAGACAATTCATTCCTGAGTTAATTATCTTCCATGTTCTCTGCAGGTGGGTAGGTTGTTGGCAGATTGGATTTCGTAGTGATCTTCTTTTCAGTGAGCTTATCTAAAACACTCAGTTTGGGATGACCTGTACTTGGTGGGCAACATGGTAGTCTCTGTTTTGCTGCTTTCCCATGGGTAGCTGTGCACACACTAAAAAGTAGCAGACACTAATGTGGATGCGCCAACTCAGCCGGGGACCATGCCAATCGTGACAAATAGTGTAAACGTTGTCGGAATTGCTGCAGGCGATGAAGGCCTGTGCCCCTCTAATACCGCGATTGCTGTTGAAAGTCCACTGCCACCATCACCACCTCCACCCCCACTACCATCACCACCCCCCCAACCACCACTGCCACCACCACCACCACGGCCACTCCCCCCGCCACCACCACCACCACCACCACCGCCACCTCCCCCGCCAACATCTCCCACTACATCATCTCCTCAGTTATCTGCCTCCTCTTCTTCCTCTTCCTCTTCCTCTTCTCCCTCTTCCTCCTCCTCCTCCACCTCACATTCCTTCCCTTCGTCATCGACCTCATCATCAACACATTCATGGTTAGATCAGCCGTCACACAGACCCTGTCGGCAGAGGCATCTAGCGTCGGATCGACTTGTAAGATGCCTCTTCGGGGGAGATGTTCCCTATCTCCATGGCCATCTCCAAGACAGCAGCCTCATTTGTCTTGGAACAGCATGATTACCACGCCCCCTGCAGAGGTCAGAGATCTGCTCTGACGACATGCTCACAATCGGACGGAGCGACATCATCGCTCTTAATATACACTAGCTAGGAATAATACATATCGAGTCCAGGTCATTGGCATTTATGGGTAGGCGACTGCAACTCCAGCCTGCTCCACAAAATCACGTGCCAGGCATAGATCTTTGCATTCGGGCATACATCTTGCATCGTCCAGGTCATTTCAGTGTTGTTAGCTTTGCGGATAATTCATGGACCCTATGGGATAATGGCAGTAGGGTGCATGCAACAGGAAATATTAACTCTTTCTATCACCAGGCGGTAGAACATCACTCGGTCTGGCTCGTCCATCTGAAACAGTCGTCGACGAGCACTCACAAGCACTACAGCCTCTGGAGAGAAATCCGGCTGAACCTCCTTCTTCCCCTATGCATTGTGGATCGGACGGATTGTACCATGAACAATGAAGGGACCTTTCCAAGGGATGGTGGTTGTGCCCTCCCATTGTGTCGTTGCACAGCTACAGTTCCGTTAGCATGGACACGGCATATCCTCTGCCCGGAACACTATGAAGGGATGGTCGCTGCCAGCCTCTGCCACGAAAACTGCGATCCTTGATTACTTGCCCAACATGCCGTTACGGCCTTAATCTGCCATGCTTAAATAGCTGCGCACGTCAGCCCTCATTCCTGCTGACATGTCAGCAGCATGCCATGAGTTGTCGATGTTTCCAAGAAGCTGTCATGGAAAGTATGTGTCTGTACTGCGTGGACTATCCCCAGTGCCATCATCCACCACATCGTATCCTAGCATGTCCCACATGCGGTTTTGGGCATACACCTACTGCAACCGCATACGGATTTCCTCCTTCCTTCCCAGACAAACGACTGGCGCAGCAGCACGAGGAGGAAATTAGACTATCATATGAACCACCTACAGAGTGGTGTACTGATAGGTTATCGCCGCCAGGGCGAGCTGTTGGAGACCAAATCCTGCAGCAGCCAAACACCCTTGCTTCAGATCAATCCCTGTCGTTGTCTGGCCATAGAGAAGGAATAAATACTGAGGAAATCCAAGAAACCTGCTCAATGCTGCCTTACGCTGACGCACTGGAGATTCAGCTAGCATGTGGTTTGCATGCCTTGTGCCATGAGGATTATGAAGGGCTAGCCCATGTGAGTTTTTGTCTTCATATATATGATGACAGTCAATACTGCACTCATCATACGGCACTCTGACATGTGATGTCCAATTTGTAGACAGGGACTCGAACGGCAATGCCTCTACAATTGCTGTCGGTGGAGCTCTGCATTCCTAGCATGTAGGAGCCATGTAGCCTGTGCTTGAACAGTCGCGTGACCACGTCTTCCAGCCGTATGCACGCTGGTCATGCAGATGAGTGCAGGTTATAATTGCCCTCAGATCGCCAAAAGCACTGCACCATCCGATTAAGCTTAGTACTTGACCGCCCTTTCTCTCCAATCACAGAGCTTACTTTGATTCGCACTCTGTTTCATTAGTTCCCCTCAGCATACATATCGATTAACACGCTCATTCCATTCAACTCGTTTCGCTACTTCTCTTCATCAGTGAAGACATTCATGTCACACACCTCTAAGCACATAGTGCGCTTAGATACGCGCTCTGTTTCGTTGTTTTCCTTCAGCATACACAACAGTTAACGCGCCCTTAATCCATTCACATGTATCGTACTCCGATTAGTTACATGATGACATTCACATAACAAACATCATTCCTCTCGACTCGACGACTGCAGCCTCCACCAAGCATCCATACATTCTCGAAGAAGTGAGCAAGCCTATTCGTGACACGCACACCGACTCAAGACGTCGGCTCCGACAAGACTCGTAGCTCGGCTCACGACCGCAGCAGGTAGTAGAAAAAACTCACATCCTTCCGAAGTCAAGAAAGATATGTTGACAAAGCTCATAGGTGATGCTCGAGACAGCGTCTCGCGCGAAGCACATCCTGGCAAAACGCCCGACGCGTTTCTGCTGTTGCTAGTGCCAGCGTCTTCAGGGGCAATCCGAAAGGTAAAATTCTCCTACTCCTTCAGTCTTAAATATCAAACTAGCTCCTTTTTTTTTTTTCTTTTTTTTTTAATCTTTTTTTTTCAATATCAAACTAGCTCCTATGTTTTCCTTTTCAAAAAATCTAATTTCAAAAAGCCTCTTCTTCCTGCTACAGTAACTGTGTTACCCTGCCATTTTTCCGATCTCTAACGCCCGCGATACATCCATTCCCCATAGCGCCCCCACCTACCCGTAGTTCCGTACTTTGTTCCCTCTCTAAAGTCCGCCTTCATTCTCTTTTCCAAAAACGTTTTTGCCCCCACCTATCTCTTGGTGGGGTAAGTTTCTTCGCATAGGCCAAAGGCTCATGGAAAAAAAAAAGAAAAAAAGGCCAAAGGCCCATGGGTTTCTCAGTGTAGCTGGAGACATTTAGATTAGAAGTCCCGAGCCGCGTCAGACTCGGGGGGATCGATGATAGACCCTGAGGGGGGCAAGCGGTGGGTTGGGGGTAACCGGGGATTACAGCAGGGACAGGGGGGCTGGGTAGGAATCCGAAGGGTCGATAGATGGGTTCAGGTTGGGGGGTGGGGGTGAACAGGGTGTTATTAGGAAGTTGGTAGCAGGGGTGCCAGGGGGAAGGTCAGGAGTATGAAAGGGATAGCTTTGAGCTCTAAGCTAGTAGAATGAATTGTGGGAAATGTGATAAGCGAACACTGGGTAATGCTCCCGTATTTACCCGTCTTTATGTGGGGAGGCCGGTCCCCGTGAGCAGTTGCTATAACGTGAATCAATGTGTCTTTTCCTAAAAAAAAATAAAAAAAATAAACGATATTGCCTGCGCAGCGAGCCTATTTCTTGAAGCGTCCGACTCTCTCCGTAAATCCGTGCTCGATTCATTTACATGGAAAGTTGGAAACCCCGCCTTCGCTTTCTCAGAAGTCCAGTTTGAATTTGCGTTTCACAGAAATCCCGCCCATTTTCATCACCGCTTGAATCTACTACCGGTTTTGCGCTCAATTCGTTCTCGGCAACCCCGCCTTCACTTTTCCAAATTCTGAATCCTTTTCCACAACCCCGCTCTTTTCAGTACCCGGCCTCACCTAATATTTTTTGCGACTTGTTCCAGCTCCGTGGCCACTCTGTCCCTCGCCCACCCGGTCAGGATAACGTCCAGGTTCACACAGTATCTCGACCCACTCGTCCCAAGCCCCGTCTATGAGTCGGGAGAAGAGTTGCAGCCTTGAGTCAAAGAACTCATCTGGAAGCTTCCTTAACTCAATTTTTAGGGCCAGGAGCGTAGGCCCACCTTCCTGCATGAACAGGGTGTGGTTCCAAATCCGGTGTAGGCACCCGGATATCACAGCCTTTTTCACCTGATACGCCGAGTAAGACTCTCTCTCTCTCTCTTTTTTTCTTTTTTTTCCGCCAAGGCTGATATTACCAATAAGAAGATTGAGGCCGGGGTCCGCACACTCTACCCCGAGTAACCGAACCGAACATGCTGAGATCCGGGCTCAGCGTTCCTCATATGATGATGATGATGATGATGATGATGATGATGTTGCACTTCTGCTGATTCTATGAAAACCGTGAGATAATGATACTAGTGATGATGATGCTACTGATTTTTTATTTATTTTTTAATTTTAATCAGATTCTATGGTAAGATATAAACTACAATAGCAAAAACTGGCGTCACAATCTATGAGCAACTCCTAGTCTTCCCCCGTATACCAAACACAAACCGAGTAAGACTCAAGATCTTGCAGTCGCTGAAACACGGCATCACAATCTATGAGCAACTCCTAGTCTTCCCCCGTATACCAAACACAAGCCGAGTAAGACTCAAGATCTTGCAGTCCCTGAAACACGACCTTACCCCCCATAAGTAGCAGAGGCCTACTGGCCGTTACAGCCATGCACCTTACACAAACACAGTCCACACCTGAACTGTTCCTGTCTGGTCTGTTGAGGCGGCTACTTACCGTAGGTAATGACTGCTCCTCAATTCAAAATTTAATGCAACCCAACCACTGACTGGCCTTACGTGCCATTCTGGAGTAGTCTGCTCCAGCAGTGACTATCTAGAATCCTGTCAAAATTCCACCTCCCATTTCCTTCCTCCCTCATCCTGTGTACTATTAGTAAATGCATATGAGTGAGCATCATTAAGAGAACAGAAAATATAGGCTGGGGATCTGAGGAAAGAAAAATGAACAGGAATATACCTCCGCCTTTACTCTGCCTCCTTTCATAGTATGTAAGTGGGCCGTTGTGGCACACGGGAATGTGGGCAGCTCGCGCTCAACCACAATCAACATGGCGAGCCTTGTACATGAGAGGCACAGTAAAAGGGGACCCGCAAAAACAAATGAAAGGGGTATTGCGAAGAAAGTAAAAGTGAACTCGATTAAGAAAGGGATTTAAACGCTTCTATTATACTCCATGTTGCTTGCTACAGAGGTAAAACTGTTTCATTGTTGGATTGCCTCAACTCAAGGGCCTTCGTTGTCTGCAATAGGATTATAAAGCTGCTTCAATTTTGCATCTACTCGTATGGGCGGGATAGGGGCTTGTTGTGGTGAAAATTTAAAACACACACTGTGAAAATTGGATGCGGTGCTTCCATAGCCCACACCCGAACCGGTCCGGTCCGGTCTGTAGGGGTGGCCACTCGCCATAGTTTTTTTTTATTTTTTATTATTATTAAATTTATTATTATTATTATTATTATTATTTTCAGAAGTCTGCTTCAGCGGTGAATATTTAGAAATCTGTGAAACCCATCATACACCTTTCCCCTGCTCTTTGCATGTCATACTCTATCCTGCCCTCCCGTTGCCCCTACCTCCCCTGGCCCATACTCCTAGAGAACTACGCCTTCTACCCCTTACCCTCCACCCTCCCCTCCACTCCCCTTGTACTACTAACAAATACATACGAATGAGCATCATTAAGAGGATAGGCGATATGAAGATCAGAAATGAAATGAACGGAAGTATGAAGATGAAGG
>BFEA01000068.1:1308319-1322854 GCA_003427395.1 Chara braunii
TCTCTCTCTCTCTCTCTCTCTCTCTCTCTCTCTCAGTGTATTTATATATGTTTATTAAATTATTATGCTATATATTTCTGTTTGACGAAATATGTCGACATAGTACCACAGAGAACTGCCCAGTGAATCGTTGGCAGAATTGGAAAAATAGACGAAAAACAGGGGTCTGTGACAAACTGCTTCACAAGACTTTCACCAACTCATCAGGAGGCTGGATTGAGTGGCGTTACACAAAAGCATGGAAAACACGTCCATGATCAGTGTGTAAATCGCCACTACCCCATCATGGCGAAACCATCTGCGAAACAGAACTTCCATACCCAGAAGAGCACAATCATCTTGCAAGGCCACCGACTTATCATGAGGATGGACCCTCGGCAGTCTCCGAATCCTACTGTGATTGAGCCTTTGAGTCATAATCTGCTTCAACAGTTAGAGCCCTATTGCGACTGCACAACTGGGCAGATCACAGCACGAGTGGCAAGGCAAAGCAGGCAGTGGGGGGTGTGGATGGGCAAGAATGTGCACAACAACAAAGCAACAGCCAGGCACACAGTGGATCAAGAAGGCAAGCAGGCAAGCAGGCAATGAGGGAGGCAACAAGCAAGCTAAGCATTCACAAGGGAAGCAACAGAAAGAAAATAAAGGGAAGCAAGTGGAAAGGTGGAAAGTGGGGGGGGGGAAGGGGAGGGGAGGAGGCAAGCAGGCCGACAAGCAGTAGCGTGGAAAGGCAATGGAAGGCAAGCATGTAGGGCGATGGACAAACCCCAAAGAATTCCACACACACACCACCAACAAAAGGGAATTATTATCACTTACACCACACATAGAACTCTATGGACTACTAGTCTCAGGCCACCATCATCAATTTGATGGAAGTGCGAGGCTAAAGGCCTCGGTAAGCCCTACTGGGCTGTGGCATACTGCGCAGCCACACGGGCCTGCCGGGCCCGACCAGCGTTCTCAGCCTAAAAGCGTGAAAACAAGGGCCTACAGGCCCTGTGTCGTTTCAGCCTAAAAAGGGCCCTCCAGGCCCTGAGTCTTTTCAGCCTGAAACGGAGGGCCATTTTCAGGCCCTCATAAGATCGACCTGCCCTGAAACTTAGGCACCAGACCAGGGTTTTAGCACAGGCCATTTTGGGCCTGTTTTCAAGACAACCCTTGTTTGAACTTCAACACCAGGGTCTGGCACGCTTTGGCATTGGCAAGAGCAGCCTCCTGGACGGGCCAGCACTATATAAGACTGGCCCGCCCTGCAGGCTGCAGGCAGTCACGAGGTAGTTCATAGGGACTTCCCAGGCACTTCACGTGCAGGAGGCAGGAGGCATTCTTCAGGATTCGGCAGCAGCACTCTGGAGGAGCGCTGCAGTAGCAGTAGTAGCGTTAGCAGTAGTCTTCAGCGCTGGGCGTTATTAGGAGCTAGAGTAGCATTGGAGAGAGAGATGGTTGGCGGAGGCCAGGGAGACTTACCTGTGGCGCCATAGCTCCAGCTTCGTCTTCGATGTACCTGCAACAAGGCGCCACCTTCACAGGTTAGTACCGGACTGAGAGAGAGAGAGAGAGAGAGTTCTTCTTCTTCCTCTTCCAAGTCCACCATCTCTCCCTCACCCTCTCGCTACCTAACTTCTCAGTATCTGCAGACTACGAGACAGAGAGAGAGAGATTGGTGACTTTGGGACTTGACGACATCTGGATCCAGACTCGACATTGGGATTGAGACATTGGATGAGGGACTATTTGGGACCTGTACCAAAGACTTGGTGTTGAAAACATTCCCATCTTCCCCTCTTCTTCATCTAAAACCCCTCCTCTTCGTCTGTGTATGGTTGGGGACTGGCGCATTCTTCCTGTGTGAGCGCCAGGCCCCTTCACACCATGGAATGATGATGATGTATGTTGTGTCTGCATTGCAACATTGATTGTTCGGATCATTGGTATATTAGCCTTCCGCTGCGCTATCTTGTACTATGTGAGAGAGGTCGGTTCTTGTTCTGGTCTACACCTTTATGGTATGCGACAGTTTGGTATCGGGGCGGACCTTTCAATCAGAGGATCCGCCCAATCAAGTAGCCAGCTTGCTTGATCTTCTGATTGTTGAATGATTGATTGATTGAATTTTTTTTTTTCAGGTCCTTATGGTCCTGGCTCCTTATCCATTCTGGGGAGCGTCAGTCCGGTTCCTTTCCACCGGCAAGTCGAGAATGAAATACATGGTGAACACCCTCACGCTTCCTTCCGTCTGGCCGAAGGAACCCTGACCAGCATTGATTGCTCCCTATCCGGAGGATTGACTGTCAGCTTGCCCTACCTCTTTTCCTCTCATAGATTATGCTATCTCTGTCAGATACTTCGTATAAAGCAAGAAAAGGGGAGAGTTGTCTTGGCTGTTGAGATCACAATCTCAGTTTGCTCTTCATTGAGTCCCTGTTTTTGTGGTATGCCACTTCTTCCATACCATCCTGTTGTCCGCCACAGTGGCGATCTTTCCCTGTAAGAGCCAGTCCCTTTTGAATTTGCGTCTCTTTGTGGCTATCCTTTCTGGTCTTCCTTTCGTCGTCATGGTCACTTCTCTCCATCTGGATCGAATCTCTGTTTCAGCCATTCTCAGCAGTAGAGCCCACATTTCCTCTCTTGGCACTTCAGTTCCTTCGATCGTCTTGGAGCATCTCCTCTTCCAGATAACCCATAGAGCCAGCTTTCTGAGTAGATGGAACCAGACATCCTTGTCGCCTTTGAGATTGTTAGTGTCGTTAGATAGGAGCAGGATGTTCAGGGGGGTTGTGGCCGGGGGAGGTGATGAGAAAAGGATGGTCCATAGGTCGTGCACTTTATTCCAGATCCATGATGCTTTTGTGCAGTATAGGAGGCAGTGGAGTACGTCTTCTACGGCGTTGACTGTGCAAAGTCTGCATATATCAGTGCTGTCGGGGTCTGTGTGTTTTCTCCTCTTGTGAAGCCATTGATTGGTTGGCAGTGCTGCGTGCGCTATGAGCCATTGCATGCTTCTAATCCTTGCCGGTCTAATGGTTAGGAATTTCGTCCACGGGATGGATATGGGGGTCGAGGGGTCCAGACTCAAAATATCCCTCCATTTGCTTTTGAGTCTGGGATCTGGGTCTGTGGTCTGTAGGCCTAGATTGATTGATTGATTGATTGATTGCTCATTAGTAAATCAAGTAGGACTTCGTCAAATCTCTGCAATTTTTTTTTCTCTTTCTTGCAACAAATATCTGAAGATTTTTGATAGTAGTGTTTCGTTTTATCTGAAGATTTGTGATATTATCATTTTAAATATCTGAAAATTTCTGATAGTAGCATTTCGTTTTATCTGAAAATTTCTGATAGTAGCATTTCGTTTTATCTGAAAATTTCTGATATTAGCATTCGTGCAAGGAAGATGAGCAATAGCGAACTTCAGCAATCAAACAGCATCATACATATGAGTCCAGATAGTCGTGACCTCGAACCAACAGCAGAATTGCATCACAAGATTCACCAAATAAGAACACACCAAGAGTTCATAATTGACAATGCTGATATAGTCCCATCATCATCAACGAAGAACCAGAGTTGATCTCCTATCTGGCGCTCGGCGCCCAGACTACATGTGGCAGATCCTATCTAGCCTACACTACGATGCCGAAAGATGACGTCAACAGCAATCCCGAAGTACGAGCATATGGCGATCAATGTCGCACGCTTCCAGCACCAGGTATGTCTCTCGCCACACTCACAACCTCGTTCCCCAACACACAGATGCCACTAGCACCCAAGGACCACCCTGCGCTTCACCCAGCTTACAGCAGCGCAGCTCGGCTATGGCTGCGTGCTCCTTCCCTGCTCGCCCATGAGAGCGTAGGCACCAGCCAGCAAATAGCGCAGCAGCGCTTGCGCAGCATGCAGCTAGCACCCGAATCCCGAATACGGAGGCAGGCCCTTTGCTATATCGGTGGTCTGCCTGTGTGCAGTCCCAGGAAGCTTCCAGTAGGCCCCGGTAGCCTGAGGCACGCAGCACGGCAACCGTGTAGTGAAAAGCAAAGGCAACACAAACAAAGCAACAACACTGCCGAGAACGACAGGGCGAGCGGACCAGCAGGTCGGCAACCATGGAGCGGAGCACAAGGCACCAGCAACAAGGCAACCAACCTACAGGGCACACAAGCGGCAAGCACGGAAGGCACGGCCAGTGGATGAGCAGGACGGCAGCGGAGCAGCGAAGCGCAAGGCAACACCAACAACACGGCCACACCGCACAGCGAACACATCAACGTGCAAAGAACCACACGCGAAGCAAGCGGGACAGGCAGTAGGGCAGCGGCGGAGCACAGACGAGGACGTCCACACATGCAACACGGAACAAAGCAGCGCATGACCTACTCACATCACGATTGAACCCCGCAGACTGTTGGTTCCCACCACCCACTGAGCCAGGGAGACACTCTGACGAGCATCCGGCATCACCCATAGGCAACACAGACATCCCGATCCGAGCGGCCCCCCTAAGAGTGCAGGTGGCACTCCAAACTAGGAACCACCGACTGTTTGGCACTACTTAAGGGTGCTCAGTTGGGCACACAGAAAAATACTTAGAAAAAAATTAGAGGGAGGACAAACAACAGGAAAAAGACTGACAAATAGAAAACAGAATGTGTGTGTGTGTGTGTGTGTGTGTGTGTGTGTGTGTGTGTGTGTGTGTGTGTGTGTGTGTGTACAGATCACGCCTAGCATTTCTGCTATTGTGGTACCACGCAAAAGTGATGTACCTAGGACCGGGACTAACAGCTAGTCTCCATCATGAACCTACATAGTGTATAGAGATGAGGGGCTGTTTTAATCCGATGGCAGGCTAGATTGATCGCGTCAAAACAGCAATCATGCACATAAGCACACAAGGCAGGGGAAAAGACAACAAACAGCAGATAAGAAACGGCAAGGCAGAAAGCAGCAAGGGAAAAGCAGTGAGGCAACAAATAGGCTGGAAGGCAGAGAGGGAGGCGGGAGGACAGACAACACACAAACACAAAAGGCAAGGAAAAGACAAAACAACCAGGATCATATGTAACGTCCGTGGACACCTGATTTATTGTGCCTAACCAGGAGACAAGAAACATACAAGTAGTAAAGCGCAAAAAGGCAAAGCAAAAAACGAGTGGTGATAGATTGTTTCATCGGATTTGCACCGACTCATCAGGATACAGATTCTGAACCCTCGACAATCTGCGGAGTTCCCATATTGATGCTTTGGCTGACCGTTGTTGAAGGCAGACTGCCCTGCCAGGAGGCAACATCACAAGCTGAACATTGCAGCAGGCAAGGACTCAGCGAAGCACCGGGCAACGCTGCACGGGCTACCCAGCTGCACAATATCAAAGTGAACTGCATGGAATGACGACACATTGCCAAGCAAACAGGCAGCATTGCAACAACACAGTGTCAACGAAGCACGAGACGGCACTGCCAAAACAGCCAAACAATATGGCACACAAGCAAAGCGCACAGGAAGACAAGGCACGTGGATACGCAGCCAGGCAACAGCCCAACGAAGCACAAGGCAGCAACAATGCAGCCAAACTTCATGGCAACGCACTAGCTGAAGGACATAAGGCAATCCACACATCCAACACGAAGCAAAGAAGTGCATCACCTACTCACACCACAAGTGAACCCAACAGACTGTGTTAGTTCCCACCGCCTGCTGAGCCAGGGAGTCACTTCGATGAATATCTGTCATCGCCCATAGGAAACACAGACATCCCAGACTGAGCGGCCCCCAAAAGAAGTGCTGCAGGCACTCCAGACAAGGAGTGACCGACCATTTGGCACTGCTTAAAGGTGCTCAGTTAGACACAAAAAACATACTTAGAAAAAATACAAGGGATTGAAGGGAGACAGAAACAGGAAAAACAGGAACGAAGATATACGAAAATAGAAGGACGTGCATAAAGATGATTGAGCGTGTGTGTGTGTGTGTGTGTGTGTGTGTGTGTGTGTGTGTGTGTGTGTGTGTGTGTAGTAAACTGCCACTGCAACACACCTGTTTTCGACCCAGATGAGCAGATGCAAAATTGACAACTGTACCTCCGAGTCTGTAGCAAGCAATGAAGCACGCGAAGATGAGCAAATCCATAATTGAAAAAGCTTTTACGTCTGTACCAATCAACATGAACCACAATAGAACCGTTCGATTGCCTTCTCCTTGTACAGCCCTTTCTTTGTTATCTTTTACGTTACCTTTCTTAGGGGTACCCCTTTTTATTTCTTCTTGCAGGTCCCCTTTTACTGTGCCTCTAACATAGAAGGCTTGCCAAAGTGCTTGTGGTTGAGCGCAAGCTGCCCACACCCCCATTTTGCCATGACGGCCTGCTTGCACGCTACTATGAAAGGAGGCAGATTAAATGGGGAGGTATACTCCTGTATATTTTCCCGCCGATCTTCAGCTTATATCCTGTCTGTTCGCTTAATGATGCTCTTTGGTATGCATTTAGTAGTACTACACAAGGGAAGGAGGATCGAAAGAGGAAGGGGAGGAGTTCAGAACAGAGGAAAGAGAGACTTCATGGGGTTCTCAGTACTCGCCGCCAGAGCAGACTACCGTAGAATGGCACTAGAGGCCAGTCAGTATTAGGGTTGCAGAGAAATTGGAGGTGAGGAGCACGCATTGCCGATGGTAAGTGACCACCCCTATAGACCGGACAGGACCAATTCAGGTGTCGACTGCGGAAGCACCGCATCCAGTTCTTGCAGTTGCAGTTGCAGCTGCTGCATCAAATGGCATGGTGTAGACAGATGTCACAGGCTACATGGCGCCTACATGCTAGGAACACAGGGGCACATGGACCTCAATGATATAGGCATTCAATTTGCCATTCCAGCCCGTGAGTAGAATGTTGACTTTGTGTGTGTGTGTGTGCGTGCATGTGTGTGTGTGTGTGTGTGTGTCTCTGTGTGTGTGTGTGTGTGTGTGTGTGTGTGTGTGTGTGGTTAAGTATAAAGAACCCCAGCGGTCAAGCTTCACAGCCGACAACCTTTTTCAAAACAACACATCGCAAGGCTAGAAGCGGCAGAACACGAGCACAGCATTCAAACGAGGATGTCATTGTACAAATGGACCAAACCCTCATGGTTGAGAGAGAACGGTTGAGTTGAGAGGAAAGGCCGCAGAGAAAGTAATGACAACAAGTGGCAGCAAGGAACAAGGGCTGGAGGGCATGGGGGAGGCAAGTGGGCAGACAAACAGTGCAAGGCAGTGAAGGGAAAAACAGCCAACCAAAGAAACACAGCAAAAACAAAACCAGCAAACCAAAAAAATTACAAGTACCAAAGAAAACAAAGACCACAAATAAATGATGATAGATTGTTTCGTTGGAGTTGCACTGACTCATCAGGAGGCTGAACCCTCGACAATCTGTGGAATCCAAATATATTGATGCTTCGGGTCATGAACCCTTTGAGCCTTGTTGAAAGCCGACTGCCAGCAAGCAACACCACAAAACGGAACAGAGCAGCATCCAGCAACTCAGCGAAGCGCCAGGCAGCACTGCCGGAGCAACCCAACTGCACACCGGCGAAGCTAACTGAGTGGAACAACAGGGCAAGCGGACGGGGGGAAGCAAGGCAACAACACACCGACACACAAAGCGGCGCTGCAAAGCAGCCAAACTGCACGGCACACGAGCAAAACTCACGGGAAGACGAGGCATGCAGATGAAAGGCAGGCCACCATGCAGCGAAGTACAAGACAACAGCAGCAAGGCAACCAAACCACACAGCTGCAACATACCACCTGCAAAGAACGACATGAGGAGCAAGCGGGATGGGCAGCAAGGCAGCCGTGAAGCATAGACAAGGCAGTCCACACATCCAACAAGAAGCCAAGCCATCGAAGACCTACACACACCACAAAAAGAACCCTGTGGACTGTTGGTTCCCACCACCCGCTGAGCCAGGAAGTCGCTCTGATGGACATCTATCATCTCACCCATAGACCATATGCACCACAAACATTTAGACATGTCTCCCTAAGAGTCCTGCCGGCACTCCAAAAAAACAGCCACCGAATGTTCAGCACTTCTTAAACCCCCAGTACTTGGCCCAGCTATCGATGCCGAGCCTTGGAGCACCCTGCGTGCCAAAGTTTTGACGAACCGCCAGCGCGACGTTTTGTTTTCATTTTGGCTGGCACCTCCAGTCATTGTGCCCTGGTACCCCAAAGCCCTAAAGGCGTGGCGCATTAACGGGGAAGCACCACGGCCGACGTATGGGCCAAGTACTGGTGGTTTAAATCTACTCACTCAGACGCAGAAATAAAAACAAATGAAGATACGAACTGGGCTAGCTGAGGCTAGCTCAGTTGGTACACCCATGAACTGTTGAAATACTGACCTGAGTTTGAATTCCAGATGAGTGAAAAATAACTCCGAATTTACCTGCAGCCAGTCAGTTCAAAGATGATATCTCAACGCTGTTGCCCTTTATTAAAAAATAATAATAATAATAATAATAATAATAATAATAATAATAATAATAATAATATAATAACAAGTGGACCCACCGCATCGTCGCTGCGGCGCAATGACACGTCACTATGGCCCCGCGCATCCTCGTAAATCGTTGACACAGTCCATCGGAAACTGGAGTCTCTTTTTCACCCCTCTCTTCACTCCGAGCGTCTCTCTCTCTCTCTCTCTCTCTCTCTCTCTCTCTCTCTCTCTCTCTCTCTCTCTCTCTCTCTCTCTCNCACACACACACACACACACACACACACACACACACACACACACACACACACACACACACACAACAGAGGAGGATCATGTCTTTCCGCCTCTCCTTTTGGTGAAGTTCCTGGGTAGACCTTTCGGCGTGCGTGTTGCAGCCTCGCACGTGGTGTCACTTGTACAAAATCGTTGGTAATGAGAAGCATACTGCCGCGTTCGACGACAAAGTGCAACATGCTTCGAAAAGATCTCGGTCAGAGGTAGTGAGCATCTCATCGTCCAGGATGTAGATATGTGACCTTTGTGATCAGAGCACTCGCTGAAACAAACGAAAATAGGAAGTACACCGAACGCAGAGAGGAGTCAGAACGTTGAAAGGGGATGTGACCTCGAATCAATCGACCAATCAATCTATCAAATAACCAATCAATCAATCAGTCAATCAATCAATCAGTTAATCAATCAATCAATCAATCAATCAATCAATCAAATGCAATAATGTCACTTCACGTTGTTTCGATGGATCGCCGCCGACCACCCCTCACCTGCTCGTCCTCCTCCTTTTCCTCCTCTGTCTTTTCCACCTCCTCCTCACGGTTTCATCATCTCACATCTTCTCTTCCTCCTCCTTGTCTTTGTCCTCCTCCTTACTGCTCTCACTTGTGTGACACGTGGTGCACCCAGGCATTTCTTTTCCTGTTTTTAGGCCGTTATGTTCTTCTGGTACTTCCCTCCTTCTGGTCGCATCCTTATCCCGATCCCTGGTTTCCCACCTCTTTCTGCTCCCGCTTTTTCCGATCCCGACGTCTCTCTATCCCAATCATGTTTCCCGGTTTGGCACCTCTTTCTCCTCCTGCTTTCCCCGATCCCGACCTCCCTCTATCCCAATCCCGCTTCTTGCTCGTCTCGATGTCTACTCCGATGCCACTTCCCTCTAACCCGGCCTCGATCCTCCCACCTTCACCGATCCCGATCTCCCTCTCTTTCTGCTCCTGCCTCTCCAATATCGACCTCCCTCTACCGCAATCCCGCTTCTTGCTCATCTCGATGTCTACTCCGATGCCGCTTCCCACTGACCCGGTCTCGATCCACTTTCCTCGATCCAGATCTCGCTCTATCCCGATCCTGCTCCCCGGGCCTCGATCCTCCCACCTTCCCCGATCCCGATCTCTCCCTATCCCGAACCTGCTCCCCGGTCTGGCACCTCTTTCAACTCCCGCCTTCCCTTACCCCGATCTCCTTCTATCCAGATCCTGCTCTCCGGGCCTCGATCCTCCAGCTTCCCTGATCCCGATCCCACTCCTCGGTGTGCGTGTGTGTGTGTGGGTGTGAGAGAGAGAGAGAGGGGGGGAGAGAGAGTATTTCGCAGAGAATAATATGGAATATATTACCCCCCCCGCTCGTTTCCTCCCTTCCCTCCTTTCGCTTTCCCTACCCGCCTAATCCCCTCCTTGTTTCCCCTCCCGCTCCTCCTCCCGCTCCTCCCGCGCCTCCCGCTCCTCCTCCCACTCCTCCTCCTTCTCCGTTTCCCCCTCCTTCTGTCCTCAATCTCTTCTCGCGCCACGATCTTCGTTACCGATCATGCACGTTGCTCACGGTCACTGCGCTGCTATTGGCTCGTTCTCCCGTTCCCTTCCTGCTGCCTCCTCTCCCAATCAATCATCCAGTAGAAGATGGAACTTGTGTGTGGTAAGCTTCCAACCCCTTGTCTGGCCTCACGTTACTTTCATCGATGGAATGAGCAAAACCAAATGAATCCCGCTCCTCCTGCTCCTCCCGCTCCTCTTCCCGCTGCTTCTCCGCCAAACAATGTGACATGTGTGTGTGTGTGAGAGAAAGAGAGAGAGAGCGAGAGAGAACAGGTACCTCTCCAACACCGCGGCTGGCCTCACGCTACTTCCATCGGTAGCATGAGCAAAATCGAACAAATTGATTTTTTTCTATTTGTTTTTGATCGATCAATCAATCATCCGGTAGAACTTGGGAATTGTGTGTGTGTGATGAGAGACGAAACCCCCGCAAGCATAGTCACGGCAAGCCACATGACTCCTAAGCAGCCACCTATCCACCATGAACACACGATGACCAACACTGAGTCCTGAGATTCATTAATCTGAGATCCTTGGGAGTCCATCTTGCTTTTTAAGAAAAACACAGTCGTTCTCCGCCCGAAAATATAATCCATCTCTTGTGTGCATGCATTAGCATCCAAGTGAAGGGAGGGATCCAGAGGATCAAGAAAAGGGAAGGGGGGGAGGCAAGGGAAAACGGGGGGGGGGGTTGTATTTTTTGGGGCAGGATAGAGGAAAAGCGGGTAGGCATTTCACATATAGACCGTTGTAGTAGTAGATTGATGACCACATGACGACAAGAAGACAAAAAGCTTAAAAAAAAAAAAAAAGGCTATCACATGAAGGTGATGCATACGATCATGAATTTTCCATACGATCACATGAAGGTACGAAGCAATCCTCTTCGCGAAAAACGCTTGCGACTTCAGACGAACTGCTCCTCAAGAAAAAACATCCTGATGCACAAAGGGGGTCAGAGATCTATGGAGGATGTAAGGAGCTATCCATGATTTAGCGAGGGAGCCTCAGGCAAGAAGACATCATTGCTTCCGATAGCCACGCACGCAACGACTACGATCGCAGATCCATCGAGCATGCTCCACAGCCTATACAATCCCCCCTCGTCCATCCAAACGAAGGAGCGCCGTCGTCATCAGAAAAAACGAGCCTCGATCGCGCCTCTCCAATCACTCAATCAAAAACCTCCATTACTGCAAAACAGGTACCATGATGCATAAAGGGGGCCAGGCAGCTATTATGAGAGCAAGAGGAAAGCGAGAAGCCATTCATGCTTTAGCAAGGGATCCCCAGGCCGGAAGATATCATCACTCCCAAAGGTGCTAGCCATGCGCGTAATAACTACTTTCGCAGATCCATCGACCTCGCTCCTCAGCATATACACCCTCATCTCGTCCATGCTGATGTCATAAAAAAGCGAGACTTGACCGCGTCTCATCAACTATTCATAGCTATGCGAAGGCAGAAATTTGAGAAATCGGAGAACGCTGAGCAGCTCCACAAGCACAACAGTAACTCGTGTTTCGTCCTTAGACCAAGGCCGAATCATCGATCGTCATGCAGGAAAGGGTAAAAGACAACAGAGAGCAGCATGAACAAGGCTCCACATATTATGTCCAAGGCATAGAAGCGTCCAAAGCATCATCCCCCCTAGCAACAAGAAATCACAAGACCAGAGTCTGAAACCTCAAAAAAGACCTCCCTCAATACACTCCCCAAGTTCGATCCTCACCAAAGCGGCTATCAAAACCCCCATTGCTGCAAGAAATACTCCCGGATGAAGTGCGCCCATCAATTACAACCAAAGCTAGGACCGAGAACAAAAAAGAGAGGAATAAGGCCAGCACCATTATCATCACCGTCTCCTCAGCATATCCCTGCGAAGCCCGATTGACTAATGAGCAAACCCCCGCTCCACCATCCATCACCATGTGGGGCATCAACGAAACAACGATGCAACCCGTAATGAACACAGAGATGAGTAGAATGACTACCAAACACCTACGGTGAGTGCTACGGCAATCCATGAGGAACTGAACTCTCCACACACCTCCCTCACGTAGTCAAACCCTGAGTCCGTGCAGTTCCCCTTCACCAGCTGATGGCAGCACACAAATCTACAGCGATGCTCTTCAATAGAAGCAATAAAAGCCAGATAACCAAGAAGGATCGCAACGATGACAATGATGCCGAGTACAAAGATCGCAGACTCCATTCAAACAGGCAGCATCAACGCACGAGTCCTCAATCCCTCTGGTAAACAGCAAGGAGTTCCTACAACAAGCCATACACAATCAACAAGCATATACAGTCATGCAGGTAAGGTAGCATCAAGTACTCACAAAGTGAAGGGGAAAGGGGATAAGAAAGAAGAGAAAGAGGGGAAGACGAGAAAGATTGTCCCAATCAGCCAAGCGCCCCATACGTGCCGACGCAGCAGAAGGGGGTGGTGGGGTATCCCAAAGGCCTTTTCGCCAACTCCTACCAGGATTGGCTCTTCAGGGGAAAGAAAGCCCCAACGTTCCCGCTCTGAAAGGGATGAAGCCTAAACAAGCTTGAAAGATAGGGAGAAGGGTATGGAGGGGAGGAAGGGAGGAGACGAGAGAGAGGAGGAGGAGCAGACGAAGAGCATATTACCGCCGATCCTGATGCAGACGTCGCAGCAGTCCCACTCACGGTGCCAAACCAATCGCCAAAAGCGAGAGAGAAGTCGACCCAGGATGGAGTAAGGAAGCGAGGGAGAGAGGGAAGCAGGGAGGGTGATGAGGAAGGAGGAGGAAACGAGAGAGAAGTGACTTTTTAGAAGGCTTGTTTGTTCTTTCAGAGCGGATTTGGCAGTGCACGGATTTATGTACCCCACCAGGCTGGTTTGTGATGGACGAGTTTTTGGCAGTGCGCGGATTTATGTACCCCACCAGGCTTGTTTGTTCTTTCAGAGCGGTTGTATACTATTTGTTTTTCATCTTTTGGAATTCCGGCGCGTTTGCACTCTTGGTCTTTGGTAAGATATCTGTGGGCTTTTCTGCATGAGCGCTTTCGGGTCTGTTACTCTTCCTCTAATTTTGGCTTCAGTTTTGGGATGTGCCCTCAGAATTAGTTAATGTTGTCATTTTTGAATAGATGAGACAGCAATCATTACAGGATGTTCGCATGCTGTAGCGAGTGCGGTTGAATTTCTTTTGGACTTTTCAATTTCAAATTTGTCGTAGGAAGTAAGTGTTACATTAACTGACACTTCGCGCATTGCCAACTGTTCCAACGCCTTTTTGCTCATCACACATTCGCTTTCTCCATGCATGCATTTGCATGCAATCTTTTGAGCGCCCTCCCGCCTTTTGTGCCCTTCTTTTTTTTTGTTTTCAAAAAGACCAGACTGGGACTTCTAAGGGGGGTAACCACCTGTGGAGAGGCGGTTAACAGAGGCCTCAATTTTCAGACATCTTCTTGTGTTTGAGTGACGTAGTACACACCGGGCACCACACAGAATGGTGAAGCGGTGCTGCCTGCATTCTCAGATCAGCCAAGTATACCCAAACTCTTACCATGTATCATTCTTATTACCTCATGTGCTCATGGGACGCTGGACCCGTTTTCCAGCACGTGATGCCCCCCACGAATAGATGGAGCAGCCAGCGATAGGCCTACTCGGGGGGCGCGGGCCTTTTGCGCCCTAATTCACCGGAATGCCCATTTTAGACTGGCGGGGGGACTGTTTTTACGGAAAAAAAAAAAAAAAGGAACTTCAGGCCAGGGGGACCTGCTTAGTGAGTTGGTAAGAGCATCCTCGCTAAGCAGGGCCCTGTGTGTGAAGCCTCCATCTGTTGGTGGGAAGCTGCACCTGCTGGGAACCGGACCTAGCGTCCCAATATTACATTTTGTCAGCCATATCGTGGAACTGCAAATTCAAAGGCAGTGGATGTATCTTGCCCTATGACTTGTTGTTTGTATTGACCAACATTGGCCCTGCCCTACCTTCCCCTCTCACCTCCGTCTACCCACCCATCCCACCTCCAGTGCACAGCTGTCACGTTAAAAACCTTCTGATGCACCACCCCTATTGCAGCGCAACCAGGCAACCTGTTACATTCCATTTTTTATTTATTTATTTACAGTGCTGAAAACCCAATAGGACCGGGGGGTCCTCCCCCAACCGGAACCGGACCGGTCCTACCGGCCGGTCAACCGGGCCGGTTCCCCCCCGGTTGGCTGTAGCGCATCTTTTTTTTTTT
>BFEA01000068.1:1329575-1344313 GCA_003427395.1 Chara braunii
TGAGGGCCATATCCGAACTGACAACCGTACATACTGCACTTGAGAGCCATATTCGAGTTGGCAACTGTGTATACCGCATTTCCGAGTTTGCAACTGTGCGCAGTCTGCACGCTGCATTTAAGGGCAAAATCTGATTTTCCTCGCAACTGTGTGCAGTATGCGCACTATATCTGAGTGCTATTTCTGAACAGTGTCTGGCCAATTTCGGACCCAAAGTACAAGTGTCCATGTCAGCTGAATGGATAGTAAATAGCTGATTTTGAGCTTGCACTTACTGTTTTGATAGTAGTCTGGCCCTAAGTAAAGGCCAAGTGTAGCATATGGTAATCCTGTTGTAAACAGTAAGCAAAAACTGATTGTCGTTTGACTGACAGAAAGAGCACGTGACAAGAATATTAGTTTTTAAGTGCGCAACCGCGCGCGCCCAGACCAGATATTACGCGCCCAAGCTTGAGAGTGCGCACCTATGCGCGCCCAAGCTTGATATTACCGTTAGAGTGCGCGCCCATGCGCGCCCAAGCTTGAGAGTGCGCGCCCGTGCGCGCTCAAGTTTGGTATTGCCATTGGAGTGCGCGCCCATACGCGCCCAAGCTTGAGAAGTGCACGCCCATGCGTGCCCAAGCTTGATATTGCTTGAGAGTGCTCGCCTATGCGCGCCCAAGCTAGATATTGTTGTTGGAGTACACGCCCGTGTGAGCCCAGGCCAGATATTGTTGTTGGAGTACACGCCCGTGTGCGCCCAAGCCAGATATTACTGTTAGAGTGTGCACCCGTGTGTGCCCCGCGCCAAAAATAGTTATTTAAGTGTGTGCCCGTGTGCACTTGCGCCGGATATATGTGCGCCCAGGTTAGATGCTGTCGTTTGAGTGCGCGCCCATGTGCCCTTGCGCTGGATATTGTCATTTGAGTACGCGCCTATGTGCGTCCAGGCTGGGTATTGTCATTTGAGTGCGCGCCCGTGTGCGCTCGAGCCTATGATTATTATGAGATGATTTGCCTTCACGCACCCGTTGATTTATTCCTTTGCTGATCAGCAACACCTCATGCACATGATATTTTCCCTCGCACGGGGAGCATTGGCGGTTCAGTCCCTGCACAGATGACCCGGCTCAGTCTAGCCCCAGTACATTCAGCATTTGTGACTGGTCCCTGTGCATGAGATGTATCACTGATCAGTTGTTGTTCAGCCGGGCCCCTTCAGGCGGGTCCACTTCTCGAGATTGTTGCAGTTTTCAGCCAGGCCCCTTCAGGCGGGCCCTTTCTTCTATTGCAGTTTTCAGCCAGGCCCCTTCAGGCGGGCCCTTTCTTCTGAGATAGTTGCTGCTCAGCCGGGCCCATTCAGGCGGGCTCTATATTGAGTGGTTGTTCAGTCGGGCCCATTTAGGCGGGCCCTATATCGAGTTGCAGTCAGACCATTCAGACAGGCCTTTACATTGAGTTGCTGACTATTATTCGGCCAGGTCTTGGAGACAGTACCTGTACTAGAGAGGGTGTGCTTTCTGTCCAAGTTGGCCCGTTGTCGTGAGACTACCCCTAAGTGGGGTAAATTTATTGAGAGGTTCTGTTACAGACATGTGGGACATCAGAGTTTCACTATTAGGGCCAATGAGTCCTCGACCTCGAGACACACGCTCGTGATCACCTACTCGGTGAAGGGGGCAGAGACGGGGGTGAAAGGCACCACGTACGACAGGATTGCTGATTACATATTTCGCAGGGAGAGCTATTGGAGGGACAATTGGCTGCACGTGGTGTTTCCCCGAGTACCTTCGGCTCCTGGGAGTGTGCTCTTCGATTTTGATGGATGCAACCCCAAGCCCCTTAGTGAGTCTCGCAGCAACGACAAGAGGCGGAAGGACGACCGGATTAGGAGAGAGATAGCCAGATCCGGGGTCCCAATCACTACATGCGTCCAGAGATCAGAGACGGACGAGTATGACTTGGAGCCTTGCTCTGTGAATGACGTTGATCTTGGCGATTATTTCGACTGGGACATTTACAGAGATTGAGTTTGTGGACAGTGACGGGAGCGCTGGAGACCAACGAGCAAAGACGTCGGAGGGCGACATTGAGGAGGATCGCACATCTTCTTGCACGGTATCTTCTTGAGGGTGATTGACTCCTACATGTCAGACGACCTTGGGTCTGAGACAGTTATTGGTCCCCCAAGAGGGGAGGGTCCGGTCCCATACCTTGGAGATGGCTATAGTCATTTGGTCGTGACGGACTTTGCTATGCAGGCTTATCGAAAGCCTCTTTACGGAGATGACTTTCTCGACGTTTCCTACATTTACTCTGGTGGGGGAGGACGTATTGAGATATTGATTGGAGCTTCAAGCGACATCAATCTTGCGGAGTAGCTTTACCTCAGGAGCATCGCAGATGAGGAGATGGCCAAATGCATGACCTATATCTGCAAGATTGATCCAGCAGCGCCTCTCGAGATCAGCTATGTGGTTCCAGAGTCTTTAGCGACACGAATTCTCAATGACGAGGAGTCCCAGACGGCAGCACTCACTCACAAAGGGGTACCGCTTATTATCATTGATTGAGGTTCCCTCTTTTCAGTCACTATGATGTATTACAACATTATTATTTATTAGTGACTGCAGCCCTCCGATGGCTGCTCCCTGCATATTTTGTGTACTACTCCTCAGTCTCGTTTTTCTGGTCATACTCTTGCAGAGTCTGGTTTCTGGTCTTCTCATTTTGTGAGTGTCAATTGCTCTATGATGCATGTTATTTTTCCTCCTTATTTTATGCAGGTTACACTCAAGGCAGCTTAAAGGACTCCTGAATGATAGGGACTCTGCTGACCTTAAGTCTATCCTTTATACGGGGTTAGGAGCAGGCGATAAACCCGAACGCCTCACTCTAAGCCGTGTCGTCGCTGGCAGGAGGGATAACCCTGACTACTCGGCTGTATGATAAAGTGTGACTGCCTCTGAACACACCTCAATTTTCATACCTATCAAAATTCATGCGTGACAGCCTGCCAATCCTCCAACCCACTGAGCTCGGTCTCGGGGAAGGACATCTCACCGGACCCTTGGAACTGTGGGAGCGCGACAAAGATGGCGCCGTTGCCGGGGACTCAAAAATCTTGAGTTCCTGGGAGCGGACCTTGGTCACAATATTATGTGACTAGGCAGCAATCTAGTATATTTCGTACAAGGTCTGACTAAGGTCAGAAAGACTTTCGGCTAGAGGAGCCCCGAGAGGAGGGGCCTCTTGCAGAAGTCTATCTGAAGTGATTCAGACCTATAAGCAAGGGTTTTGAATTTGTTTTCTGGACCCTTCGCTTGAGAAGTCCATAAGTCAGAAACCAGATGATGACTGAAGAGTATAATGTCCTAGAAGCCCTAACTCGTGTCATCTGCGGTGGTGCTTTCCCTTATATGTTTGTCAAATGCATTACTTGTGTGAAAAATACAACGATTGTGCATGTGTTTGTCTGTAGATTCCTTGACACTGATGATATTCGACCCTACATCCTAGAAGGGACTGAGTGGGATCCGAGTTTCTTTACCAACTGGGATGTCATAGTGGAGTGTATCAAAGCCGAGAGGGATCAGTTGAGACAACAAGGGATAGAAGCGAGTTGGAGCTTACTGTCTAGGATTTATGAGAGGATTCCTACCCCGCCAGTACCTAAAGAATTTTGTAATGGTAGGAACTGGCAGCCAATCATCAATGCAGCACTAAGGAGGCAAACCTGGTAAGCAGTCAAATGTCAGCAGTAACGAAAGCGATAGAGACGCTGATAAGGATCACGGCTGGGGGTGCCTTCCCGTATGTCATTGAGAAGTGTGTGACTTGTGAGCACGACTCAGTGATCTTGTACGTCCTTGTAGCTCGGTTTCTTGATACGGATGACTATGATGAGAGACCATATGTATCTGCTGAGACAAGGAGAGGGATTGATTACGAGGCATGTTGGATAGCTGTTGCTGAGTATGTCCTGGATGAAAGGCTGTCGCTGAGACAACGAGGGAAGAAAGTGACGTGGAGTGTTCTGCCTAGAGAGTTTGAGAGATTCCCAAGTCCGCCTGTGCCCACCACCTTCTGCGACGGGAAGGATTGGGGACCAATCCTCAACACAGTACTTAGGGACCGAGTGTGGTGAGCCATGCCAAGAGATGTCTACATTCCTGATGACAGAGAGAGTTTCTGCTTCGAGGTCTATCTAGATGAGCAACGAGCGACTGTCATCGGGGCCGTGAGAGGATGCGACACTAGGCTAGGAAGGCGCGATGAGATTGGCATGGTAGAGAACTACCTTGAGCTTATGCGGGCGGCTGCTTTTAGAGCAATTACGGATCAGACTAAGATTAGGCATCTGCTGGATTGCAAGAGTTCGGACGGCAGGAGAGTGATGTTGCATGCAAGGGATGAGACCATCCTATCTAGACAGCGTCCTGCGGACAGTCTGGCTAGAGGCGCTAGAAGCAGTCCAAGGCAATGATATTGAAATGTGAAAATTGTACGTCAATTGCGACTGTGACCATTGGTAGAGGATGGTTAGATAAAGTAACTGAGACTGATAGCCCGTTCGAAATATTGAGATACGACGTCTGTAAGGAAGGACATTTAGTATTCTATGCTCCAGTGGTCAGATTTCTCAATACCGACGAGCTTGACGTGAGGGTTTATGCTCAGAAAGGAATAAAAGAGGAAGAAGGCTATTTAGAGTGTCTGAGGAAAGTGTACATTCACCTCTCGAGGATAAGGGAACTGCTTTGAAGCTTGCATGAGAAAGTGACTTGGGGGAAACGAGTCAGGAAATTTGAAAGACTCCCTAGCTTTCTAACTACGGATAGCTTCACTGACATGAGAGATTGAGCGTCTCTTCTAGAAGCTATTGCCGTGGTTGATAAAGCAAGAGAAAATGACTTAGTCATGCGACCAAAGACGCTGTTTCTTGACACCTTTGTTCGACGATTTAAAGTCCAAGACGAGGCTTCTTCTGAATTTTCCCTCACCTAACAATGGAAAGGAGCTTGTTATGGCCGAGGAGTATGCTGGTTTCCTAGAAAGCAGGCATAGTTGGGAAAAGGCTGAAGGAAAGGAACTACCAGTTATTAATTCTTCGGTCATCTCGCGCTTACTCAGGGATTTAGAGCCCCTCACGGTAGGAGGAGCATTTCCTTATGAGATTGAGAGATACACTGTCTTAGCCATACCTGATGCAGAGGAGAAAGTGTATGTGTTAGTAGCTCGCTTCCTAGAGACTAATGAATATGACGTGTGTATATACACTCCAGTGACTAGGAAGATTTGGCGGCGGTTTACTGGGTGTCACAAGTGGGCACTTAGTCACGTCAGTAAATACAGAGACGAACTTAAGAAGGAGGGTAAGAAAGTTACCTGGAGTGTGGAGCCTACTGAGTACGAGGGTTTTTCAAACCCTCCTATTCCAGATAGCTTCGTCAATGGTGAAGACAGGGAGCCTATTCTTAATGCCGTTTTGAGAGATAGGAAGTGGAGTAGTGTCAACATTGACGATTCAGGCGCTGGATAGGATTAGACGGATCATGGGGGTCGCTAGGGACTAGGCAAATGTCTGGTTACTGTCCGGCAGTCACGACAGCACTAGACGCCTTGGTTCCATTTACCAGTGGAGGAGTCTTTCCCTACAAGATAGAGCGCTGCATATCCCTGGAGGAGAAGCATGCCCCGGGGAAGGCGTACGTTCTTGTAGTGAAGTTCCTCGACACAGGTGAGTATGATATCCGGCCCTATGTCCCTTCACTAAGAGAGAAGGGGACAGATCGTGAATCTCTTCGTAATTGGATCAGTAGTGTAATTCGTCAAGAAAGAAGAGAGTTAGAAAGAAAATGAGCAATATGATGGAACCAAGGTTAGGGGGTTCATGGAAGACTATGATGTCTTCGGTATGAGTCACGGTTGGTCGGACAAGCAGAAGTTAAAAGTTCTTCTAGCCTATGTTGAGCCTAAGATGAGGGTGTCGGTGACAAAAACGACACAAAACTGACAGCATGGGTCGAGGTTAGACAAAAAATGCTGGAAGAATATGCGAAGTATGACGTTCCAACAACCACGCAAAATTTGTTGGAAGTGCGACGTTCAAAATATGCAACCCTTGATCAATTCCTAGAGGATTTTGAGCGGGTTGCGCGGAGAGTACCCTTCCTGGATGAGGCCCAGAAGTGTCATGTCCTGCTAACTAATTTTGCTGAGGATGAAAAAAAAAGTGTGGTAAGCCGCGCTGCTCATTATCCTCTGAAGTGGGATGAAGTGGTTGAGATGGTCCGTGAACTACCTTCGGTGTCAAACCGGAACTGGTCTCTGGAACAGATGAAAGCAATCACTAGTGCAAGAGAGAGAAATGTTGAGGCAGCTAAGGGAGGAAACTTGAAGGCCAAAGAGATCCTTGGTCTTCTAGTGAAGCTTGGTAGCTTCGGAAAGTTAACCCTTCCTGCCCCTGCAGCTCAAGCACTTGTTGGAGCCGAAGAAGGAAAGGTAAAAAGAAAGAAGGAGAAGCAGAAAAAGGAGATTGAAAGTGAGGATGAGAGTAGTGATGATGACGCTAGACGAATAAGAAAAGAGAGACAAAAGAAGAAGTGTGATCGGGATTGGAAGAAAGATAATAAGAGCCGAGATTTGCAGAGGAGAGATGGCCCCTTCCGATGTTATTATTGTGACGAGGAAGACCATACTATAACTCGGTGCCCTTTACTAGAGAAGGAACTCGAAGAAGGGATTGTCAAGAAGAATGTCAATGGGCACGTCTGTGATGCCAATTGGAACAAGATAGATTTCCGAGTCAAAGGAGGGGTGCGAGCGGTTGTCCTAGAACAGGCTAGGGCCAATAAGGATAAAAAGAAGAAGGCTAAAGTTAATGTTATTACCTTTGATGGCATGCTACCTCGAGAGATAGTGGCTCGAGATGACAATCCTGGAAGTCAAAGTTAGAATGTATCCCATATCAGCCAAAAAGAGGTCGAAGAGAAAAAGCGAGAGAAGGCTCAAAGAGAGCTAGACTAGTTGATAGATGGGACCAAGGACCTAGTGAAGGAAGGGAAAGGAAAGGAAGCCGTCGGGAAGAAGAGAAGGGTGGTCTTGAGATCTGAGGCCGAGGAAGGGATCTCGATAGATGAAGTAGTGAAGAAATTACTCGAGGAAACCGAGATCACCCTATCTTGGAAAGAAGCAGTAGCCCTGGTACCTAAGTTTAGAGAAGAACTTAAAATGATGGTTGAAAGGCGGAAGGTAGAAGTTAATAGCCTAAGACTTTTCCCTCAGCATGTGGAAAGAGCCCCGCCTGGTACCAAGATGAGGTTTGGCAACATGTCGTGTGGATACTTGAATATCTCTATGAATGACGTGAAGGTAAGAGCCCTAGTGGACTCTGGAACTGAGAAGGTACTTATGTCCTCGGCCACAATGAGATCATGTGGACTTGGAATAGACAGGAAGGTCAATCATCAGCTTTCCAATATAGCCGGGTTTCTGTCTTTGGAAGGTTTTATTGATGATTTGCCTATTCCGATTGGGACTCTACGAGCTGAGATCCTCTGTTTTGTGGTCCCCAATTTGGATCGTGATTGTATTCTCGGAGTCCCTTTCCTACATAGAATGGAGGCTTGTGCGTTCTTTGGCCATGATGGGGCAGCCTAACTTTCTCTCCAGGATCCTAACAATGGTCAAGAACAGACCTTTGTGATAAGTGATAGACATCGTCCTCGTCATCAGCGACATGTTAACTCTCTTAAGCATGGAGAATCTGACAAACTGATTGAGGAAGTACGGGCAAAACTGAAAGAGAGTGGAATAATAGACGATAAGACAACGACTAGAGTAAATGATATCGGGAAAATGCTCAAGCTCCTGGATAAAGAGAAGGAGTTGGGCGATAAGAGAGAGATGGAAGGATTCAAGGATGCTGTGAGGGCAGCCAAAGCTGGCACGATGCAGCTCACCTTCTCTGCGACTGGTCCTTTTTTAGGAAAATAGTCACTGGATCTAAGAGTAAGTATAAGCGCAAGGGTGTTAAGAAGAATTCGGTGGCAGTTTTGATAGAGAAAGATTACAATAAGGCATTAGAGAAGGAGAGAAAGATAATTAAAAGGTTAAGAGAGACTGCATTAAAAGGAGGGAGAATTACCCCAGAGAGGTTCAAGATAATGAAGGTAGGAACCGATGACTTCCTTCTGCCGGCTGAGAGGGTTTTCATATATGAATTATGTCAGAAGTACAGTGGTGCCTTTTCTTTTAATGACTAGGAGAGGGGACGACTGGACGTTGACATGATCAAGATGGTCAAGATCTGGACCGTTTCTCACACGCCTTGAAACGACAGACCCACGAAATATGCCCAAAAGGAAGAAAAAAAGGTAATGGAGTACATAAACCAGAAGATCGCCTCCAACGTTGCGGAACCAGCTGATGGAGCTTACACCAATCACTAGTTTTGCTTCTGGAAGCTAGGCGGTGGCCTGCGCTGGATACAAAACTTGCAGAAGTTGAATTCGGTAACGATTCGCGATGCGGGTAACCGACCCAACGCGGATCTGTTAGTCGAATCTTTTGCCGGAAGGAGCATCTACTTCCTAATAGACTTGTTCTCTGGCTATGACCAGTTCCCGATAGATCCTACTAGTCGACCTATGACCGCCATATATACGCCTAGAGGCCTCATACAAATGTGTGTGGTGCCTCAAGGGTGGACGAATTGGGTCGCGGTCGTTCAGCGAGACATGCTGAAGGTCATGGAGGACATATGCCAAAGGTTACGTTTCCATACATTGACGAGAATCCGGTGAAAGGTCCGAAGGAAAAGAATGAGACTTTAGTGGATGGTCGAGTCAGGCAGTTCGTATGGGAACATGCGCAAGGAGTGGCGAAAGTACTAGAAAGGTTGGCTAAATACAACCTAACAGTCAGCAGGCCGAAATCACTACTGTTCCAAAAGGAGGTAACGATCTTGGGTTTTAGGTGCTTCTTGGAAGGAAGAAGTCCTGATCCTAAGAAAGTGGATAAGCTCCTGAACTGATCGATGCCTCTAAAAATGGTTGGGGAAGTAAGGAGTTTCCTAGGGGTCTGCAGCTTCTGGCGGATCTTCATCCCCGGGTTCGCTAAGATAGTCGAGCCCCTTAGAGAAATGGTGCGACAAGGAGCTAGCTTAGAGTGGTCTAACCAAAGAGAGAAGGCTGCGCGGGTACTTCAAGATAAGCTAAGAGATGGTGGGGTCGTATTAGGAGTACCCTACTTCGATGATGAAAGGGAGAGACCCTTCATCATCGAAGCCGATGGCAGCCCGATAGCATTAGGAGGAGTGTTCATGCAGCGAGATGAGAATGGTAAAGAAAGGCCACTTAGATTTGAGAGTCGCACCCTTAATTCGGTCGAGAGAGGCTATATTCAGTTCAGGAAGGAGCTCCTTGCGATCCTCCACTCTCAGGGTATTTAGACACTATGTTATGGGGCGGAGATTCACAGCGGTAATCGGATCTATTAAGAGGTATCAGCAAGTAGATGCTACGGTCAGTAGGTGGATAGCTCACATATGGACGTATGATTTTGTGCTAGAAAAAGTACCTACTGAAAAGAATCGAGCCGATGGATTGAGCCGCGTAGAATGGGGGTCAATAAATGATGAATCTCTTGAGGAGGCACCCTTCGTTGACGAATTCCTTATAGAAGACGATAATGAAGGACTACCTCCAGCTCCCAGTTGTTATACAGCCTCAGCCATAGCATCGAGCAGAGAAGACTGCTGGGGAGAAAAGGAAGACCCTTACCTCCACTACCTTCTAACTCGAGAGGATGAAGAGGAAGGATGGTACGGGATGGTGGAACAAGCCGCGGTTGCAGCTCATGAGCTGGCAGAGAGTTCAAGGATGGTTGAGCGAAGGCTGAATGAGATAGAGGAAGAACGAGAAGACCCTGAGCAAGATAAAGGCGCTGAAGAAAGATTTAGGAAGGATGAGTATGATGGAGAAAATAAGAGGATCGGTATGGTAATGAGCAGTAATCAGTTGGATGAATTCTATCATGAGAAAACAAAGAGAACCTTTAGGCTGCGTAGGGGTCACCTTTTTGTGGATGCTAAGGAAGGACTACCACCACTGAGAGTAGTATGTGGTAAGGAAAGGCAACTAGATGTGATCGCCGCACTGCATGAGGGTCTAGCAGGGGTCCATAGAGGAGCTGATGCTACATACTATAAAGTATCTCGACTATATCACTGGGATGGTCTAAGGGATATGATTATGAGATATTGTAAGTCATGTGAAGCCTGTCAGAAAAGGTCATCTATGAGATTGATTGAAACCTTATACCCCACTGTTCTTGTTGAACCTGGCAGTACTGTTCACCTTGATCTAATTACTATGCCACATGGTAAGGATGGAATGAAATATGTAYTGAACATGAGAGATAACATGTCTGGTTATGTTGAAGCAAAAACCATCCGTAAGAAAATTGCAAAGACAGTGGCAGATTGGATCGAGGAAATCTACCTGAGGTACCCCTTTATACGTGAGTTTGTGGCTGATCAGGGGTCAGAGTTCAAGAACGAGATGGTCAGGAGGCTCATGTTCAGACTTGGAGTCAGGATCAGATTTGTGACACCATATCATCCTCAGGCTAATGCACCAGTGGAAAGAGGTCACAGGACACTGAAGGATGCTATATCAAAATGGTGCCAAGGCAACTCCAGGAACTGGCCATCTTTCTTAAGGGTGGCAATCTATGCTGACAATGTGACTGTCAAACGAACTACAGGTTATGCGCCTATTACACTCTGGTATGACAGGTATGCTACTTCTCCCATTGAGAACCTGGTTGAGACCTGGACCCATGAGGCGCAGAGAGAGTCATACTCCACAGAGGAGTTGCTGAGGTTAAGAATCAGGCAGATCAAGGAAGTGGATGAGACCATAATTGAGGCCACGAAGAGGATGTCAGACAGCAGGTTATCTGATCAGACACGATGGAACAGCAAGAGGTACATCAGGAAGGAACGACTTCAGGTCGGAGATATTGTACTGTTGCATGATACATCTCTCGAGACACAGTGGACCAAGAGATTGGAGGCCAGGTGGATGGGAACATTCAGGATCATCAGAGAGGTTGAAGGCAAGGCCTATGAGTTAGCAGAGATGGATGGTACGAGATCCCATGGTATAGTATCCGGCTCCCGGCTCCGAAAATTCATACTTAGAGACGCAAATTTGATTCCGAGTTCGGACAGAGTGATGAGGCGAGGCCCGAGAGCCGTCTAGCATCAACCCAAACATGTTGAGACGTGGCCAATGTGCCCTTAGCATATGCTGGGATGTGGACAGTGTACCGCCAACTTCAGTTGATGACGATTATATGCTGGGATGTGGACAGTGTGCCGCAAGCTTCAGTTGATGACGATTATGAGATGGGATGCGGACAGTGTTGCCGCCAGCTACAGATGATGATGATTATTGGCTGCGATATGGCCAGTGAGCCGCCAGCTATCGATGATTATGAGCTGGGATGTGGACAGTGTTGCCCCCAGCTACAGATGATGATAATTTGCTGAGATGTGGCCAGTGAGTCGCCCGCTATCGATGATTATGAGCTGGGATGTGGACAGTGTTGTCGCCAGCTACAGATGATGATTATTTGCTGGGATGTGGTCAGTGAGCCGCCAACTATCGATGATTATGAGCTGGGATGTGGACAGTGTTACCGCCAGCTACAGATGATGATGATTATTTGCCTAGGACGTGGCCAATGAGCCGCCAACTATCGATGATGATTATGTCCTAGGACGTGGCCGTGTGCCGCCAATAGCAGCCGACAGTCGGCTGCTATGATTATGGTATGATTTCGGATGCCGGAGCTGGATACGAGCAGCCTGTGATGGCTCGGCTCATTGGTGGACTTATGTGTCTGCCGGGCCCAGATTGGTCTCAATTTTGTATGATTGTGAGTTAAACTTTTAAAATTTCAGTTCATTGCATTGTATCTGGCTTGTCATGTGTCAGTCATGGGACATGCCTGGGGGATTGGGAGCCAGTTTATGGGATTTCAGTTCTTGCCTCTTATTGTATTTTATTTAGTTTGAATGGCATTGTGAAATGAATGGTTGTGGGATAAAGTAAAAATTTGTTTTCTTCCTCTCATAAGTCAGTGCTCAATTGATGGGGCAATCTTCTAGTACGATTGCGTAAGGAGGATTGTCTAGCGTCATCTGGCACAAGTTGATTGGTTGTCTCTGAAAGAGGGTGGTACTTAGCCTAGTGAAGTGTTCCCTGGGCAAGGGACTCAGCATCGTCGAGATGGGGTTCCTCTCCAGACGGGCCTTCGCGGCTAAGCGCTACCAAGCTCTAAAGGGATAGGTAATCAGTCATGTGTCATAATCGATGGAGTGATCTGTCTGATCATGTGATTAGGCAAAGATCACTTCGCATCGCAGCGGATTGAGGCTCGCCGCATTCTTCATGCTGGAAGAAGTGTTCCCACTACAGCCGTCGGGCCCTCGTAACGGTTCCCCGGCGAGAGTCTATCCACAGTGGCGTCCCCGGCCGTGTCAGCACTTGCGTCCTTTATGAAGAGGCAGGGAGTTTTCGACTGCGCCTCTTGAGCAAGAGATAATTCCCTGAAGCAGGTTCTCACAAGGTCCAGAGGCTAGCTGGGTCAGCAGGGTGTCTGAGCCATAGTGGCAGATAACTCCGGACCCTTGGGTGGCTAGCCATTCCTCAGGTCATCGTATGATGATCTGGTCCGCCTGCTCGAAAGGAAGGAGGCATCCTCAGCCTCTCCCAGTCTAAATCCGACATTTGGCTGATCAAGGTGGTGGACTCCTACTATCACTCTGATCGGGGTGTCTCTCAGGAGCAGTGTCTCCAGGGGCATTCCCTTGGCATCGGGCCAAGCCAGGTATCCACAGCCCAGCTGACAACAGGGCCATTATGGCCTCCTAGCCCACTGTTGCAAAGCTTAATTGTGGACTCGCTCTGACTCACCAGCAGTGTCTGGTTGGGTGTGGGCTGGCTCCCCACACAGTAGCAAGAGTCGGGCGTTAGAAAGAAGTCGAGCGAGTAGACGGAAGTTCTGAAGTCGACTAAAGAGCTTCCACGCCATGGGCCTGCATTCATCGGAGTGAGGGTTTCATGAAGGGGTGTGCGGCTCCCCGTGAGCTGTTCTGAGCAAGGGCTCAGAGGGTGGTCGGACCGCCATGACTGGGAATCATCTGACTTTGCTCTGCTTGCCGGGTTGGGTCAGCGGAGGAGCCCACCAGGGCGAGCGGGCGCACTCTCGGAAGGCCGAAAGGTAAGACTCTGAGAGTGAGTGAGGAAGGGGTATAGGCAAGGGTCTTTAGGAGAGACCCTCTTTTCTCGTCTTTTTTTTTTAGGCATGACTTGACATCTGTTTTGCAGGTACCCTACAGCAGACGAAGATAACGGGGTTTGGTATGACTCGACAGTGAGCGGTACATAGCCGGCAGACAAAGAGAAAGGGGTTTGGTATGATCACCCCTTATGAGGCAGCCTTTGGTCTAGGTGACCTTGATGATCCTGGATTCGATGATTGGTCCCATAGCCACCCGTGGTTGAGATATCAATGAGGATTATGCTGTACTGATAGGCAGTATGGATGAGATGGACTGATCCAGTGATGATGAGATGTGCAGGCCAGGATTGAGACTTGGACTGCTAGACCAGACCTAGCGATGGGGTCAGGTCTAAGATTGAGGATCGATCATGATGATGCATGAGGCCAAACCTAATGGAAGGTTTGACTTAAGATCGAGGCTGATTCAGTGATGCAAGGGAACGAGATTGATAGTATGATTGGGCTGCATGAGCAGTCATGATACTTGCGTGCGGTAACTACACCACGCAAGACTGATAAGGTTAATTCCTTCTTGATTTTGATGGTGGCTTGGACCAGTGGTCCATGCCTTATTGAGTGAGCACTCAAGCCCTAGCGGGCGAGCACCCTGATGATTGGGGATACAGTTTATATGATTCCCCTATATATGAGATAGCATATAAGGCCGCTTAGCTCAAGTTGGCATATGAAGAACAATGCAAGTATGAGGCACAAGCGATGGTTGGGCGGCGCAGCCTGGTGGGCGACGGGAAGTTCTGGTGCGCGTGGCAATGGCGGTGGCGCAGGGCGAGGCGGTTGTGGCAGGACGGTGAGCGGATCGAAACGTGGAGGTGGAGAGTTGTAGCACTGCTCATATTTATATGCATAGCACATCATAGACCTAGGCGACGGTGTGCGCTCGCGATGGCGCAGGCGCGTTCCTCCCCATCTCACCTCCTCCTCCTCCTCTTCGGATCTCTCCACTTCGTACGTCAGATCCATCGGTCGATCTGGCGCCTTCCCTTGTCGACCTCCTCTCCCACGTCCAGCGCCCGACCCTCGCGTTTTCGGCGCCATGGCAAAGACTAACTACTTGCGCGGCTATAAGCGTTGCACGATAGTAAGCGCTAGTACGACAAGGGCGCAAGCGAATCGAGAGCGATGAAAACAACAGTAATAGCAAGATTGTGATAGCGCCGCACACTCGACAATATGAGTTCGAGTGCGAATGGTGAGAATGAGTAAGCCATTAGGCCTTTATAGTGGCCTGAACCTGGCGAGGACGCCAGGAATGGGGTTTGGTATGGTTGTCGGAAGATGTTGCGGCGCAGCAGCGGAAATTGACTCGCCGCGGTCAACTTCCGCGCTGCGTCAGAAATTGTGTACCGTAGTCATGGACCCTAGTACTTCGGTTAGACTTC
>BFEA01000068.1:1347418-1397421 GCA_003427395.1 Chara braunii
TGAGGGCCATATCCGAACTGACAACCGTACATACTGCACTTGAGAGCCATATTCGAGTTGGCAACTGTGTATACCGCATTTCCGAGTTTGCAACTGTGCGCAGTCTGCACGCTGCATTTAAGGGCAAGATCTGATTTTCCTCGCAACTGTGTGCAGTATGCGCACTATATCTGAGTGTTATTTCTGAATAGTGTCTGACCAATTTCGGACCCAAAGTACAAGTGTCCATGTCAGCTGAATGCATAGTAAATAGCTGATTTTGAGCTTGCACTTACTGTTTTGATAGTAGTCTGGCCCTAAGTAAAGGCCAAGTGTAGCATATGGTAATCCTGTTGTAAACAGTACAGTAAGCAAAAACTGATTGTCGTTTGATTGACAGATAGAGCATGTGACAAGAATATTAGTTTTTAAGTGCGCACCCGCGCGCGCCCAGACCAGATATTACGCGCCCAAGCTTGAGAGTGCGCGCCTATGCGCGCCCAAGCTTGATATTACCGTTAGAGTGCGCGCCCATGCGCGCCCAAGCTTGAGAGTGCGCGCCCGTGCGCGCCCAAGTTTGATATTGCCATTGGAGTGTGCGGCCATACGCGCCCAAGCTTGAGAAGTGCGCGCCCATGCACGCCCAAGCTTGATATTGCTTGAGAATGCTCGCCTATGCGCGCCCAAGCTAGATATTGTTGTTGGAGTACGCGCCCGTGTGCGCCCAGGCCAGATATTGCTGTTGGAGTACACGCCCGTGTGCGCCCAGGCCAGATATTACTGTTAGAGTGTGCGCCCGTGTGTGCCCCGGGCCAGAAATAGTTATTTAAGTGCGTGCCGTGTGCACTTGCGTTGGATATATATGCGCCCAGGCTAGATGTTGTCGTCTGAGTGCACGCCCATGTGCCGTTGTGCTGGATATTGTCATTTGAGTACGCGCCTATGTGCGCCCAGGCTGGGTATTGTCATTTGAGTGTACGTCCGTGTGCGCCCAGCCTATGATTATTATGAGATGATTTGCCTCCGCGCACCCGTTGATTTATTCCTTTGCTGATCAGCAACACCTCATGCACATGATATTTTCCCTCGCACGGGGAGCATTGGCGGTTCAGTCCCTGCACAGATGACCTGGCTCAGTCTAGCCCCAGTACATTCAGCATTTGTGACTGGTCCCTGTGCATGAGATGTATCACTGATCAGTTGCTGTTCAGCCGGGCCCCTTCAGGCGGTCCGCTTCTCGAGATTGGTGCAGTTTTCAGCCTGGCCCCTTCAGGCGGGCCCTTTCTTCTGTTGAAGTTTTCAGCCAGGCCCCTTCAGGCGGGCCCTTTCTTCTGAGATAGCTGCTGCTCAGCTGGGCACATTCAAGTGGGCTCTGTATTGAGTTGCTGTTCAGGCGGGCCCATTCAGGCGGGCCCTATATCGAGTTGCAGTCAGGCCATTCAGACAGGCCTTTACATCGAGTTGCTGACTACTATTCGGCCAGGTCTTGGAGACAGTACCCGTACTAGAGAGGGCGTGCTTTCTGTCCAAGCTGGCCCGTCGTCGTGAGACTACCCCTAAGTGGGGTAGATTCATTGAGAGGTTCCGTTACAGACATGTGGGACATCAGAGTTTCACTATCAGGGCCAATGAGTCCTCGACCTCGAGACACACGCTCGTGATCACCTACTCGGTGAAGGGGGCAGAGACGGGGGTGAAAGGCACCACGTACGACAGGATTGCTGATTACATATTTCGCAGGGAGAGCTATTGGAGGGACAACTGGCTGCACGTGGTGTTTCCCCGAGTACCTTCGGCTCCTGGGAGTGTACACTTCGATTTTGATGGATGCAACCCCAAGCCCCTTAATGAGTCTCGTAGCAACGACAAGAGGCGGAAGGACGACCGGATTAGGAGAGAGATAACCAGATCCGGGGTCCCAATCACTACATGCGTCCAGAGATCAGAGACGGACGAGTCGGACTTCGAGCCTTGCTCTGTGAGTGACGTTGATCTTGGCGATTATCTCGACTGAGACACTCACAGAGATTGAGTTTGTGGACAGTGACGGGAGCGTTGGAGACCAACGAGCGGAGACGTCGGAGGGCGACATTGAGGAGGATCGCACATCTTCTTGCACGGTATCTTCTTGAGGGTGATTGACTCCTACATGTCAGACGACCTTGGGTCTGAGACAGTTATTGGTCCCCCAAGAGGGGAGGGTCCGGTCCCATACCTTGAAGATGGCTATAGTCATTTGGTCGGGACAAACTTTGTTATGCAGGCTTATCGAAAGCCTCTTTACGGAGATCGCTTTCTCGACGTTTCCTACATTTACTCTGGTGGGGGAGGACGTATTGAGATATTGATTGGAGCTTCAGGCGACATCATTCTTGCGGAGGAGCTTTACCTCAGGAGCGTCGCAGATGAGGAGATGGCCAGCTGCATGACCTATATCTGCAAGATTGATCCAGCAGCGCCTCTCGAGATCAGCTATGTGGTTCCAGAGTCTATAGCCACACGAGTTCTCAATGACGAGGAGTCTCAGACGACAGCACTCACTCACGAGGGGGTACCGCTTATTATCATTGATTGAGGTTCCCTCTTTTCAGTCACTATGATGAATTACAACATTATTATTTATTAGTGACTGCAGCCCTCCGATGGCTGCTCCCTGCATGTTTTGTGTACTACTCCTCAGTCTTGTTTCTCTGGTTATACTCTTGCAGAGTCTGGTTTCTGGTCTTCTCATTTTGTGAGTGTCAATTGCTCTATGATGCATGTTATTTTTCCTTCTTATTTTATACAGGTTACACTCAAGGCAGCTTAAAGGACTCCTGAATGATAGGGACTCTGTTGACCTTGAGTCTATCCTTTATACGGGGTCAGGTGCAGGCCATAAACCCGAACGCCTCACTCTAAGCCGTGTGGCCGCTGGCAGGAGGGATAACCCTGACTACTCGGCTGTATGATAAAGTGTGACTGCCTCTGAACACACCTCAATTTTCATACCTATCAAAATTCCTGCTTGACAGCCTGCCAGTCCTCCAACCCACTTAGCTCGGTCTCGGGGAAGGACATCTCACCGGACCCTTGGAGCAGTGGGGGCGCGACACCGGTGCATAGTGGAAATGGAGTTCTTTGTGCTACAGGTAGGAACCTTTGTGTGATTAGGCTCTCAATGGGACACTGGACCCGGTTTCCAGCTTACGCCTACAAATTAGCAGTGTGCTTGTTTAGCTCTGTTGGTGACGCTGGACCCGGTTTCCAGCAGGTGCCGCTCCCTACCAATAGATGGAGCAGCCCGACAGATAAGCCCTCAATTCTGACGGTTCTCTTACCACCGCCGGGATAGACGGCTTACACAAGGGCTATTCTTAAAATAAAAAATAAAAAATAAATAAAAACCCTCTGTTGGTGATACCTAGCAGTGTGACTTGCTTCTGCACAGGAGTGTGATTTAGTCTGAATTTTGCAGTTTGTTCTTCAAGTAGAGAATTTTTGGAAGACTGTACTGTTTACTTGGAAGATATTGGAACAATGGACCTAGTTTGAAATTCCAGCATCAGCCTCAGCTGGGTATTGGCCCCAGGCCCCCGGATAACTCTCCGGGTTGTTTGCGAGGAATGCCAGGCCTGAACTTTCCCAATTTATAATAAAATGCTACAGTTCTTCTCTCGCCTCCCCCCCCAAAAAAAAACAGAGGCTCCCCTCCTCCCCTTCCAACCCAAAGGAGGCTTCTGACACGGCTCCTTGTGATAAGGCCCGAGTCAAGTATTCAGTTCTGAACTCACTCAAATTTGTGAGCTGATTATGTTACAGCCTTTCTGCCTCTTTCCATTTTTGCATCACATATTTCCATGTCAGCCTGATTGAATTCTTCCGTTCTCTCTTATATCCAGCTGCCATCTTCAGCCGAATAGAACACCTGGTCATCATCGCCATATTTGGGGGGCAACTGTCAGTCTAGATACAGCGATAATGCCCGGTGTTCTATTAGGGTGAAGATGGCCGTCAGTACTGCAGCCATTCTTATGTTTCTGTCTTTCGACTTCTTCCCGTGTTTGTTGCATAGGCTCCAGTGACTTTTTTTCCTTCTATTTTTTTGCTCAAAATTCGTATTCCATTACCAACAAGATTGGAGGCCGGGGGCCTCAACATTACACCCGGATGATTATCTTTCGTGCACCATCTTCTTTCCCAAAACATCTTCTGGCAGAGTTATAGAAAATCAATTAATTTTCTCTTAACCACCTCTTCACACAAGTGTAATGACCCACCACAACACAGACTGAGAACACTGCTGATTTCTGAGTTCTGCCGCTGGAATGGATGCCTTGCTGAGATTCCCGCATTCTGTTGAGTTTTCTAAGTCTGTGTGTGTGTGCGTGCTTGATGGTCTGCGTGCCTGTCTGAGTGCTGGTCGGCCTGAATGTGTGTGTGACCGGCAAGAGTGCTTGCTTGTTTGGGAGGCCCGTAGGGCCGGTACTTACCTGTGGCAGTGACATTGAGGGTTGCAGCAGGGGAAAACACTCAAGTGCCGGGGAAAGAGGCCCGCGACACTTAGAGCAGCGGAAAAACACTCAAGTAGCAGGTAGGCCGGTACCACACTAAGTAGAAGTAGATGTGCCGGGCACTCCAGGCCGAGCAGAAGAAGACAAAAGTTGCCAGTAGTTGTAGGCTAGGTCTAGGCGGGTACCAGTCCAACCAGTCTGAGTCTAGGGCCTGTACGGGCAATATCAGAGTCTGCAATGATGTTTGGCTCCAAAAGGGAGGAGGTAACGGTTGCTTGGAGGCTGCGCGGCCTTTGGAAGTCACCACCCAAGAGGCAAGTAGGCCGCTATATCTCCAGGAGGAGCACAGTGCTCGTCCTTAGTCTTCGTTGTGCAAGTTTGGCGACACACTGCTCGGAGCGTTGGCTGGAGGAGCGCTGGGCATTGCAGCGCTGTTAGGAGGAAGGAGACCGGCAGCTCCCTCCTCGGCTATGGTGGAGCTCTACCGGTAGGAGGAGGAGGAAGAAGAGGGCTAGGAGGGAGACTGGCGAGGTACCTACCTGGCTATGGTGGGCACCATCGTCATCACCTTGTTAGGCGCCGCATCTGGAAGGCCCCAGTTGGGGTTGCGCCGTACCAAAAGGGCTTCAAGGAGGGGACAGGCATGGCGGCCTGAACAGCAGCGAGCATAGCTGCTTTGTGTTGTCCTTTGCACAGCAGGGCGAGGCCCTAGTAGTCAGCCATAGCCTTGGCCTACATGAAGAGGAAGAAGAAGGGTGGCCATGGCTATAGTGGACCTCATGTTGTGCCTGCAGTAGAAGTGGCAGGCACAGCACCGCCGCGAGAAATGGGAAAGTAGCGGAAGGGGACGGCACTGGTTGCGGGGGGAGGGTCAAAGCACCAGGGGAGAAGGAGAAATCGGAAGGGCGATGCGGAAGGGGCTGCTTTCTCCGTTCCCCCCGATGCTTTATCCCCTCCCCCCCCACTGATTCCCGGCGGCCACCTTCCCCTTCCAGCGCTGCTACTTTCCTCCTCCACCGCACACCTTCTCCCTCCCCTGGCCGGCGTTTTCCCCCTCCCCCCTCCGACGGTTTCCCCCTCCCCCAGCCGGTGCTTTTTCCCTCCCTCCCTGGCACATCAGTTGTGAAAGTAGTTTGATTACATAATGGAATCAGTTCAAAACTGATCCTATTACGTAATTGAGTCAGTTTCAAAACTGATTCGGTTACGTAATAAATCAATTTTGAAATTGATTCCATTATGTGATGGGATCAGTTTCAAAAGTGATTCAATTACGTACTAATCGAATCAGTTTTTATTACTTTTTAACCTGATCCGATTGCGTAATCGAATCAGTTTTTGAAACTAGTTCGTTTACACAACCGAATCGGTTTCAAAACTGATTTGGTTACGTAATCCAATAAGTTTTGCGACTCGTGCAACAGGGAGGGAGGGGGAAGGGAGGCGGTGGGGGAGGAGACGGAAAGGGGATGGTGGAAGGGAAGAAAGGGAAGGGGGCGGGCGTGAAGGAGGGGAAACGGTGCTGCTCCTGCTGCTGTCAGTTCTGCTGCTGCTGCTGATCTGCTGCTGCGACTGCGACTGCGGCTGCTGCTGCGGCTGCTGGAAGCTGCTGCTGCTGCTGTTGGTAATGATGATGAAGATGCTGCCGGTGCACCTCGTGATGGTGGTGGTGCTGCCGCAGTTGCTGGTACTGATGCTGCTGCTGTTGGTGGTGATGATGAAGATGCTGCCAGTGCACCTGGTGACGGTGGTGGTGCTGCTGCAGTTGCTGGTACAGCTGCTGCTGCTGCTGCTGCTGCTGCTGCTGCTGCTGCTGCTGCGTGAAGTATTGCTGCAGATGATTTGACCTTTCGAGCTCCTCAGGAAATAAATCGGTAATGACATCTGAGTACGACTTTCTTTGCTTTTGTGCCCTTTGCCATATCCAAAGAGTGGAACATTGCTAGTGTAATCATTATGCAGAATAACAGGCCATCAAAAAACAAAACAGGCATGAAATGTGCAAAACAACTGCACATCATAACAACATGTTTGCTGGCAGTGTGAGCTGCAAATGCCGAATCGGTTCGTGCATGGGAGTCCCGGAGCCGACCCACCCCGAGTCCTTCGACCCAGAATTCGCTACTTATTGTCCAAGCCTCGCTTGTGCATGTCCTTCAAATTTGTGGAACAACTATTATGTTATTGTCTTTCGCTCTCCCGAGCTGGTCTGCTTGCTGAAAACATGTTGTTGTTGTTGTTTTGGTTTGTTGGGCACATAGTTACAGGTAGCGCTGCGTTTTCTGAAAAGCTACTTGTTGGGAAAAAGAGTGAAAAAAAAAAAAAAAAAAAAAAAATAGAGGGAAAAAGAGTGCGTGATTTTGCGAACTGGACATTTTTCTTGGTCCAGTTTTCACGGTGCTTGTGCATGGCCCCTTGCAAGGATGACACACATAAAGTGAGAAATTAAAAAAAGAAAGGAAAAAAAAAAGCAGAAGAACAAGAACAAGGGGGGGGGGGGAAAAGAAAAAGAAAGAACCAGAATAAGAAAGGTCTGGCATGTGTCTGATTCAGAAACAGTTCAGGAAAACCTCTGCGCCGCGAACTGGAACCACCGCACTACCTTCTTCCCCCGAATACAACGTAGGGTCATTATAGCTGTATCTAGACTGAATGATGCCTCAAATACAGCTATAATGACCAGACGTTGTATTCGGGGGAAGAAGGTAGCAGGCGAAGTAGGGCGAAACGTGGGTCTGTCATTTCGCCCCATTCTGAGGCCTCTGGGGGAAACTCCGTGTGCGCAGCACTTGCCACCGGGACAGTAGGAAGGCTGAGGTCCGAGGCTTTTTTTTTTTCCCTAAGTCCCACCAGCCAGGGTTTCATCTTCCCTTCGAGTATTTTTCGACTTCAAGTTGGCCACAGTTCAGCTGTGAGATTTTCAGATCGGATGGCAGGAACCTGTGCATATGGAAAACCAAGTCTAAACCCCCGCTACGGGGACCTAGCCCCAGTGCTGAAACTGCTTTTTTAAGTTTTTTTTTTTTTTTTTTTTTTTTTTTTTTTGAATTGACGGCCCGGGCTGATGCTAGGGTTGCTGGTAGGACCAGGCACCTCTAGCGCTCCCGGGGAGGCTCCATCACTTGGTTGGTGGGGAGCAGCACCTGGTGGAGAGCGGGTCCAGCGTCCCTGATCATTGTAATTGTTTGTTTGTACAAGCACATGACTTAAGCATTATGGCAGAAATGACAGGAAGCTGCAGTGCGGGCCTAGCAAGAAGGGAATTGGTCAGGCAGAACAGCTCAGCAGCCTAAGTTGATTGCCTGCATAATAGCTTAGGGAAGAAAGAGATAGTAACCACAGGCCCCATGGCTACTTGTAAGAGAGAATGGATCTTCAGCCTGCTGCTAGACGCCTGGCATCACATTTAACCAATTTAAAGCACCTCTTTTCCTGCACAGCCCCCATACCAGGCTATTACCTGCCAAGCTCCACTATTGACTGAGGAGCGGGGGCGAAAGGGGTCCGGGAAGTCCGATGCTGCTTGCATGGGGATCGAGTTGTCAATCTGGGTCCAAAAAAGAAAAAGAAACAAAAAAAAAGTTGTCTATCTGGGGGATTCTGATTCTGGGTCCAGTTGTGAAAAATGAGATGATAGTCTCTGATGAGCTCCCCATTGTGCTGGCCCTGTCCACCTTTCCGAACCAATTGCTCGGTCCAATTTTTCTTTTCTTTTCTTTTCTTTTCTTTTCTTTTATTTTATTTTTTAATCTAATCTATATTCTTCTCTCAATATCCTCCCACTAACGACCTACCTATATGTGGTTCTCTCAGGGCTTGATTCTGGTCCCTACTCTACACGGGGAGCAGCACCCTGGCTCCTTTTTTTTTTTTTTTTGTGTGTGTGTGTGTGTGTGTGTCGGGAAAACACCTGGTGCGAGCTGGAAAGCGGAGCGCACTTACTTTCACAACCAGCCAGGAACCCCAAGCCAGTTATATCCGCGGGTGAACCTGAAAGTGGATCACAGGGGGTCGCGGGGATAGAATGGACGACGTGGGGAATCGAACTCACGACCTCCTGAATACCACTCATGTGCTCAACCAATTGAGCTAGCCCGCTTGGGCTTGCTCCGTCCAATTTTGATTCTTGAAGTTCGTTGTCTTCTTTTTTTTGTCGCTCCACTTTGACTATGCTACAAAAAAAAAACGTGGGACCGGTGGGACTTGACGAGATCAGTGCCGGTCCCACATCCCAGCACTTGACTGACCATGCTGACCTGGAATCACAGTACTCAATCCCCACAGCCCCACCATTTGCTCATCCCTACCTCGCCTCCTCAAGGGTAAATTGGCCTTTTTCCATTTTTCCTTTTTCCTTTTTTCCCTTTTTTGTGAACAATCCGGGAGCATTGCCCGGTTTCACTTACAGGGACAAAGGCTTGAGGGGACCAACCCCTTTTTTTTTTTTTTCCCCACAACGGGCCCAGTGCCCAAGGCTGATATTAGAAATGATAACATCGAGGCCGGGGTCCTTACAATCTACCCGGATGTGACAATACCTGGGAGCCTTACCCAGTTTCGCTTTTAACGAGACCCAAAGGGACCCGGAATCCAAAGAGATCATGTCAAATCAAAATGAGCAAGATGCCTGCCTCTTCAGCATTTTAAGAGCCGCCAGATCTATCATGACACACCAAGCAGCTACATCAAACTCTCTTCTTCACTGCACAGCGGTTTTCACCCCTTACCACACACTAGTCCTTTTTCTATAAAAAATGATTATGGTACCTCTACCAGAGATGGATGTGATGGGGGAAATGGATCTGCAAAATCTCTAGGGTCCCTGAGAGAGGCTCCTGGTCGTAGTGAAAACCAGTCCTTGAAGTAGAGCTGGAAGTCTCTTTTGAAAGAGACTTCCGACCCTTCTCCCCTTGGCCACGTCACCTCTCCCAGACTCCTCTCTCCTGCACCACCCAGCCAGTCCAATGCAAATTCCTTAAGAGTTGAATGTTCTTTTTCCTTTGGTGTAATAATTTGTAATTCTTTGTTCTAATAAAGTAGATAGTTTCGCTCCAGCAAATTTGTTCATAAATTTCATGCTCTCTTCTCACCCGGGATTACGTTTTTTTTTATTAGTTCTATCCATCTTCAGGGACCCAAGGACTCGAAAAATCAAAATAACGAAATTCTTGAGTCATTTCAATAGGCTCAGAAATCACATGTTTCTCTGAATCATCGTATCGTACTTCCACATATCCACTTAAGGGAAAGTCTTTTCGTAATGGATGACCCTCAAAACCATAATCTGTTAATATACGCCGTAAATCAGGATGGTTGGAAAAATACACACCAAACATATCTCATACTTCTCGTTCCCACCAACCAGCTGTCGTTTCCAACTTGAGTAATGAATAACCTCATGCATGATGGATGACTCCAATCAGGAAGTCGCCCGATATCATACAGTTACGACTCTGGCGAGTCTCTTCGAGTGTCTCCAACCACTCTGGCCAGACCTTTCTGCTCGAGCGAGCCTGTACGAAGAAATGTGTCTCGAAAGAGCGAGCTGGGAGTCTGGATTTCGAAACCTGGTTACTAGTCATTGCGTGGTTTCTTTAGGTTTTTGCCTGCTATATGATATAGCAATTGTAAAACTGGAAAACTCAACAGAATAGCCATGATTTTGAGTAACGAGTGACTTAGTAATTGTGAAATTAAAATCTTTTGTAAACGAGTGGATGGTCCACTTAAACAATGTTAGTTACCGGGGATAACTTGATTCAAATGTTTTTAGGATGGGAAGGAGTAGGTCTTGCATCGTATTTGTTAATTAATTTTTGGTTTACATGACTTCAAGCAAATAAAGCAGCTATTAAGGCAATGCTTGTGAATCGAGTAGGTGATTTTGGATTAGCTCTTGGTATTATGGGTTGTTTTGCTATTTTTCAAACAGTAGACTTTTCAACCATTTTTGTTTGTGCTAGTGCCTTTGTGTGGGAACCTTCTTTCATTTTTTTTTAATATAAAAATTCATGCACTAACTGCTATTTGTGTTTTACTCTTTATTGGAGTTGTAGGAAAATCCGCACAAATAGGACTCCATACTTGGTTACCGGACGCTATGGAGGGCCCTACCCCAGTATCAGCTCTGATTCATGCAGCCACTATGGTAACAGCAGGTGTTTTCATGATGGCAAGGTGTTCTCTCTTATTTGAATACGCGCCCATGTTCCAAAAGAGTTGTTAAGGTTCTTGCGTCGCCATCTTGATAAATAAAATAAGATTGTCCAAGAAAACAGTGCGAGCCCGCTGACATTTACAGAGTTGAGCCTGTTCTGGCGAATTGCAGTCACTTTCGGATCAAAGCGTCCTACAGTTAACCTGTATTTTATATTATATTATACGTGGGGAAGCGCGCGAACGTACGCTGTTTGTTATACTTCCTCGAGCTTCCTCGATAATCGTTTTCAATACTGAATTCATTATCCGTAAATTAACATACATGAACGGATGGAGAGGGATTCGAACCCCCGATATTTTGTAATATGTCAGTTTTCAAGACTGATACCTTCAATCACTCAGACATTCATCCAAAGCAAAGACGCTCCTTGTACCTTTCTTTCCACTCCATCAAACACATCGTCAGTGAAGATAAGATCCGGACCGTTGTATAATTTAGAAAGTGGCACATCCCAATGAGCTTTGAATTTTGTTTGTATAAATTGAACAATATATTCATAAATTTATTTTTATTTTTTTTGGGTTGGGCCGCCCTTCCCTGGCTTTGCGGGGTCTCACTTCCCTCTCGTTCCATTGCTTCCCCTTCCTGGCCCTATCGGATCAAAGCCTTCGGTCTTCTTGAGTTGGTCGGGGGAGTTAGTCCAGTGGAGGGATTAGATGGGGTATTCCGGGGTTGAGGAAAGGGGAAAAGAGTCTCCGAGGGCAGAGGCTCGTGTCCAGTAGTATGTAGCTTCCCTACATGGGTTTAGTCAGTTTACCACAACTTCTTGTGTCCCTTCTACCCGAACCCGGCATTGGAACTCCCAGTTTTTTAATTGCAGATAGCCTTTCTTTATTTCCGCAATTTTGTTCTTGCTCAGATAGATTCTTTCAAGATTTTGTTGACTCTGTTCGCATTTCTCTGGTTGTAATTTTTTTTTCTGCGCCTTTTGTTCTCTGTTTCATTGGGCTCTTATCTCCGTTTGGACTATGGTTTGGATTTCGGTCCACTTCTCTTCCACGCTGCTGATTTGGTCCGCCAAGACCCCTTTACATCTTGCTTTCCAAATTACCCACAGGGCTGCTCTTCTTAGTAGGTCTGCCAAAAAGGTATCCTCTTCTTCGAGGAGTCCTTCATCTTCTCTTCTTGATAATAAGTAATTCATATTTGAGGGATAGACCTGACCTGTTAGGTTGGACCATAATGTTTTGATTTTGTCCCAAAGTTCTTGTGACCGCTGGCCTTCCTGATAATATATTCATAAATTTAAGTTCCCCCTAGTGCTACATTTTCCCTCTCAAGGACACATCGTTTATACCATAAGACCCAAACGACCGTTTTCCTACCAATTTAAAAAAAAATAGATTGAAAAGCAGTCAGTATGATATCTTGTGGAACCCAATAACCTACAAGAATGGCCTTCCAGTCCCAAGGCTAAACCAAACCAGTAAGTTCCCTCCAAACATAATCCCATCTCCTCCATAGTAGAACCGAACCAGGGCATTGCACAAAAATGTGTTCAATAGTTTCCCGACATTTTTTGCTAGGAAAGTATGATACACATGATTTGCACCAAGGTAGGGCCAAACCCCTTTGTTCCAATGAAGAGTGGTCTATGAGCCAATCATTAGTAGGCAGACAACGATGAGCAATTTGTCATTGCAACGATGAAAATTTAGCTGGTTGTTATCTAATTTTGTTTAAAAAATTATATTTTTGATTGAGTTCAGGTCAAGATTAAGGTGCCTAGCCCATCTTTCCCAAAGAATTGCAGAAATATCAACTCTTGGCCTCAAAAGACGATAGACCGCTTTTACCGATAGGGATTGTAATGATCTGGGTTTTCCTTTCTTGGTAATCTACCAAACCCACTCTGTACGATCAAGAGGAAGCTCCGGGATGGGTATTTCCTGATGAAAAACTCTCCAACCCTTAATTGAGGAAATGAAGAGGACCCTGATTCGATAGAGATGGGACAATGGGAATAGACAAACTAGATCTGAAGGAGAATGGATCAAGAAAAATTCTCTATTTGTTTTACAGGTGCTCACTAGAGCTCCTTGCTGGATCATGTGAACCACCTGTCCTACTACCTTTTGTCCATTGGTCTGGACCCCTACCACCCGATCACCATCCTTAATTCTAGGCATTTTCTTAAGGATTGATACCCAAGCCAGGGGTATAGAAAAAATTATCTGATCCAAACTTGTATTAAGATGATTAGTGTATCGAAGGGCCTGCCTGAACTGTTCCCCTGTTTTTCAGTCTTTCTTACCTGAATCCCATATGTCCTTGATACGTGTAACCCCTTTTTTACCCACTGACACCATGGTGGGGAAGAACTGTTGAATATACATCCGTTTAGGTCCTTGATCCATCTATTACCAAAGAGTGGTTGCCGAAAAATTTCCTAGTATCTGGTAGGAAATGGTATATCAGGTAATGATAGGCATCTCCGTATTTTCAGAAGAGTTACCCACAGATTATCTAGGACCGTATCACTCCTCGCTCCCTCCCTTTCTCCCCCTCTATTTCCCCCTACGTTTACCCTGGGGATAGTAAAAAAACGATCCTTAACCCATGAGAGCGGATGAATGTCCTCACTTGAGACCGGAGCTAGTCTACGAATCTGTTTGAGCGCCATGACATGCCAAGGTTTATCAGTAGATAAAATAAGTTTCTTTATCCATTGTAAAGCAAGGGCTTGGTACTGAAGATTAGGATCAAGAATCCCTAGACCCCCGATAGCTTTGGGTTGAATCAAGTATCGCCAAACCACTCTAGGGATTACCTTATCCTGCTCATGATTTCCCCTCCATAAAAACGCTATAACCTGTCTCTGTAGGGTTTTGGTGCGTGCATTACTCATGGCCCACATAGCCGATTTATACCATATAGAAACCAAAATAACATTATTGATGATGAGTGTTCTCCCAAATATGGAGGTATGCTTGTTCTTCCATTGGTGCCTTTTGTCAATCGTCGGTTTAGACACCCATTCATCATGAGTCGTAGGTTTCTCAACTGCCGTGAGGAAAATACCAAGGATGTGAACTGGGGCTTCTAGTGGCAACCATCTCACTCTAGGATGTTCTGGGAGACGATCCCCATCGGAATGAATCCACCAACCTTGAGTTTTGTTACCCCAATTGACCACCATGTCCGAGACTTGGGAAAATTTATCCATCAAGGCTTGAATCTCTGCCATATTTTTCTTTGTTGCATCCACCATGACCGTGAGATCATCTGCAAACATGGAGCAAACTGAAATGACCTCCTCTGGACTACAAAAAATCCGCAGACGTTGTAAATTACGGTAAGCTCTAAGGTTGGTTCCTAGTGCTTCCATAATAATTAAAAAAAAAGAATGGAGCCAATGGGTCCCCTTGCCTAACAAACCTTTGTAGCTTGATCTTTGGAGAGAGAAGACCATTTACCTGGATTCTAGTCGTGACATTAGTGTGAAGGATACGAACCCATTTACGTAGATTGAGACCAAAAATCATTTTTACTAGGCAAGCGTAAAAAAAAAAACAATCTACTTGGTCATAAGCTTTTTCAAAATCAATAAAAATGAAGGCTGCATTTAGGTTAGATTGTCGAGAAAATTTAACCATTTCATTGATAAGCAGAATATTATCCTGAATATGCCTACCATTAATAAATCCAGTTTGCGAAGGGTGAATAATGTCAGCCATAACTCAAATCAAACGATTGGCCAGAGCTTTAGATAACATTTTATATACAACAGAAAGCAAGGTAATTGGCCTAAAATTCCAGATATTTGTTTTATCTCTGTTTTTATGTAAGAGAATGAGAATACCTTGTCCCACCAATTCTCCCATCAGACCTGAAAAGGTCCTGAATCTTGTATTGAATCATAGAACTGCATCAGGTCTGATGCGAATAATGATCACATGGTTTCCCAAAACTTTTTAGGAAGTCCGTCCACTCCTGACGTTTTGTTCTCATCCATCTGTAGAAGCGTTGTCCACATTTCATCCAGGATTAAGGGACGCTCAAGAAAATCTCTTTGTTCCTGAGAAAGAGCCTGCGTCATAGGTTGCGGGAAATTTGTTATCGCAGTTTTATCTTCCCCTCTCATTTCCGGATTCTTAGAGGAGGAGAATTTTTTTTTATAAAAATCATAAGCGATTTTAAGACTACATGCCGAGTAGGAGGACAAACAGTGATCAAACCCAACTGGGTCCATAAGTCCTTCAATAAAAGAACGTCGTGAGTGTGATCAAGCTAATGCAAAAAATGAAGCATCCATTAGACCCTCCGTCACAAACTTTGCTAGTTTGCGTCCGATTAAGTGTTCTTGCCAGCGATGTTGTCCAAAGGATAACAACTGATTCTTAAGATCCTGAATATTGACTGGGTGAGGTAAAGTGTGAGATTGATTTGGCAATTCATAATTAAGAATTTATTCTTGAATATTCATTTCCTATAAATATTTGTTCTTAGCCTGAAGTTTCGAAAATTCGTTGCACTTTTTAGCGATAAATGCAAGACCATTATTAAACCACTACTCATACGAATCATGTCTATTTTCAGTAGCATGCCAGAATTATCAAACATCTCTTCTATATTGCTTAAACCGACGTTGTGTTAGCAATTATGTATTTAATTTATAAAAACCTTTCCCCTGATCCAGTTTCTTCCGGAAAGTCAAAAGGGCTACACACATTTTGTGATCCGCCCCTGACCACGGACTTTGGGGAAAGATAGCAGCCCATAGTAACGCCCTATCTAAATCCTCAGACATAAGAATCAAATTTATTCTTGAAGTGGCGATCCGCTATTACGAATGCATGTAAATAGACGTTTCTGCGGAAAGATCCTTCGGTATGTATCAAATAAATGTTTCCTTTCGCATAGTGAGTTTATTATTATTTCATCCACTTCTACATATGCTGGACAGGGAGATGGTATTTTCCAGCGATTCATCCACCTATCCGGAGTCGTATTAAAATCTTTCGTCATGATGACGGGAATTCCGTCCGGGATTTGAGTTATGATTTCTTGAAAAAAATCACCCTCTCCTGGACGTCATTAGGGCCATATATGTTAATTACACAGATAACTTCTAATTCCAGCATACTCAATGCCGAAACCTACCTACCCTGACTTTTATCTGTTGTCCATTGAAGGATTTCCGCCCTTGAATCCGGTGGAATCCAAATGGCCACTCGTCCCAACCCACTACGCGGGGCCGGAGAATAAAATTTAGTATGCGGCCAAACCAAATTGTGTGCTCTCGTATGAATGTGAGACTCCGTGAGGTGAGTTTCTTGGATGCAAATAAGATCCGGCCATATACGTCCCCCTACTTCTTTTAATTGTTTTATCAGTGCTCTCCTCCCCATCTGCCGTGACAAGCCCATTCACATTCAGGGACCTTATATCCAAATCCGCTATCAGAGTGGCTCGGTGCCATGCGAGATTCTTCCCATAAAATGCTTGCAAAGCCTCCATAGCCACCTGAAATAGAACTACTCACCCCACTTCTCCCTTTAATTTATGACCAGATCTAACTACCATTCTTAAAGTCTGAAGAGGACAGGAGAATTCCTCTTCGTAAGATTGAGCAACAAAAGGATACCACATCTGCCACCGACCAGACTGAATTAGCCTTGATCTTGAGACACTGCAAGTCGAGCAAGGTAGAGTGGGAAAACCATTTGAGGCCCGCCTCTTTCTGATCCTCGAAACGGACAAAAATGTTTCTTTTGGTCATTTGTGCCTTATCACCTACCTCCGTAAGAGTCGCTTGAGGTCCAGGATCATAATGCTTAGATAGAAAGTCATTTAAGTCTCTTTTGAAAGTCCGGTCATTGACACTCTGATACTCCACATATGTTGTCCAACCTCTCAGAGTTGTTCCCCCGCACTGATCTTGCCCTATTGGGGATAGTCCTATTTCCCATTTCCCGCTCCGTTTTCGTACCGGGACAACCAGGTTACCCTTCAGTGCCCTGTGATCTGACTGCCTGACCTCGTTCTAAAACATTTCCCAGTTTCTGTCTTTTGCCTGCTTCTTGTGAAACAGGCGTGGGAAAGGAGACTAACCCTTGTGGCAACTGCTGTATTTGCTGATGATGTTATTGTGACTGTGCCCGCTGTTGTTGTTGAACCACCATCAAATCCTGCTGGACGTCCCCACCTCCTTGTTGTAACAACCCTTGATCTTGTTGCTGCTGCTGCTGCTTAGCTGTCTGTTGCGCAGGTCTATACTGCGTCTGGAGTTGGTGCTGCTGCGCCTGTCGGGACTGCTGCTGTTCGATGCCTTGAGGGTTGAGATCCTCTGAGAGATCTTGCTGCTGCTTGGCTGTCTGCTGCGCAGGCATACTGCGTTTGCTGTTGGAGCTGTTGCGACAGTAGGCACTGCTGCTGCTCTATGTCCTGAGGCTGCAGCATACTTCCTGTCCGCAACAGCTGATATGGAACCACCTCCCGCCCCAAACTCTCTTGACTCTGAAGGTTGAGATCCTCTGAGATATCCACTTCTTTCTGATTATCCTCCCCCATGGTCATACTTTCTTTATCTAACTGTGCGGGAGGAGATTCCATTACCAACCCTTCTTCCGTAATTGTCATTACTTCATTTATAGCACCCTCTTTTACTTCGGGACCTGCATTTCGTACCCTCACCCTATCATCATTCTTTCCTCACCGTCCTACCTGTCCCAATTCTTCATTGTTATAGTCTTTGATTACATTCTGAGCGATTGCAGTATCCGACACCACCAACCCCTTGGTTTTTTTTTTTTTTTTTTTTCCTATTTTACCAACCCCTTGTCTTGACAACATGCAAAGTTAACGCGAATTACAAAATACAGGAACACACTTCGAGGCTGAATCCTAGACTCCTCGCATCAGATCTACGACACAATACACCACCGAACACTGACGAGCACCGTGGTTGCAGAATGAACCTGTTTATGAAACCAACGTATACAAACTAAACCCGTGTTTCCCAGCCAATAGGCCCAATACGAATTTGTTGCTATAGAGACTGCTGCACTTGTAGCTGAGTCTGCTGAACCGAGGGAATATTGTTGCAATGTTCATCAGTTATTCCACCTTCCTCCTTACACAAACACCACAGAACAATGGCTCCTATGGTGTCAACAACATATGTGTGCCGTCTGGGCAAAGTAGTAGCAAGCGTACCCAACAAAATGAAATTCCAGTCCCCTTTTAATTACCACTGTGATGACAGCGGCTGAGATCAGTGAGATGGAAGCCACCAGTTCAAAATCCACGGCGAAAAGTGACAGGACCCAAAAAGATGAGCCAAGTTTTCAATCACCAATCCGGTCTGAGATATATGCAATATGGAGATCCCCAATGGACACAAGAAAAGAAACCTATGTGCTACCACTGGCAACGGAAGGATATGCGTTTACTTCTGTTACAGTACATCGTGCATGGCTGTAGTGGTTAAGAAACTTGGCTCTTGAGGCTGAGGTTGCCGGTTCGAATCCGTGCGTGCATGGAGGAGGTACGAGGCTGATAAAGTACCGACTGTACTCTAGCCCGATAACCAGCCTGGAAATCAGACCAGGATTGCGGTGGCCCGTGCGTAAAGCCCTGTTGGAAACGAAATCATGCTGGATGGGAGCAGAGTGAGCGAGAACTGCCTGTGTGGCGAATGCCTGAGTGTGCTGTTGTGTGTGGGTAGCTGCGAGTTGAAGGACACTACAGCCATGCAGGGGTGGATTGGATATCATTTCGGCATTAACAGGGTTTTGTACTCTGTACCATAACGGCAGAGTGAGTGAGAACTGCCTGTGTGGTGAATTCCTGAGTGTGCTGTTGTGTGTGACACTGTGTGGGTGTGAGTTGAAGGACACTACAGCCATGCAGGGGTGGATTGGATATCATTTGGGCATGAACAGGGTTTTGTACACTGCACCATGGCTCTAGTGGTAACGAGACTCGGCTCCTGAGGCTGAGGTGGGTGGTTGGAATCAGTGTGTGCCTGAGAGCGGTGTTTTTGTGTGTGTGGGTGTGAGTTGAAGGGCACTACAGCCATGCAGGTGGATTGGATATCATTTGGGCAGGAACCGATTTTTGCTTTCTGTGCGATGGCACTAGTTGTCAAACTTGTCACGAAACTCAACTCCTGAGGCTGAGGTGGCTGGTTTGAATCCATGTGTGCGCAGAGGAGGGCCGAGGCTGATAAAAGTACAGACTACCGAGGGAAACTTCTTTTGTTTCATTTGCTTTTTGAAGGCTGATTCATTTTGAAGGCCCATCCAGTTCAATTACCTGTTGAATCTGGAGGAGACGTCCAGATGGCATGGTTTCTGACGCTACCCACTGACCCCTGGCTGGCCCACCTGCCGTAGCAGGTATCCCATCTGCTGGTCACTGCAGGCCCCACATGTTCCCTCATTGGAGGCATGAAGACGGATGTGGCTGCTATGGGTGTCCGCATGCATGTGGTTGCCACACATTTCCCCGTGTGATCCCTGGCTAGTTTCGCCCATCTGCTGTAGCAGGTTTACTACCTGCTGGTCGGTGCAGCCCTCAGATGATCTGTTGTGGGAGGCATGAACATGGTTGTGGCTGCTACGGGTCTCCCTGTTACGCGCATGTGGCTGCTACAGGTTTCCCCATATGACCCCTGGCTGGTATCACCCACCTCCTGTAGCTGGAATCTTACCAGCTGGCTGGTGCATCCCCCACATGTTCCCTCGTTGGAGGCATGAACACGCATGGGATACCCTGCTACAACAGGTGGGCGATATCAGCCAGGGGCCAACTGGTAGCATCAGAGGCCATGCCATCTGGACCAATCTATGCGCCTCCCCCCGGTCCCTGAGGATCCCCCTACGAACACAACAGTCTCTATTAATGCCGAATGGGGGGGCAAATGGGCTACTTCTCTATGGCAGATGCCAAGTATGCCCGGGGACGTACATGAGGCCAGCGGGGACGGAACCCGCGACCTCCTTGATGCCGCTTGTGTGCCTTACCAACTGAGGTAGCCCACTGACCGCCAAGGAAACTCGAGTACTTGGCCAACGGAAATTAACTAGCAATTTCCAAAAAGCGGATTTTATTTTGTTTAAAACAATGGCAGACGCGGCAGGTTTTGAGTTTGCAAAGGCAGAAAAACATGTGCCCACAAACATATCATGGCGTGAGTTTGAAATGGCAATTTGGGTAGAAAAGAATCCGTTGCGCCTTTTTTTTTTTTTTTTTTTTTTTTTTCCTTCCCCCGTCTGAGACCACAGCCGACCCCTGTAGTTATGACACCCAGCCTGACACCACGGCTTGGTACTTCCGTTGCTTTTTTGAACTTGGTCCCTGTTTTCTTAGTTGACGGTGTTGTTTTTGCTCTTTTGATACTAAAAAATGACATCAATATACTTTTTCGCCCCCCTTTTTTTTACACATCAGAAGGGGGGTATCACCAGAGGTGGTACAAGCATCCTCCTGTGGTACCCTCCAGGAAGATGGCTCCTGTCTATTGGTGGGGAGCTGCACCTAATGGAAAGCGGGTCCAGCGTCCCTTACTCAAGATTATGCAGGATACAAAATGCAAGTACCACTCCACCGGGGTCATTACCCAGCTTCGGCGTTCATCGGCTCTGATTTTTTTTTTTTTTTTTTTTTTTTTTTTCCAAAAAAGCCCTTGTGTAACCCCTGTCTTTTATACACATCTAGATGTGTATAAGAGACAACTCATACGCGCCCAAGCTTGGCAAAAGAAACACCATGCGCGCCCAAGCTTGATATTGCTTGAGAGTGTGCGCCTATGCGCGCCCAGGCCAGATATTACTGTTAGAGTGTGCGCCCGTGTGTGCCCCGGGCCAGAAATAGTTATTTAAGTGCGTGCCGTGTGCACTTGCGTTGGATATATANTTTTTTTTTGCAAAAAAAGCCCTTGTGTAAGCCCTCTATCCCAAGCGTTACGGTGGTAAGAGAACAGTCAGAATTGAGGGAAAGAGGGCTAATGAGAGGACTGGGGAGGGAATTCCATATCTCTGTCTAGCAGGGCAGTTAATCCCCTCGTAAGAGGGCAATCAATGCTGCTCTGCTCTTCGCTTATCAAATTGTTCTCCTTTGTCGTAGTTGGATACACCCATCACAAGATTGCGAACAAACAACATCTGGTCTGCAGAAGAGCAAGCACTCTTTCTGCAGTGGCTTTTGGAAGATGAGACACTGGACACAAACAGGACATGGGACGACCCCCCGTTTGTAGCCAGCCTGTCGGCGGGAACACTCAGTCTGCAGAATGAATAGGACAATTGAGCAAGGAGAGAAAGGACATTGGGCCAGTGAGGCAATGCCGGCTTGCCCAAGTTCCCCCAGACCCCCTCCACCTTTGCGTCGCCAACCTGTATGGGCAAGAAAACTGCAGGAAGCGGACTTGGATATCCGCTCGATGAATGTCAATGGGCGGGCACAGCAAAATGACCAAAAAACACGGGCACTTTGGGACATGATTACAAAATACATGGGGGGCAGATGGCCTGACGCCATAGGGATCCAAGAGACCCACCTCACCAACTCGCCTTCCCACTGAGCCAGAGCTAGACAGATCTGGCCACACACGGAGTTCGCTGCACACGCCATATCGGTGGGATCCACGGGAATGGCCATATAGATCCCCCCTACCTCCAGGTTACAGCCCATTCAAGTGGACTGGGACCAGATAGATGGCAGGTGGGTTTGGTTGAAAGCGTCAGCAGCAACAAAACAGATATGTTTGGTCTGCATATATGCCCCCAATGACCCTGCTCACAGAATACTGTTTTTTAACAACCTGCTGCAGGTTCTGCCAAGGGACGCCCCCATCATTACGGTGGGAGACTTCAACACGACTCCGGACCCTAACCTAGACAGGAGAACCGCAACTCAAATTCGACCTCCATCCACTCAGGAAGGTATGAGAGAAAGGGGGCCGGACAGTGTGGCGCTCAACCAAATGATGGTCGAACTAAGACTCATGGACTCATATCGACACATTAACCCGGCCAAGCGGGCATACACATGTGTTCGATCCAGAGGAGAGGCTTGCCTCTCAAATTCACAGATTGATCTAGCCTTGCTTTCCGAGGATCTATCTGGAATGCTCATTATGGCAGACATGCTCCCCTTCTCTCCAATAAGTCATTCGACCACCGCATGATAGCTATTGGTCTTGCCTTCCACACACATATTTCTAGAGGACCTGGGTTCCTTAAATTCAACACCTCTCTCTTAAGATCGACTGCCTTAAATAAACAAGTCAAAGACTTCTGGGCCCGAATGTGCCTCAACAAGACCTGAGGAGGAATCCATTGTGCAGTGGTTCAAAAATGGGGTGGCTCAGCTTAGAGGAAGGGTTAAAAAGTTGTCGGTCCAACTCGCGCGCACACACAAGGTCGCATTAGAAGGGTTGTTGCGCCAACTAGAGGACTGGGATGAACATCTAATGGACAATCCCTTGGATGTTCCCACATACGAGGCCCTTCAAAGAGTCCAGGCTCAGTTGCAAGACCACCTCAATTTACAAGCCCAAGAGTGGAGAATCCAGACCAAAATTAACAAGGACGTTGCGGAGGGAATGATGACCAAAACCTTCTTCAATAAAGCAAAAGAAAGAAGCAAACAAAACATGGTGCTTGTGCTGAACCATCCCTTCGATGCCACCAAGCCGAAGGCCACCAATGCCTACCAAATTGTCGAATACACTTTTACTTACGATAGACATTTGTTCACATCACAGTCTGCACTCAGACAACCACAATCTTTGGAGAAGCTAGAAACACTCTTCTCAATGCCCTTCCAGCTATGTTTTCCACAGACCAAAGGAACATGTTGGACACACCCCTCTCCCAATCGAAACTCCTCCGGTCACTACAAGAGATGGATGACGAGAAGACACGAGGCCTGGATGCATTCCCCAAAGAATTCTGGCTCCATTTCTGGGACACATTTAGAAATGATTTTGCAGCGTACGTGAACGCCGTTTTTAGAGAGGAGTCTTTTGAAGAGATGATGGGTCAGGGAGTGACCACTTCACTTCACAAAAAGAGCGATAGGGAGGAAGTCAGAAACTACCACCCTGTCACCCTTTTATCAGTCTCATACAGAATTGTGGCTAAGGCATGGGCGAACAGGTCACTTCCATGCCTGCCACATCTTATACATCCAAAGCAGTCAGGTTTTATGCCCAATAGGAATATACAAGAGAACATATTACTAGTGAATGAGGCAATCCGGTATGCGAGACAAAGAAAAGCAGAGGCGGCTATCCTTTTCATCGATTTCGAAAAAGCATACGGACAAGACAAGGACAAGGACAAACATAAACACGATCAGCTATTTCCAGTGTCCGGCAATAGGGGAGAGAGGGTTGAGGACTTAGAGGATAGGGGAGAAAGGGTTAAAGACTTAGAGGATTAAGGGTTTCAGGGTTTAGGGTTCAGGGTTTAGGGAATCAAAGGGTTTTAGGGCATCACGGACAAGACAATGCACAGTGAAACTGTGGGGGGATTATTCAACAGCAGATCCGGCACTTTGCCTCAACCACAAAAGACAAAAGACACAGGCACGTGGGGGTAACTTGAGGAATTGGCAGCGATTTCAGGAAACACACTCACAAGTTACGCCTCACGCAAATGCACACAAACGCACGCAGCACGACTCTCCAAGACTGTAACATGCATAATAGACAGAATGAGAGTTCATAGGCACGACCTTTCACATGGAAAGCACAGTCTATACTCTTACACCTTTATACATTCGCACTAACAGACATACACAGACATAAAGACACAAAGACCTCACAACTACTCAGTCTGCAACTCACAACTCACAACCCTCAAATCTCAACTCACAACTCACAGCATCCATGCCTGCACAAGGCTGTAATATACACAATACACACAATGGACAATAGAAACGGCTCACTGCACACTAACCTACACTTACTTACACTTACACTTACATAGTACGCCTGGGTAAGGCTGTAAGATACACGGAAGAATGGAACCCAGGGCATACCATAGCCCAGTCTGTACATGCAAATCGAACATTCAGACAGGATGTCTACTTCCCAACAGATGTATAGGGACGCTGGACCCGTTTTCCAGCAGGTGATGCCCCCCACCAATAGATGGGGCCTCCCGGGAGTGCTAGCGGTGCCTGCTCATGACAGCACCCCTAGCATTAAAAAAAAAAAAAAAAAAAAAAGAGGAGGGACGATGGACCCAATTTCCATCAGGTGCAGCTCCCTGTGAATAGATTGGAGCCATCTAATGGCAGCCTCCAACCGGGGGGGTGCTCTTACCACCCTCTGGGTAGTTGGTCAGCAACAGACGTTTAAACCACCAGTACTTCCTGAAGTTGTGCCCATTAACAAGCCACAATTTTAGGAGTGGCCACTACAGGAGCGCCCAAATTCATCCGACTAGAAACGTTTCTACTCTATTTTTCATCCCACTAGAACTCTATTTTTTCTCCGCCGCTGATAGCTGGTGACAAGTACTGGCAGTTTAAAGAAGTTAAAAAAAAAAAATTCCATTAAGTAGCTTACGGTGTGGCACAGGGCTAGCTCAACTTCGTCTGGGGGACACCAGAGGGTTTGCCTCCTGCAGCAGTCCTCGGGTGCAGCCTCTTCAGACTGACTTGGAATTTTTTGCTGCCTAATAGAAAGTCTTCTTCTTCTTCTTCTTCTTCTTCTTCTTCTTCTTCTTCTTTTCTTTTTTCTTTCTAAGAAACGCAGACAGAGAGGCATTGCTGACAAATGAAGAAGTTCATGAAGTTGTGTGCAACTGGATCATCAGATGAAAACTCGTGCTAGGCTGCTAGCCACCCACCTGTCCTGCAACACATCTTTTTTTCTTCTTTTTTTTCATTTGGACCATTTGCGTGTCATCATTGCGCAGGGGCCATGCTAATCTTCTCTGTATCGTTCCAATTTTAACAGATGTCCCGAAGGACAGTCCTGCAACACACCTAAAACTCCCAAGTTTTGAAATCCTACTCAAGGCTCTTCAGGACTGTCTCGGCATCCGACACCTTACAGTTTGACGGGAAGTGATATCTTTAGCTGCATCTGTCTTTGCAACCACTGCTGAGCATTGAGTGCTGCAGCGTTGATGGCCCGGCCCCTCAGGCAGGGAATTTACCGGAAACATTTTCAAGAATCAATACAGGAACAATCGACATGGATCCTGCGCGAAGATCGCCTGCATATATAGAGAGATGAGAAAGAAGAAGAAGAACAACAACAACAACAATAAGAACGAGTAGCGGGTCTGGCATGTATCACTTTAGAGACATTTATGGAAAACCGCTGGGCCTCGAACTGGAACCACTGTGCTGTCAGGCTGAGTAGCGCGGAACATGGGTATGTCCTTTCACCCCATTCTGAGTCCTCTGTGGGAAACTCCACGCACCCGCCACTGGCCAAGGGGCCCAAGTAGTTTTTTTTTTTTTTTTTTTTGAACAACCCCATCTGACGCTAGGAGTGCTGCTACCAAGGGGGGCAAGTACTTTCAAGTCACACCCCATGTTCAGAATGGCCAACTTCAGCAGTTCCCAAGAAATGGCAGAAAAGGCAACCCTAAAAACTGCATTCACTACAGCGGCTAATGACTTGCGTGGTTTTAAACCAACGCTAAACTTGCACATTTTCAAACTCACACCATTCACTACAGCCACAGTTTCCTCTTTTTTTCTTCTTTTTTTTTGGAGGTTTTTTTTTTCCCCCGGTTCAAGTTTGACTATTACGACACGAAATATGGGACTGGAGCACTGAGGCTGGTCCCACATCGCGGCACTTGACTGACCCATGCTGACACTGAATCGCAATGCTACCCAATCCCCACAGCCCCACCACGTGGTCATGCCTACCTGGCACTTCTTTTTTTTTTTTAACTGCTCCAATCTATTCGTGGGGAGAGGAACGTGCTGGGAACTGGGCCCAGCGTCCCTTATGAAATGTAAAGATTGTTGAAAAACCCCGGGGCTATTACCAGTCTTCATGCCTACCTGGCCTCCTCAAGGCAAATAGGCCATCCATCTCCTCAAATCAGAAGGCATACGTCACAACAGGCCATTGAACACTGACAAGCACCACCCCTCCTCGCTCCCTCCTCTCCCCCCAATAAACAAAATAAATTAACTAAGGGTCATTTTGCAGATCTTTTATCCTGATTCAACATGCTGGCCACCAGCATGACAGGCTGTTGCCCCACAGGTGTGGAGTTCAGTCCCTGCCATGACAGCAGAGTATAACAAGGCGACAGCACTAGGTTCCAGTAACGGATCGCTTGCAGGGAGAAGGGGAGACTCCCGGTCTCTTGGTAGCAGCCATGGGACTTGTGTGGACTGTCACCTACCTTGAAGCACCAGTACATGGGCACCTGGACCGCGGGTCTGACACCTCAAATTCTGGAGGCGCGAAACGAAAACGAGGCCGCTGATCGAAAATATCAACGGCGGGCCCAGCGTTTGACGTTTTGGCCTCCGAGTCATTTTCTTGTCGTGACAAGTTTCGGACTGCAAGGCTGGGGCCGTGTACTTGTGGTTTAAGCTGGTATGTAGGCAACTACCACAGAGTGGCAGACTGCTGGGCACCGCTACCTGTCAAAACCTCCTTTCTACCAGGGGGGGGCGGCAGCCAGATATAACAACAGTCAATCGTCTGTTCAATCATCTTGCGCCAGTCGCAGCTCTACCTGGCAAAGGCCATTCCTTGTTGGTGGGCCCTGCAGTTTACCATGGTTACAGTCCTTAGAGATAGCCATGGGTTTTGTGTAAACTAGCACTCTCTTTAGGCCAGCAAGTAGGCAAACAACTCAAATGTCCAGAGTTTGAAATGTCAATATCATCCTCTGGGGAGACAGACCCTGCAAGGGGCAGGCATTACTTCAGCATGTCTGTTCAAACAAACAATCATTCAAATGTCCAGGGACGCTGGACCCGCTTTCCACCAAGGTGTTGCTCCCCACCAATAGATGGAGCTGCCTTGGGAGTGCTGGTGGTGTCTGCTCTTACCAGCACCCCTAGCACCCGCCCGGGTTGTTCTTTAAAAAAAAAAGAAAAAAAAAAGAAGAAGAAGTGCTAATGACCAGTATTATCTTGGTGTTTTTCTTTCTTTTTTCCTCCCCCTTGTACCATACATCCAGGCCATCTGATTTCCAGAGTCATACATCCAGGCCATCTGATTTCCAGAGTCATTTAGAAGGCCCACAACTCTCCCCTTTTGGTCAGGACTGTACATTGTAAATGACGTAAAGCTGTGCCCCCCCCAAGCCCCCTTCCTCTCAACTTGACCATACCCCTCAGAGTCTGCGGACGTTTGCTGTCTTCAGTCCTTTCACTTTTGGCTATTGCAGACGCGTCAGGCCAGGTGGAAGTGGCTGTGGCCGGTCGGGACACACCCAATAAAAGGATTCTCAGGTTGTTGGAATCATCATGGCTGGATATTCACGGCTCGATTACGATGCCTATCAGGGTTGAGACCCTCAATTTCACAAGACTTCAGGTCCTGGAAGCCTAAACTCTCAACATACCTGTCATAACAGAATCTCAATGACCAATAATCATGACAGAATATAATCTACAATAAATTCCATTTAAAAAAAAAAGGGGTAACTTCAGTACTGTAACAGTTACAAAACAGTTTAAAATTACACTTCGCATTCCCCCGAACAGAACACACCCCCACGCAACCCTACCTGACCGGCAAGCTAGCTTGTATACACTGCCCGGAGTGCAATTTGAAACTGCTTTTGGTGACTCCTGCGTCAGTGGTTAGAGCACCGGTTGGAAATGTGCATTGTGGTATAAGGTTGCGGGTTCAAAAATCTGCAGCCTTGCGCATGCACACCGGTAGGGCATTAGAATGACGCACGGCTGGACACACACCCCCTGGGCTGACGCATGGTACTATTACGGATACTGTTTGCGCACCACCCAGGGGGTTTGTCCATGGGTGTTGTATGCTGGTCTAGACTTCATGTTGGTTGTTTGAGGTTGTTGGCTTTGGGCGCTCTGATGATCTCCCCCAGCCTAGATATTTCACACATTATATCCACTGCCTACGGTAGTGCATGTGGTAGAACCCTCCAGTCTTATAGTGTAGGTCACAGGTTCGAGTCCGGTTCCGGACTTTGGGGAGGTCCTGTCCAGATAGGCCTGTCTCTACCACACATTACACACACACACATGATAGACACTACCCCAGATACTGACTACAGGTACAACCACGATAGGCACATTGGAGGGGCAAGGCTGGGGCCTAGTGGAAGGACGGATAATGGCCCACCACCTACTGAGTCTGTAGTCTGTCCCTTCCGATCCCTATAGGAAGTACCTAGCCGACCAGAATCTGCTGATAGGTGGGAGACAGTCTACTACTGAGGATAGGTCAAGTAGGCATGGGGGCCTTTGGGGGGGGGAGCGCCCCAGCTGATGACCGGGGTCTGGAGGAGGGTTGTCTATTCGTTGGCAACAGATTAAGGGCGCATAGGGTCGCCCCTCCTCTGCATCGAGGCAAGGCACTTCTAGGGGTCCTATACATACTACCTACACATGGCTCACACAGGCACTGGTAGAGGTGGTAGGAGCACCTCTCACTGGTATTCTCTTCGCAGATGCTCCAGGGTGGGGAGCAGTGTCAGCTACGGGTCCACGCACATTGCAAACATACACATAGCCTACAGGCACATGCAATGACTTGCTGGTTCCAGGTTGCCTGTAGCCTCTCTCTGACGAGGCTGTACCATAGGTAGGGACATATTCGTAATTTTGTTTGGCTGAGGGCTAACTGAGAGACTTACCTGTAAGGAAAATTCGTGAGGGACATATCTGTAAATACGGGAAAATATAGGCCCAGTACTAACTCGGATTTCCTACAGCTACCCTAACTGCGAATCGCAGACCTGGATTTTTTTTTCTTTTTTTCTTTTTTTTCCTTTTTTTCTTAACAACGCCCCCGCCAGTGTTAGTGCTGCTGATAAGAGCAGACACCACTAACACCTAGGGAGAGGCTCCGTCTATTGGTGGGGAGCATCACCTGCCTAGGACAGACAGGACCTAAGGGTCTATGCTGATAGAAGGTCCTATAGCCTATAGCCGGGTAGGGAGAGGCCCAAGGGGCCGAAACAGTAACGGTACCGGTCGGTCAGTCAGTCCGGTCTAGGTCGAGTCTAGGCTAGGGTAGAGTATAGATAGGTTGAGAGAATTGGTCCAGGGCTTTTGGCAGTTGACACTTCGTGGTGGAAGTTGCTGCACACGCGGTATCAGGTCGTGGTTACTGATTCATGCGTGAGAGACGGCAGGCATAGCCAGACCTTCGGAGCGCTGACCAGACTGGGGTCAATGCTGTCCGCTCTGACTCTCTAGGAGTCAAAGTGGTCTGGGCTATCAGAGGTCTGATGTGCTGGAGCACGTGGTGCACTGCTGACCCTCCTCAGGAGTAGGGTCCCAGTGGCGATGCAGCCCTAGCTGCATCTTCTCAGAGATTATCATCGTCTGGACTTCATTTTCATCAGAGACTATTGGCGCAGGGCTTCTTCTTCATCATCTGAGTGGCGATTGGCACTGGGAGCCTGTTTCATCTTGGCGCAGGCCACTGAGTTGGATGTCAGGGTGGCGCTGGGTGTTACCTGGGGTTCTGGTGCTATTTTTAGCTGCCCGGTGTGTGTAGGGTTGAGGCACTACCCCTCTGAGGGTAGGGCAATAGGGTTCTGAGGTTATTCAGTGAAAACGATGCTCTGGGTTTAATAAACAGTTGTAATACTGTGTTTGAGTTGTCATCTCTTCATTGATTTTTTGTTGTGATCTCTCGGCTGTCTTCTATGAATGATTGTTGGGATTTTGGTGGAGAGAATTCACCGTGTCGTGTATCCTGTCACTTTGCTCCTCTGAGTCTTCCGCTGCGTTCCTTGTGTTGGGCGGTGTGACACTCCACTACCTTTCCCCTTCCTTCTGTGCATGTATGGGCGTGCGCGGGATTTTAAGTGAGTGAGCGTTGATAAAATTTCAATGGACAATCAGGTTCATAACAGTTGGTATCGGAGCAGATCGGACCCAGACAGTGGCGAGATGATGGACTGAGGCAACCATCACTACCTGAGAGCTTCTGGCGTTGGATTTCGTGTGGAAATCTCATCCTCCATACCTGAGAGACGGCAGGCATAGCCAGACCTTCGGAGCGCTCAGTTGGTATGACACAGAGATTGGTGGCGATATAGTGCTCAGTGGCTTGGGAGGCACTGAGGGGCTATTTTTAGCCCAGGTGGTGACTCTACTAGTAGTCTAGTGGCAAGATACCAGGGGGTATGTCAAGTTTCAGATTCTGAGTTGGATTCAGTGAATCTGGGTAGTGGGGATTAATCGCCATATCAAGAGTTTCAGTATCACCAAGTTTCAAGAGATTTTGAACGTGGGAGCACCAGGAACGGTGAATTGAAGAAACTGGCGAGATGACAACCATAGCCCGTTCAACTTCTTCTTTAAGTGTTTTGCCCTGAAGTAAGCGTGTTCCTTATTCAAGTCTCTGTAGCAAGTCTGATAGTTGTAACTAGACTGGAGAAATCGAAATTATATGTCTGTAGTCAGTGAAAGTTGAAAATCGCACTGCCTGGCTGCCATAGCTATTTCTCCTACCTATCTACTTTGACTTCTACTGACTCTGTTTGACTCCCTCTCTGTCTCAAATCACATCTCTGACTGTTTTACAGTATTGCGATTCAGTACACTTTGTGAGTTGGATAGTTCTGGGTCTATTGGTCAGTGATAATGGAATTCTGAGTATTGCGCTGCCATAGCCAGTGCTTGGGGCAGCCAGGGTTTGTCATATCTTAGGTTCTGTCCGTCAGAATTTGAGTCTGTCAGTCATCCCGAAATCACAATTCAATATTGAGCCATTGTCTGAAAGCGCTCTGCTGGGATTGATGTTTTGAGTCAGATACAGTGATATTTGTACTTCGCCTCACCCCTAGTGGGGCATACAGGGTCCTATAGTGTCAATGTCAATAGGAGGAGTCTAAAATAGCTTCATCAGTAATTTGTTGCATCTTGGTTGATTACCGAATTGTGTTAATCGCTACTTACTCTCTGCGCTATTCTAACCCTCCTACTTATAGTTCTAGGTTGCATCCTGTCTGATTATCTGACAACAATTCTAGAGTTATCGCACTCATATGAGGGTTCTGGGCTGTGAATGAAAAATCGCAAGTTGACTTTATCTCGGGATTGCCCTAAATTGACCCAGAAAAACCCTTAGCAGCCTGCAGAGGCTAAGCGCTCTTCTGCCTATCACACCACGTCTCTTCTCATCAGGTGGCAGTGATTACATCTGTCTGTGTGTGTGTGTGTTGTAATCTTAATCTTTGTTGACCTTGTTTCTGCGTGTCTTTAATTATTTGGCTGTGTGGATGTAAATAACTATGGCTGACGCTGAGACGAGGGTTGACGAAGGGGAACCTTCTGCTCACCCTCCTCCACTTCCTCTCTCCTCCTTGGAACAGGCCCTGCTTGAAGCGGAGGAAAACCGCAGAAAGGCAGAGGCCCATATCCAACGGTTGAAAAAAGAGATGAAGGAAGCTGAGGAGGCTAGCGTGAAGGAGGAGAGGAGGAGACGGTTACGTAAAGAAGTGGAGAAGGTTGTTGTCAGTGGTACTTCCAGTCAGTAAAGTAAGGACACTGCTGAGTTGGTGTTGTTAACAGACACTCTCAACAGACCTTACTTTTCTAACCGAGATCAACAAATTCTCGTTGTAGAGAATCAGTGCTTTGTCATCGACCGCAAGGTCGACAGGTTGACAACAAGTATTGATTCCCTGACAGCGAGTGTCAACAAAATTCTGCAGCATCTGCAACTCCCTATGACTCCTCCCCAACCTCTTCAACCTATCCCAAAATTTGTTTCACCATCCCACAGTCATCCAACTTCACCTATCGGTTCCCATGTGTCCACTACCGTTGTCCCCTCTGGCACATGTGATCAGCGGCAGCCCAAGCTGACGCCACCTCCTATGTATTCTGGGGAAGACCCCAAGGTGGACGTTTCAGATTGGGTTACTGCGATGCAGGCGTACCTGGGCAGCTTCGTTTGTCCAGAGGCAACAAAGGTAGGAACGATTCTGGGGCGTCTGGAGAGGACTGCGCTGAAATGGTGCACATCCTGCAGCGAAATAGAATCTGCCCTTGGACAAATGGACACAGCAGCTGAAGGTGGAGGGGTTGCTGCAGGCCCTGCGAGACCGGTTTGCAGACAGGGAACAGGCCCGAAAAGCGGCAGGCAAGATAATACTGTTGGGCTCACGCAGGTTTGAGGGTTCCCTGTCCAAGCTTTACAGTATGTTTGAGAGCTTGACTGCTACACCCGGTTCGGAGATGAGTGAGTCTGATCAGCTCACCCACTTCATGCGCGCAACGCCTCCTGACTACTCCATTGGCTTGTACTCTCAGGGCCATAAGGATTGGAGGTCCTTTGGCAAAGCGGCCCTGGACCTGGAGTCTCAGCTCAAGGTTCAGGAACCTTCTGATGGAAGGAGGAGGCCCTCTTCCAGGGGACAGCGGAGGAAGAAGGGCGCTCTGTTGGCTGCTGACGCAGGTTCGGATTTTGATGCATCTCAGTGTGGCAGTCCTCCATCTGAGACTGCATCAGTATCAGCAGTTGAGCCAGCAGTTCTTGCCCTGGCTGAGAATCTTGCTGCCATATTCAAGGGAAAAACTGGTAACAGTAGCAGCAAGAGCTCAGCCAACCAAAAGGGGAAAGGGAAGGGACGTGCCACTTTCCCTCAGGCCCAGAAACCTAACCTACCACGAGACATCCATTGGCTAGTCAACCCCATGGATCCTTCCACCCTTCCCTGGAGAGCGCTCAGGATTCAGGAGGGGCAGTGGCAGAGGAGGAAGGACCGTGAGGTTTGTTTTCATTGCGAGGGGGACCATTTTCTGAAAGACTGTCCCCATATGCCTCACAAGCCTGGATCTAGTTCAAAAAACTAGACCAGCAGAGGGAAGTGGAGTTAGCAGTTCCCTCCACTTGTGCTGATTCAGATTCTGATGAGTCTGAATTTGCATCTACCCTCACTGACTCTATTGGAGTTGTTGCGTCAGGATCCTTTACTTACATGGACCTTGACCTGGATGAGACATGGCAGGAAGATGACTGTCAGAATTTTGCTGATCTTTTTTTGTCTTTGCAGGAAAAGAGGAAGCATAAATCAGACCTCATCTTGCTGCGACCTTCCATCCTGGGAGCCAAGATCAAAGGCCTACTAGACTGTGGGCCCACGCGGAACTTCATCTCTCCCAAGGTTGTCAGCAAACTGCACTTGGATGGGAGATTAATGAAGTTGCTGCAGCCACTGTAAGTCCGTATTGGGGATTCTTCCACTGTCTGGATTACTAATGTTGTCAAGAACCTACCGGTTATCTTTGACAAGCACGAAAAGGTCAGACAACGCCTGAACTTCTATGTTTTCTCTAACGTGCCTTTTGATCTTGTCTTCTTTATGCAGTGGCTTGAGGCCACTAACCCTAGGATCGATTGACAGATCCCTAGGGTTGAGCTCCCTGACTGTAGAGGGGACTATCAGCCGTGTGTGCTAGCTGATGAGTACCATCCAGTCAGCAGTTGCTATTGTTTGAGAGCATACGAGTTTTTCCAACTCTCTCGCCAGACTGCCCACACACGTCTGTTTGTCGCATACGTGAAACAGACTGGTGTGGATGCTGCTCCTTGTCCCCACCGATTCAACAGGTTTTGGACCGGTTCCCAAGCCTCATGCAGGAGCCGACTGGACTTGTCCACCGGCAGACCCAGCACAGGATTGAGCTCCTGCCAGGTGCGGTCCCTCCCAAGGGCCGTATCTACAGGATGTCCCCTACTGAACTCGATGAGCGCAAGAGACAGCTTGAGACCCTGACCAGCAAGGGTTGGATCAGACCGAGCACAAATGAATTTGGGGCTCCAGTTCTCTTTGTTCCAAAGGGCAATGGAGAGTTCAGAATGTGCGTAGATTATCGGGGTCTCGATAAGATCACTAGGAAGTCGACAAAGCCCCTTCCTAGGATCGGCGATCCGTTGGACATGGTGCAGGGTTGCACGATTTTCAGCAAGATCAACCTCAAATCTGGCTACCACCAGATTGAGATGGTTGAAGGCGATGTCCACAAGACTACCTTCAAGACCAGATATGGTACTTATGAGTATCTGGTCATGCCTTTTGGTCTTTGCAATGCCTCTGGCACATTCCAAACAGAGATGCATCGCATACTCAGGCCTTACCTGAACAAGTTTGTAGTTGTATACCTGGATGGTGATGATATCCTAGTATTCGGTCGATCTGTCGAGGAGCATGCGCAGCATCTTGCTCTGGCTCTCCAGGCACTACATGAGGCCCGGTATAAGATCAACAGGGAAAAGTCCTCCTTTGGACTGACTTTTGTGACTTATCTGAGACATGTAATCTCTGGGGAAGGGCTAGCTCCTGAAGCAACTAAGGTTGCTGCGATTCAGGACTAGCCATAGCCTACCATAGTGCGTGATGTCAGGTCATTCTTGGGGTCTTGCCTCCTATTACAGAAAGTTCGTCGTGAACGTTTCTGCTATTGCTGCACCCCTGACTGACCTCACAAAGAAAGACACCCACTTTCTTTGGACATCAGACTGTCATCAGGCTTTTACGAGCCTCAAGGTGGCCTTGATGCGTGCACCTATTCTGAAGTTACCTGGCCCTACCTTGCCCTTCGTACTAACTACTAATGCTAGCCAGTATGGGGTTGGGGCGGTACTTCAGCAGGACAGTGGGCATGGTCTGCAGCCTGTTGAGTACATATGAGTAAGAAGATCAAAGTGAAGAAACTGCAAGACTCTACATACGAGAAAGAGTTGTATGCTCTAGTGTCAGCGCTCAAGCATTGGAAACATTTCCTCATGGGCAGGCACTTCACTATCTATTCAGATCACTCCACCTTATAGTGGATGAAGACCCAAGGGGAACTGAATGACAAGCTTGCACGCTATATTCAGTTCATCGATCTCTTTGACTCTGAACTGAAAGACAAGAAGGGCTGCTACAATTGCGTAGCATATGCCCTTTCTCGTCTGACGCTCTCTACCTAATCTCCTATACTCATACCTTTGGGGAGGGTACCCGTCAGACCATTATCCAGTTGTTGCCATAGGACCCGATTTTCGGCCCTATAGTAGTCAAGAATCTGCAAACTGATCCTGCATCTTAACCAGGATATTCTCTGGTCTCAGGTCTGCTGTATACTTGCAGCAGAGGAGAGGAGCGTATGTGCATTCCCCAGGACCGCCAGCTGAGAACACTCATGATGTCCGAGTGTCATGATGGTCGCGGCCACTTTGGGGCCTTGAAATCGTTGGCAGCCCTGTCGCAACGATTCTTCTGGCCAGATATGAGGACTGACATGCTGCACTATGCCGAAACCTGTGAGCTATGCCAAAGGAATAAGGTTGTTTGTCGACCTCCCCTTGGCCTACTGCAGCCACTTCCCATTCCTGATGCCCTGCACAATCAGTGTCTATTGACTTCACTGGCCTAGGGAGGACTACTCCTCGCGGTATGTGTCAGGTCATGGTATGTGTGGACATGTTTCTTAAATAAACGGCAATTTCGTCAAAACGGACATATGATATTTTTTGAACGAAATTGGAATTGAGTTTTTGGGCCGAATTCCGGTCCAAATTTTTGGCTCCGGGGGGTCCAGCGTTCTTGGAACGTCGAACCCCCTAGATGTATCTGACCTCAAGCAGAGACCAGATACATCTAGGGGGTCCGGCGTTCTGGGAATGCTGGATCCCCAGGAGCTAAAATTTTGGACCAGATTTTGACCCAAAAACTCAATTTCAATTTCGTTCAAAAAAATATAATATGTCCATTTTGACGAAATGGCTGTTAATATTCGGAGTTCATTCCCTTGCCAGAAGAAGCCAGAGTTCCAGCCGTGCAGGCGGCCTTTGCTGACCGGTGGGTTACACACCATGGGCCACCCACCTCCATCCTCAGCGACCGTGATCCATGCTTTTGCAGCAATGAGTGGACATGACCTCAGGTCGCCATCCTGAAGCCAATGGGCAGGCTAAGGTGATGAACCAGATTCTCTTCCATTTGTTGCGTCTGGTGATCAGCCCTGATCAGCAGGACTGGGATCTCCACTTAGGATGGGCACAACTAGTGTACAATACGTTTGTACACTCCTCCACAGGGTCCACCCCTTATCGGTTGCACTGGGGACGTGAACCACGACAACCTCTCGATGATATCATCGATAAGGCTACTGCCAGACTGACATCTGGGACTGCAGCATTCACCAGACAGTACGAGAGGGATATCGAACGAGCCAAAGTTAACCTACTCAAAGCCCAAAAGGCTATGATTCAACAGACTAACAAGCATCGTTGACCATCCCCCATTCGCGTTGGTGACTGGGTCTGGGTACTCAGTTATAAGTTATCGCGAGAGGAGGACATTTCGCCCAAGCTGGCAGGTTTTTTATACAGTGGGAGCTGACCCTTTCGGGCCATCTTATCACGTGGACGTCCCACTGCATCTACAAACCTACCCTGTCTTTCATGCATCCAATCTGTCGCCGTTTACCCCAGCTGATGCATTCCCAGACAGGCCTCCTCAATTTGGTCCCCCTATTCCTGAGAAGGGGTACGAGGTGGAATCAGTTGAGGATGAGCATGGTACAGGCCCGGATAAGGAGTACCTTGTGAAGTTTCTTTACCAGCCCCATACTGAGGATCGCTGGTTCGCTCGCAAGGAACTTATGAAAACAGCAAAGTTTGTTGTCCTCAAATATGAGGCTGCGCAGAAAGGGATTATCACTCGGCGCCCTACATGCCTACGCCCCTAGCTCAGAGGTCCTCGCTCGGGGGGAGGGTAGGTCTGCAATGACTTGCTGGTTCCAGGTTGCCTGTAGCCTCTCTCTCACGAGGTTGTACCATAGGTAGGGACAGATTCATAATTTTGTTTGGTTGAGGGCTAACCGAGAGACCTACCTGTAAGGAAAATTCGTGAGGGACATATCTGTAAATATGGGAAAATATAGGCTTAGTACTAACTCGGATTTCCTACAGCTACCCTAACTGCGAACAGCAGACCCGAAGTACCCCTAGGACAGACAGGCCCTAAGGGCCTATGCTGATAGACGGTCCTATAGCCTATAGCCAGGTAGAGAGAGGCCCAAGGGGCCGAAACAGTAATGGTACCGGTCGGTCAGTCGGTCCGGTCTAGGTTGAGTCTAGGCTAGGGTAGAGTATAGATAGGTTGAGAGAATCGGCTGAGGGCTTTTGGCTGTTGACACTTCGTGGTGGGAGTTGCTGCACACACGGTATCAGGTCGTGGTTACTGATTCATGCGTGAGAGACGACGGACATAGCCAGACCTTCGGAGCGCTGACTAGACTGGGGTCAATGCTGTCCGCTCTGACTCTCTGGGAGTCAAAGCGGTCTGGGCTATAAGAGGTCTGATGCGCTGGAGCATGTGGTGCACTGCTGACCCTCCTCAGGAGTAAGGTCCCAGTGGCGATGCAGCCTTAGCAGCATCTTCTCAGAGATTATCATCGTTTGGACTTCATTTTCATCGTAGACTGTTGGCGCGGGGCTTTTTCTTCATCATTTGAGTGACGGTTGATTTTGGGAGCCTGTTTCATCTTGGCGCAGGCCACTGAGTTGGATGTCAGGGTGGCACTGGGTGTTACCTGGGGTTCTGGTGCTATTTTTAGCTGCCCAATGTGTGTGGGGTTGTGGCACTACCCCTCTGAGGGTAGGGCAACAGGGTTCTGAGGTTATTCAGTGAAAACGATGCTCTGGGTTTAATAAACAGTTGTAATACTGTGTTTGAGTTGTCATCTCTTCATTGATTTCTGGCTGTGATCTCTCGGTTGTCTTCTATGAATAATTGTTGGGATTTTGGTGGAGAGAATTCACTGTGTCGTGTATCCTGTCACTTCGCTCCTCTGAGTCTTCCGCTGCGTTCCTTGTGTTGGGCGGTGTGACACTCCACTACCTCTCCCCTTCCTTTTGTGCATGTATGGGCGTGTACGGGAGTGAGCGTTGATTAAATTTCAACGGACAATCAGGTTCATAACACACATACCTACAATACCGAACACACACACATACATAACCATAGGGCTGGGAGGAGGTCACGACCAACTAATAATAGGCGTCTCGATGATAGTGGGATAGGGGGTGCGCTAGGAGTACTGACCTGAGGATGGGATGGGAGGTGGTCTCATATTCCAGGACACTCACGGCCTACTGCTCTAGGTGATGACTGTGTACTGAGTGACTGGCCTCTACAACACCATGGACTTGAAAAAAAAATAAAAAAATGCGTCTCGATGATAATAGAGGGTGTGAGTTAGTAGTCGGTCTACTTAGGGGCTAATAGGTGATTGCTTGAGCCTGGCGTCCGAAGTTCCTGTACGATGACGCGCGTTCGACTACGCTTCCACCAGGGCTGCGTCACTAGCCCTGGTGCCTGTCACTACCGTTCCGTCCAAGTTCCCCTCGATGGTAGGGTAATGGTCCTGAGTGCTGGTCACACTGAGGTAGGATAGTAGGAATAGGGGGTGCACTAGGAGTATTGACGCGAGGATGGGATGGAAGGTAGCATCGTCTCTTCAGGGCAACCATGGCTGACAGCTTCCGACAATCAATATGAGCCTAGTAACTGACCTCTACAACACGCTGGACTTTCAAAAAAAAAAAAAAAAAAAAAAAAAAAAAAAAAACGACCATGGGATCTAGCCCAGTATTCTTTTCTTCTTTTTTTTTCTTGATTGTGTGAAACGGCAGTGGGCTTGAGGTATCAACATAGAACTGACAGGCCCCATGTAATTCAGCATTTACCAATTTATCTAATTCCATTTGGATTAGAATCGACGTCTGTTTATCAGCAGACCACATTGACTGGTTCAGCCCCACATTCACATCATGCAGCAATATCCTAAACCCCCAGTTCACCCGAAGCAGAGTACAGCTCTCACCAGTATACGCAGTAAAAGCTTTTCGATTCTGGACTCAACGGGGTAGGCCATTTTGAAAAGGTGCACTTGCAGGCTCGGGAGACTCGGAAGGTAGCTTCGTCAAATTAGGTTCGTGTGAACTAGTGTTTAAGCCGCAACTCTATCCGACACCCAGAAATTGGGATCTGGTGAGTTAGGAGCGGGTTTTAGAGGGAGTGCCGACCAGAAGGCGCAGGTGGGATGAGTCTCACAGTTTTCAAGCACCAACTTTGGCAATTGGTCACACTTAGAAGAATTGACAAAAAAAATCTGAAAATTTAAGATCGAGTAGACTGTGCAACAGCATACCAGGCGTGTGTTGGGTAGCGTTGTGCAGCCGTGAACGCCGCGACTTGGGGTGGAGGAAGGGCACCTGCCCGGGTGAGTATCAGCGCTTCGGGAAAGGCAGGTGGAGGACAGCCATGACCTCAGAAGTTCGTCCATAGCTGAGGCAGGGGTGACTGTGCCCATGAGAACAGGGAACGTATGAGGGCTGACTCGGAGTAAGAGGAAAGGGGGAGGGAGAGACGAGAGGGGAGGGCAGGTGATATGATAGATGATAGAAAAGGAGGGAACCAACTGCGACGCGGAAGCAGAGGTGCCGGACTAAAGTGACGATCTGCAGCAGGTCAGAGAGCCCGGGGACCAGGGGAATCGTCACAACAACTGGAAGCTGGCGTCAACAACATCGACGAGGGGAACATATTCAGGAGTCCCTCCCTCAAAGGCATGGTGGAGGGAGCGACTGAACCTGATAATGACCCGGATACACGAAGATGAGGCAGCGAGTCTAAGCAACAGGACATGTAAGATCGGAGGGAGCAAAGCTTAATTTCAGGTAAGTAGAGACACCACCGAATTGATGTAAGGAGAGTGAATATCCATAAGGAAGAACACTCCACCGAGAAATTAGAGTACGTGAGATAGAGGGTAGGAAAAGTAGGAAATGAGAGGGGAGACAGGTGGCCGCAGAAGGAGTGGAAGGGGAAGAAGGAAAGAGGGAGGGGTGAGACGAGTGGTAAGGACGAAGGAGGAGCACTCAAGGGGTGGTACACAGAGAAAGGATTAAGGAGAGGGACACAGAGGAGTATGCAGAAGAAATAACGGAACCCCGATCTTCCGCCCTCCCTTTCACCTTTCTGCCTTGTCTTATTGCCTCCCATCCCTTCTCTCACAGAAAGAGAGTGAATATCCATAAGGAAGAACGCCCCACTGCTACTCCGTCTCTCTCCGCGCTTTCACCTTATCTCCCTGTCTCACACCTTATCTCTCTCCCCGTCTCACACCCCCTTTTCGATCCCTCGTGATACTTCACTGTTTTTGCTCGCATAAAGCAACCGGTTGAGTATAGAGGGATAGGAATGGAGGAGAGAGGAAGGAGGGGAGGAAACCTGACAATAGATCGTGTGGAAGGAAAGAAGGGAAGGAAAACACAACGGACTTCGCATCAAGAGGGAAGGAGGGACAGGTGAGGGTTTACCTCACTCTTCCCGTTTCACGTCCCCTCTTCGATCCCTCTACTTACTTCACTGGTTCTGGTCATATAGCGTAACTCGTAGAGTATAGAGGGACAGGAGAGGAAGAGAGAGGAGAGAAGGAAGGAGGGGAGGGAAGGAGGGACAGGTGAAACGAAGAGTGGGACCTTGTGGAAAAGGAACACCCCAGGATCACACGGAGAAGGAGGAGGGGACAGCAAAGTTCGTCGCGAAGGATTGAAGAGCGACATCAGAGGGGAAGAACACTCCACGAGCATACAGAGAAAGGGGAAGGGGAATGGAGCATACACACGAGTGCTAGCTACAGTTTTGACAAGAGGAAGTGGGAAGGTACATCAGCCATGACGAGAAAGGACGGATCCAGTATGACAGTTAGTAAGGGAAAGAGTAAATTTCAAAGAGCACACTGAAAAATGGATTCTATGCTCATGAATAAAGGGGTAGCAAGGCATCATGCCCAGGGGTGTCTCACGGGGCTCGGCTCCCCACACAAAGATGGGACCAAGCCGGGGCATGTTCGGGAGGGAGCAGGGGGAGGAGGCCAGGAGAATCAACCAGAGGCAAGCATCGAGTCAGGGGGTCCGGCCAGCTCGGAAGGCAGGCGGGAAGCTTTGGGAGCAAACCCAAAGTCGTGGGCGGAAAGGGTGGGAAGACCAGTCTCAGTGGAAACAATCTCAATTCAACGAAAGAAAGAAGGAGAAGAGGGAGGGCAAGGGGAACAGTGGAGAATCCCGCTGTTTTTTTTTTTTTTTTTGAACCAATGTGCTCCATCTATTGGTGGGGAGTGTCACCTGCTGGAAACCGGGTCCAGCGTCCATAAATACATCTTTTTTTGAAACTTTGATCATAACCATAAAAACAGATGATCTTGTTGAGCCTTGTGCCTCTTCACCCTTACCAGGGCGCCATAACTACTTTCCTTCCTAGCACATGACCATAACCCATTGTATCATAAGCATATGCATAACATTCAAAACCAATGGATGCCAGGTGTAAATACTCATTCATACCCATACCATGATCTGGGAACCAAACATAGATCAGATGGAGGAAAAGGATCAGGGAAGTCCGTTAGAGGCCTTAATAGAATATCAGGGTCAACTTCAATCCAGTCGTTGAAGAACAAGCAGTAATTCCTTTGACACCCATTCTGGTCATTTTCTTGTGCTCCCTCCCATTTCACCTGTCCTAACCTCCCTCCCTGGTTCCCCACAAGCCAGCTTTGATTGAATAATTTAATATGCTGCAAGAGTTTTTTTTTCATTGTCAGATACTGTATTTTTTCCTTTAGAATTTCCCATTTGGTAGTAATCTTCGTTTCAATATGTTGCTTAATAGTTTCAGTAAATTCTGGTTGATCCAAGCGTGCACCTTCTATTTCATAGGTACACCTATGTGTCCATATTGCCCAAATGATTTCTCTTCTTCCAATTGTGAACAACTTTAATGTAAAGTCATTTCTCTGATCGGGATTCCAGGTTTCCAAGAGCAATCCCTTCCAGTCCTATGACCAGGGGAGGGATGTTCCCAATTGGTTCCAAATCCTGTTCCACCTGGGCATTGAAGGAAAATGTGCTGTAATGTTTTCGGTATTAACTTAGATGGGAAGATTGATTTACATAACTCACACCAAGGATGAGCTATTCCTCTTTGTTGTAGCGAGGTTCTATCAATAACCCAATCATTTGTGGGGAGGCAACCGTGGGCAATTTGCCACTGCAAGATGCTACCTTAGCAGGTCGAGATTTGATGGACTGAAACCACTTAATTGATTGCAACTCTTCTTTGCTTACATTTAGATTTCGTAGCCATCGAACTTCTATTCGGTCTTTTATGTTCACCTTAGGATGCAACATCATGTAGGTAGATTTAACTAATAGTATATGAAGCGACCTAGAGGAAGAACGCCCCCTTCCACCTGGACTAGACCAGGTCCAGTTTACCGGATCCAGAGGTAAGTGAGAAATAGGTGCATCCGGCTTAAAGGCCAGCCATTTATCTTTAATCTTGAAGACCCTGATCCGAAATAGTTGGTCCACCTTGAACCACCCAGTATGCTCTTCTTCCCTACCCTTAAGGAATCGATATGCTTTCATATCAAAAGTAGATAGGAGGATGTCTCCATCATTGAAGACCTCAATTACATTCTCCACTATCCCCGGTTATGGCATGATGGACACCCAGTCATTGGAAATGAGCTTGGGTCCTTTCCGGAGAATTATAACCCATTCTAAGGGGATTATGTCAATTATCTGTTCCAAGGCTTCCTTCTGATGATGACAGTACCGCAAGCGCTCCTGGAGGACCGAAGGATCAATCCAGTCTCTGTTCTTAGTACTCCAAATATCTCTGATGTGTATAATTGCTTTCTTAATCCACCCTTTCCATGGTGAATCTATGTAATTAAGGGTGGAACCATGTGAGTCTGTAATAAATGTGTTGTTAAATAATGATAATTGGCATACCTCTTCCCATCTCTCAGGGGCTATCTTATCAGGTAGGGGGAGTTTCCTCCAAGTTTTCATTAAGGAGATCCAAAAGGGGGCCCTAGAAAGATATTTTTTGACTGCATGACGGTCAGAGAGATCCTCCCGATGAGGTTCTACTGAAGCACCCCTTGGAAGGGACCATGATCGATTTTCTAGCCACATGAGGGGGTCCACCTCCTCCGGGGTGGGTGGTGCTAACCTCCTGATTTGTTCACAAACCAAATGACTCCAAGGTGTCAAAGGATTGAATAAGAGGCTTTTTAACCATTGAATTGAAAGAGTTATTGTCTGGGTAGCAGGATCAATGATTCCAAGACCGTCTTTGAATTTTAGTTGGATTACAGATAACCATGTCACTCTACTAATAACATTTTCACATTCATGATTTCCTTGTCATAAGAAGGTCGCTAATTCTTGTTGAAATACCTTAATGGTGGCTCTATACAAGGCCCATATTGCAGATTTGTACCAAATAGAAGCTAAAACCACGTTATTAATTGCTATCATTTTTTCCAATAATGAAGTGTGTTTGTCTCCTTGGTAGTGAATCGACCACCCCACCCAAGACTTTGATTGGCATCTCAGGCGGAAACCATTTGATCTGAGGTTGTTCTGGGGTTCTTACTCCTTGGTAGTGAATCGATCACCCCAATGTTTTATTTCCCCAATTTACTCTCATATCAGAAAGTTTACAAAAGACATCCATAATCCATTTAATTGCCTTTAGATGTTCCTTTGAGGCGTCAATCATCAGGGAAAGGTCATCTGCGAACAAAGAGCAAACCAGGATGACATCCTCTAGAATGGAAGAAACTTGAATACGTTAAATATTTTTATGTTGTCGAAGGTTAGCTGTCAGGGTTCCATAATGATTACAAAAAGGAGTGGAGCAATTGGGTCACCCTGTCTTTTTATCTCTGAAGCGGATAAGAGGTGTCACATTCCCATTAACCATGACTCTTGCTGTTGCATTCTTATGCAAGATTTTAACCCATCTCCTAAAGTTTGCACCGAAGTTCAATTTCTCTAGGCGTTTGTCAAGGAAAAACCAATCAATATAATCATAGGTTTTTTCAAAATCTATAAATATAAATGCAGCATTATGTTTGGATTGATAAGAAGGCGAATTCATTAATAAGGAGAATATTGTCCTGAATATTTCTTTCATGAAATCCGGTTTGGGAGGGATAAATTATATCAGTTATGAATTTATTCAAATGATTAGTCATGACTTTTTAGATGAGTTTGTATACTACGGTAAGGAGTGTGATAGACGTATAATTACGAATATTACATTTATCACATTTTTTATACAACAAAGTTAAGACACTCTGCTCCGCGATTTTTCTCATTTGTCCAGACTCCCAAACTGCATCATAGAAATCAATTAAATCGTGTGAGATAAAATCCCACAGAGATTCGCAAAATTCCTTAGGCAATCCATCAATGTCTGTTTTTTTTTCTTCCCCCATGAACATTAGCGCAGTCCACATCTCTTCTTTTGTTAAGGACATTTCTAGTTGTTCTCTTTGAAATTCCGAAAATACTTTAGTCATTGTATTATGTAGATTTGAAGGAGTATCATCACTTTCTGATAAGAAAAAATATTTTAAAAAAAGTCTCCGACAATTTTAGTACACTTGGTCGTGAAAGTGGTCAATTGATCATTCAGATTTCGGGGTTGAGCTAGAGCCTCAATGACTGTCCTCCCTATACGCGTTCTTGCCATAGCGAAGAATCTTGCATCTATGACACCCTCTGTAACATGTTTTCTAAGTTTATACCTTATCCTTACACCTTGCCATCGATACTCCATATGAGAAAGTAATCGAGTTTCTAATTCATGAATTTCTTGAGCAACAGATTCATTATTTTCCTCATCTTCAACATCAAATTCTACGAGTTGTAATAGTTGAATATGTTGATATAAACGTGATTCATTGGAATAGCATTTGACTGCTAGTAACTTCAAATATTTATTGCATTTACGACATAGAAATACTAGACCGTTGTTGAATCATTTAATATCATCCTGGATAATAGTCTTCTGTTGTCTCCAGAAGGTCCAAACGTATTTTAAATCAGATTTCAATAAGTCAATTTTGGGATGAGACGTGTTTAGCTTATTGAACCTTTTTCCTTCACCCGACTTCTTGCGGAAAGAGAGAATGAGCACACACATGACATGGTCCAGACCCAAAAGAGGGTTTCTGGGGAAAATTTTGGCTACTTGGAGAGCCCCTTCCAATTCTTCTTAGAGGAAGATTAAATCTATACGCGACTTAGTAGTCATTCTAGTTTGAGTCTTTCTAAAGCACGTCTAAGAGCGCTAAGACGGGTTCATCCTATGGAACGAATCAAAAATATTAAATGATTGAGTCAAGGTGACAATCATTACTTCATCAGTTTCAACATAGGCTGGACATGGGGTAGGGATATGCCACCGATCCAAAAATCGATTCGAATCAGCGTTAAAATCATCAGCTATAATTAAAGGAATACCTACTGGAAGCTTAGGGATTAAAGTTAAAAAAAAATGTTGGCGATATACACATAAAATATTAATGATTTATAGTTCTAATATTGCTAGAATGTATACCCACCGGCCATCTACTTTACCAATTTCCCAGTATACGGGTTCTACCTTGGAACCAGGAGGGATCCAAATTGCAACTTCTACGCTCCTTGGGCGAGGTGAATGCACTCTGAAGGTTGTATAAGGCTATATTTGTTTGTGACAATGATTGTGGGTAGCGGTATCCATAAGATGTATTTCTTGAATAAAAATGACATCAAGTCATTCTCTCCCCCTGTTCCCTTAAGTTGATCATAGGTGGCTTGCTTCTTCTGAAACTTCGTTGAAGCAAGGCCATTAACATTCAAAGATCTTAAATCTAAGTCAGCTTGTCTCCTAAGAGACTTTCATGTTTTGTCTTTATTGTCTAAAGCATCAATTACATATAAATTACCCATTACAAATAAACCATTGTTACACACAGACCAAAGTTAAGGTTGGGGAGGATATAATATGATGAGAAGATTGGTAGGGGCGACTCAGAAGTCTTGCCACAATTCCCGAATCCAATAGGCCCCTTGACACCAGAAATCGTTGTCCCAAAAGTCTGACCAGCAACATACCAACATCAGTTTCCGACCAAAACTTGCTTGCTTTGATCTTCGACAGTTGTAGTTCTGGCAAAATCTCTTGACTGAACCATTTAAACTCATCTTGTTTGTTAACTTCATATTTTAAGTAAACATCTCATTCAACCGATTTTTGTTCACCCTCCGTTATAGTCAAGAGTCAAGACGTTTGTGCCCCCCGGTGGAAAATTGTCCTTGCTGCATCTCCTTATTTCATGTATAATAAGTGGTTATTTTGTGAGGCGATCTGTTATTATAGTAGATAATGATAGAAAAGGTGAGGTGGTACCGAAAACTGTCACTTCCCCATAGACCGGGCCGAGGGAACAGATAACCCTATCTCCCATGTACCTTCCTTGAGTCTAACTGGTAAAATAACAACACCAATTTTAGTAGGAGATAGTACCCCCTGGCCCTTGGCAAGACGATGCTTTAATCGTTGTCTCTTAGTTGTGAGTTCGGATTCTATTCTGTCAGCCAATAATTGGGGGAAGGGAAAGACCTGGGAACTATGAGAAATTTCCGCTTCTACCAATTCTACCGATTCTACTGATTCTACCAATTCTTTAGCATCTGAATCTTTCACGCCTTCCTCCTGAGCCCCTTCCTGATATCGATTTGGTAGATCTTTAGTGAGATCTACCACCTGAATCATCAAATGCCTTAAGGGAAGCCCTTCTGTTGAACTCACTCTCTTAATCACGAAATCAAAGACAACTTCTACTACCGTTTCCTCCACGTTGTCACTGATACAGTCGGTGTTCTCATAGTGTGAGAGAGTCTTTATTGATTACCTCATGTTGCACCTTGTGTTGAGTATCACTTAGCCTTGGTACTTTCCCCCCATATTATCCATAATACCATTACCCTCTCTGCTTCCCATAAGAAGGGACCCATGAGACCCATGGGACTCGTGAGACTCATGAGACTCAGGATCCCACTCTATCATGCCTTGACTGTGCTTACTTGATCCAATAACCTATTGTCCCATGGGAAAATGCCAAAAAAAATTATCCCCCGGTAATTCAGAGATAACAATTTTGAAGCAATGATAATCTTCCTTCTCGCCTGGGTTCTGAATAGAGAGGGTCTGTTCGAGGGGGGAGAGGGGGGAGGGGGGGGGGACTTCATCATCGAAATCTGCTGGTTGTGTGCATTGTTGTTCCTTTTGGTGAACAGGCGCAGTGAACTGGGATCGTTCTTTAGTGATATCTACGGCCTGATAAGACTGTCCCTGCTCTGATCCCACTAACTGGGATACTAACTGGGTAGATAAACGAACTACTTCACGTGGAGATCCCTTCATACTCTTTGATTTACTTTTCACGGGAACAGTTGTAGGGAGCCTCACGGTAATCCCTGCTCGATGTTGTTTTGTATCCCCATCTTCATCCTGCTGCAAAAACAGGGGCAGAAAGCGATTTTGTAGGATAGGCAGGTTTTTTGTTCCCCCCTGGAGTGTGAGATTCAATCTGGTGGACACGATAGAGAGCGATTTGGTACTAATATCGTCCCAAGAAACACCCAGCGAAGGACTTTGTGACAGAAACATTCCCAAACTTTTATCGCTACCAAGCAACAAGATCAAATCTTCAAATATTTGAGGCCAAGAGATGTCAGTCAATGTGGGGTGCTGATTTTTTAGATTACATAGCAACCAATCTGGTATTTGGAGGACAATAGGCTTCATATCCAGAGTGACGGTTGTGCCAGGGCTTTCGACAGTCAGAACCATCGGTGGGGGAGCACAAGGTTGAATAAACTCAACTTTCATTGGATCAAGACGAAAAACATCCCTGAAAGGGTCTACTTCCATTGGGACCCCCTCAGAATTTGAGTCCAATTTTCCTAAATCTTCCACATGCCCTCCTTCTCTCCCCATTTCACCCCTTTTTTCAGTCCCCCTTATCAGGCCATCATTCTGGTATGAATTCTCAAATTAGTTGCCTGAGAAGGAAGTGTCTTTCTGTTTCAATGTGCCCCTTTTTTTCATCTCCAGCACCACTTTTTGATAGATAATCTGCCGCTTTTAGGCCCAAGAACCTCTCCACGTTGTTGGATGATGGGGTAGCCAAACCTTTGTGTCTCTGGTGTTTCCGGTTCCCAACCTCTGTCCCTGTCCATGTCAGTGCTGCCTCACATCCCCAGTAACTTTGTCTTGTACTCTCCTGCGTTTCTCCTTTCTTTGTATGACCTACGCGAAATTTTTATGCAGACACCTGACCCTGCTTGTTTTTGTTGTTGTGAGATGTCTTCCCAGCTTGAGGTAAGGGTTGAGGTTGACCCTGCATTTGGGGGGGGGGGTGATTGAGGGGGGAGCCAATCTGCCGGAGGGCGGGGCGATTTGTGAAAATCACTCCTCCCTTCACAACCCCAGCCAACTGGTTCTCCCACCTGATTCAGGTCTTCACGATAGACCCATCCCTCACATCCTGAAACCACTGGAAGTCATCTGTTGGGCCTTTGCGGGGCCCGTTTGAGACGCAAATTTGGGGGTATCGCATGTTGGGAATATTGGGGACATGCATAGTCAGTATGAAGGTGACCATAAGCCTTACACTTAAAACACCAAGGTCGGAATTTGTGTGTTGTATGAATCAGATAAACCCGACCTCCCATTTTAAATGGGATAATATCATCCAGTCAAAAAAGTTGTTCTTTAGGGAGATCTAGATCCCTCGTAGCCACGTAAAATGACAGCGGGTTGATGAAGTCCACAATTTTGAACTGCTGTCCAAAATCATAAATAAATGTTGTCTGAACTTCAATGGAGATATGTCTAAATTCGACCCAATAAAATTCCTTCATCAACTGATCCCTCTTTTCTTCTGGGCCTACTTTCTTGGGAAGCCATGGATAAATTTTGACCTCAGACTGGTCCCATAACGTTTTCTTCCATGCATCCATTCAGACCTTATCCTTGTCAAAAAGGCTCGTCACAGTGAAAACCGTAGGAGTAATTGGTTGGATTATGAATAACTTTTTCACTTTTTCAAGCCCATGTCTCAACAATTCCAGTTTCTTACAAATAAATTTAATCTTATCGTTGATCGACCTGTATGCCACATTATCGTAGAAGATTCAATTACTAGCATGTTTGGTGTAGACAGAATCACGCTGTTCCATCTTATCAGGTGGATACGACTTCATCAGAGTCTTCCTACCCCCTTGCTCAATCACCAGTTGTTCAGATGGAAGGAAGAAAAGCGAGAGAAAGTAGACCCTAGTTGAAGACAAGTTCCTGAGAGGAATCTTCAATTCCTCTGGGGGGGGACCTGAGGGATCAATCGAAGAACGCTGAATATCCAAGATTTTATTCTGCAAGGATTCCTTCACTTTTTGTGCCCATGAAGGCTGTTTGAGGCCCTGAGCTGATGTATTCCCCATTTTAGCAGTATTCTGTGCAGTTTGTGGGGACTGGCTGCATAACATTTTGTTCGCGTTCAGTCGCCGAACGTGAACGGGTCCCAAAACCCACCGAACACGAATGTAATTTTATTTTTTATTTCCTTAACACTCTTAAAGCGTGTAAAGGGTCTCGCGTGACTCTCCCACGGAGACGGTAGACCCGCTTGCCAGTGTTGGGAAAGGCGGTGGGGCAAGGGGCGGGCCCACGGGACACCTGTGTCCTTTTTTTTATCTTTCTTTGTCGTTTTGTGGGCTCGCTCGCGTCGTTTCGTTTTGGACTTAGGGCCTCGCTGCACTACTCACGAGACTGAATCTACCGCTGGAGTACGGAGAAATACGTTGCTTATCGTTTTTTGTCGTTTTGTGGGCCCGCTCGCGTTGTTTCGTTTTGGACTTAGGGCCTCGCTGCACTGCTCACGAAACTGAATCTACCGCTAGAGTACGGAGAAATACCTTGCTTATTTTTTTTGTCGTTTTGTGGGCCAGCTCGCGTCGTTTCATTTTGGACTTAGGGCCTCGCTGCACTACTCACGAGACTGAATCTATCGCTAGAGTGCGGAGAAATACACTGCCATCTTTTGTCTTTTGTGCACGTAGATCCACGGCCCGCGCGGTTGTTTTTCTGCGTCGTGAAAGGGTGGTGGGGACGAACGGGATGAGTCGGAGGGGGTGCGGGAGGTGGGGACCAGGGCAGTGGACGGGGGGAGGGGCAACGCGAGGAGCAAAAGAGGGACCAGCAGGGGCAGGAACGGGATGAGAGAGAGAGAGAGAG
>BFEA01000068.1:1397835-1417967 GCA_003427395.1 Chara braunii
ACCCGAACCCCAGCCCAGGCAGAGCACTTGCAGCAGTCGTGACTGTTGCCATTGCCAACTTTGGCCGGTATGACCAAAAAAAAAGACTGGCAGCCTGCAAGGGAAAAAAAAAAAAAAAAACAGCACTCTACCAAGGAGCTGTAGTAGCTGTAGGGGGTGCAGCAGCCGATGCAACCTATATCGCTGCTGCTGCTGCACCCCCTGCAGGGGCACACATACACACACTGGCAAAGGTATACACACACACACACACACACACACTCATACACACACACACACAAACACACACACACACACACACACAACACACAACACACACGCCGTTTCTCAGAGGTATCGTCGACTCTGGGTCTGGGCGATGTGACGAGTCCTTATCCATCAGTCAAATGCATCCTGTGCATACAGTCGGGGTTCAGCAGAGACACACAGGCACACACACACACACACACACACACACACACAGAGTTCAGCAGAGACACACAGGCACACACACACACACACACACACACACACACACACACACATACATACATCCCTTCACTGCATGGGGTCCGTCAGCAGCTGTTTGGCCACGTGCAACACATCGCATGCCTTGGTTGCACGGTGCCCAGCAGCTGGAGCGAGTATCGATGAAACCTATCAGCTGCATATGCGGCACATGCCTTGGCTGCTATCTGCTGCATATGTAGTTGCTGAACCCCGTGCAGCCAAGGCATGTGTCGCAGACTCGCAGTTGTAGTAGCAAGCAATGCATACGCAGCACTGACGGCAACAGATAACAGCCAAGGCACGTGCATCAACTGCTGGGCCCCGTGCAGCGAAGGCATGTGATGCGTTTAAACAGGGCCCAGCAGCTGCTGCACGTGCCTTGGCTGTTACTTGCTGCCGATAGTGCTGCGTATGCATTGCCTGCTAGTACTGCCACGACATATGCCTTGGCTGCACGGTGTTCAGCAACTGCTGCAACCGCTGTTGCAGCTGCTGCTAGACCCCGTGTAGCTAAAGCATGTACACACAAGATCACATCATCACACTTACACAAGCCAAATACCCTGTTCTGAACTGGAAGTCGTACAAATGCTCCATGTAGTCACTGAACCTCTTGCTCCCTCTCTTCCCGATCAGTCGATCCACAACACTCCTGAACTGCGTCATCAGCGCCACATTGCTGAAAACAGCGATGTCCCTCAAGACAGGATCTAGCAACCGGGCCACACCATGAATGGGGCTGAGCAGCATGTCAGTCCTATTCGCCATCGCCGTCAAGATCTCATCTCGCTCCTCGTCAGTGACGAGGGCTGCATGAACGAAGACCGGCAACTGACAGGCCATGTCGTAGATGTGCGACAGGCAGTGGACATCCTTGTCCACCTCTCGCAGAACATTGTAAGGGCCCTTCATCAGGGTGGCCAACTTCTTGACATCATCCCAAAAGGCCTTGTCAAGAACAGTCTCTTCCACGAAGAAGACCTTCTCCCTGACATCCCCTCGCCACACCATGTTCTCCCAGGCGAGTCCGTTCACGATACGCGTGATGACCTTCGCGCAGACCTTGAGCCGCTGAAACATCCCGTAGTGGGTCCCAAACCATGTCTACGCAGGGCAAAGTAGGCAGGTGCATTTCAACTCCAGGGACTGCAGGAGCTGCATTCTCAATTGGGATCATGGCCACCTATGAAGTCAGAAGAAGTTCACCACCCTGTTTGCCTTCTTGATAATGTCAGTCGCCTATTGTTGCTTGGAAATGTCGTGCATAAGCAGGTCCATGTAGTGAGTCGTGCAAGGGATCCAATAGATCTTCTCGAACTCAAGATCCTCCCTCAACATCCTCGCAGCACTTGTATTCCCTGCAAAGGAGTCTGTGCAGATCGCAATGATCTTCTCCACCCCTAACTCCCTGAAGAACCTCTTCCAACCAGCAACGACATCGGCCTTGTCCTTGTCCCCCTCGCTCACATCCTCGCACTTAATGAAAATTGCCTTTGACCGGCCTACGAGGATGTAGTTCATAAGTGATCGCCCACATATGTTTGTGGTGCCATCGGTTATGAATGTACATCCTGTCACTTCCCAGTCATCCCGGACCACGCGCTCCTCATCCTCCAACCTCTCGCGCAACCGATTGAGGAGTCAGCATCTGAGCGGGTTGTACCCGATGGACACAAGAGGGTGGCTCGCCGATGGCTGTGGCCCATAACACGCCAAAGTGAACTTTTTGAAGCTCCTGCTTTTGGCGACTTTGAATGGGATGACGTTCTCCACGAAGAACTCACAGCAAGAGTCATCAATATCCTTCTGCCATGGGCTCTTCGCATACCTCACGATGCTCGTCTCCACATGTCCTCCACCGAGAGGATGCCCACTAGCCACCTCCTCACCCTCCCCACCGACGGGGCCTCCTCCCCCTCCTCCGCCTACAATATCCTCCACTGTAGGGGCATCATCGTCATTGCAGGGATTCTCCTCCACCGCATGTTGCACCCTCTCTAGAATGTCCGGCAGGAAGTCAGTGTCAGCCTTATGCAGTCTCCTCCAAGTCGCAAGGGTTGCATGTGGACACCGGAGCAAGTTCCCTACAAGGTTGTCAGCTCTGCCTGCTAGAAACGAGACTTCCCCCCCCCCTGCCAGGTGGCGGAACTTCCAACCCATCATCGAGTAGGAAAAACGACCGCACTGAGAAGTCTCTCAGCCCAAATCTTTGCGAACCGTCCCCAAACACAACAAGTTAGATCATCATCTCCGAGCGAAATCGATTCAATCAGATCCAATCAAATCAAACCAAATCCCATGCAATTTAGATGAAATGAAATGAAATCAAATCAAATCAAATCAAATCAAATCAAAAGAGATTCTACCTAATTGAACGGAATTTCGAGTTGATTCAGGACAAATTAGATTCCATGGGGAAAACCCAACCTGTAGCCATTGTGGGGAGGCAACGGTGGGCAATTCGTCACTCCAAAGATGCTACTTTAGCTGGTCGAGATTTAATGTAGCGAAACCACTTAATAGATTGCAACTCTTCTTTGTTTACATTTAAATGTTTCATCCATCGGACTTCTATTCAGTCCTTTATGTTCACCTTAGGACGAAGCATCCTGTAGGTAGATTTAACTGATAGTGTGTGAATCGACGTAGAGTAGGAGCGCCCCCTTCCATCTGCATTAGACCAGGTCCAGTTTTCTAGGTTAAAAGGTAAGTGAAAAATGGGTGTGTCTAGTTTAAAGGCTAACCATTTATCTTTAATTTTTGAACCCTGATCCGAAATAGTTGGTCCACCTTGAACCACCTAGTTTACTCTTGTGACCTAGGCTTGAGGAATCCATCTGCTTCCAGATCAAGAATAGACAAGAGGATGTCCCTTTCGTTGAAGGCCTCAATTATATTCCCCACTATCCCCGGTTGTGCCATAATGGTCACCCAATCATTGGAGAAGAGTTTAGGCCCTTTCCAAAGAATTCCGACCCATTCCAAAGGGATTATGTCAATATTTGTTTCGCTGCTTCCTTCTGATGATGACAGTACCGCAGACGCTCCTATAGGGTCGAAGGATCAATCCAATCCCTATTCTCACTACTACATATATCTCTGATGTGTATAATTTCTTTCTTAATTCACCCTTTCCATGGCGATTCGATGCGATGAGGAGTACAACCTTGAGAGTCTTTGATAAATGTGTTGAATGAACTTGAATCATGTTTTCCTTAAAGTTGAGTTTCTTTTTTTCGTTTAGCAATTCAGACATGAGCGACCTGAAGAGGTTATTTGGCCTGTCCGATAAGGGCCATATTTAGTGATGAGGGTAGTCTCATTGATGATCACTCATCCTTAAAAATGGCTCTTACCAGACAGGACAAACAACCTCTTCAGGTCACTCGTGTACAAAGTGCAAAATAGAAAAAAAAAAAACTCAATTTTAAGGAAAACGCGCTTGTTGTTAAATAATGGTTGTTGACATAATTCTTCCCATCGCTCAGGGACTACCTTATCAGGTACGGGGTCCAGGTTTTCATTAAAGTGATCCAAAAGGGGTCCCTTGAAAGATCTCTTCTGGCTGCTTGGAGGTCAGAGAGATCCTCCTGACAGGTTTCTACCGAAGAACCTCTTGGAAGGGACACTCGGCTCGGCCTTACTTTCGGTTTGCTTGACGATGTGCTCCGACGGTTGTATTGTGCGCTGGCTGCGCCGCCGGGAAAGGGCAGCGATGGCAGCAGCCGGTACGAGCGTGAGGGTTGTTGCCTTCATGACGTCCGTGATCGCTCGTCTCTCTTCTGTGTTCGCTGGCGTTTTTCCTTAGTGCTTCGTTCTGTCTAGTGTGGTGGGCTGTTCTACTGTTGCCCCCTTCATCTGACAAGCGAGCGCAGTCACGATCGTTTCCAAGGGTAATGGTTACCAGGTCCCGTAAGATGTAGTGTGGTGGTGAGGTGAGGAATGGCCAAGTTGTGCTTTGCCATGTTGTTTGCATACTTTGCAGTCTTTCGCCGCAGGTTCCCTTTGTCTGGCCATGTGTAGGTGTTGGTTAGCTATATACTGGAGGCAAGGCTGAGGTAAAATGGCCTCCCATGAGCTATTGCAGTAGAATCAGTCAGCGGGATGTCTTGTCTCTCTTCCCCCTGGAGAGTCCATGTTCGGAATTGACGAAATGCACGGGGGATCGGCCGCATGGGTAGTATGATGTTTTTATGCGTGCACTTGCTAATCGGAGGACCTTTTTTTTTTCGGTTCCCTCTTCTCTCTCCTCTGTTTTGTGTAGGCCTTCGTTTCTAAGCGTATGATGCATAGCGGAAGGTGTTGAATCTTCCTTTCCCTTCAGCGATTTTTCACGCTCAGAAGAATAAGGAAAAAATCTGAAGATTGGAGGGTCTGCGCATTAGGTCATGAGCTTTGCAGGAAAAATGTTTACAAAATTAAAAAATATTGTTTCCACCACGAAATAACTCATGGTGGCAATTCGTTGCATTTTCCATTTTCGCCACTCTGCCGGTTCTCCACACTTTGGGGCTCGCCACACAGGCTTTTTTTTTTTTAATTAGTAATCTATATTCTTCTCTCAATCTTCTTTTGTATATATTCTATCTCATCCTCTCGCTACTCCAAACGCGCAAAATCTACTCTGTGTCTTCGCCACACAGCCTTTCGAAACCAGTTCTTTCGAAAAAGTTTTGAAAGGTGTCAGATAGGCCGGCGTCGAAAGTCGTTTCGAAGAGATGGGATCCTCCCCCCCTGTCACGAGTGTTTCCTCGAAAGACCTCAAGTCGTCTTGTGAAAAGGTGCACTCAAAACGGTCTATTGGCAAAAAAAAAAAAAAAAAAAAAAAAGAAGGGGTGATTCCAAGGGCCTGGCTCCACTACTCTCAACATGCACAAAAGACAAAAATTATGGCGGTGTATCTTTCCATGTTCTAGGCAAAGATTCACACTCTTGGTTTACACGCGTCGAGAGCAGTGGAGTCAGCCCCAAATCTGCATATAGAAAGGCCTCGGTGTTTCGAAAGTCTGTGTGCCGAGGGGGGGGTTCCTTTCGACGAGCAGCCTTTCGAAAAAAGTCTGACACCTTTCGGAAAAGGCGTTCATTCCAAAGGCTGTGTGGCGAGCCCCTGTGCTACGGGCAGCCCTCATGAACCTGTGCCAGCACTTTCCCGAATCTTCAACGTCCGGTTTATTTTGGCTGGCACCGTCAGCCATTTTGGTCCGGTTGCCCCAAGGCTCCTAATTTTTTTTTTTCCCTAAAGAAAAGACATTCCATTTGTGCCAGAAACCCGGTCCAGTGTCCCTCACATTTATGTCTCGGCCATTCGGCCTGGGCGAGGCACTCCCGGCCAAGTCCATCCCAACGGAAGTGAGAAAAGTCCGATTATTGTGAATGGTCCAACAAACAACAGCTAGCAAAATCTAACAAAATGTCACAGCATCTAACAAGGGAGGTATATGAATCCCCACATATTATTGTACTCATTCACAATTTTTTTTTTTTTTTTTTTTTTTTTTGTACGTCCACTCACAACCATGCAACAAGGTGCTAAACAAAAAGGTGAACCCAAGCCCACTCAAAAACCCAACAAAAAGGCTCCTAACTTTTTTTTTTTTTTTGAAGCCCAGGTTGTTGTAGAGGTCAGACTCTGGACATATGACAGTCACCTTCCGTAATCGGCCATGTGGCTATCACGATGGTCCATATAGAGGCCCCTATTCCTATGAGACTCCCTCCCGACCTACCACACTTTTAATTCTTCCTGGCGCAATCGTGATTCTCAAGTTGGCTGGGAAAGTTGGCTGGGGCCATGCACTGGTCTGTCGTTTTTCTTTTTCTTCTTTTTTCCTTCACAGGCACGGCCGATCCCGACTCTTTTTCATTTTTTTGGCCTGCAGCTGGGCTCCGATCTATTGGTGGGGGGCTGCACCTTCTGATAACCGGGTTCAGTGTGCCATATACAGCCAATCAATTACAAATTCACAATGCAATATGAGTAGAGAGGCCATTACCGGGCTTTGGCTAGAGTCATTTCCGGAGAGATATTTGCAGTAGCTAATGAACATCGAAGGCTAGCATCTCGTAATCCATGGCACTACCTTCTTCCCCCGAATACAACGTACGGTCATTATAGCTGTATTTGGGGTGTCTTTCAGACTAAATACAGCTATAATGACTGTATGTTGTATTCGGGGAAGACGGTAGGACCTTGCACCTTACTGACCTGACAGATTCTCTGTTTCTGACTGCAGGTTGATGTTTGCAATTGGTACAGTAACTGTCTTCACCTGAATAGCAGGGGTGGTCATTGTCACTGTATTTGGGCCCACCTTCGGTCCAGATGCAGCAATAATGACTGGGCATTCTATTCGGGTGAAGATGGTAGTCAGAAATCAACAATCTGCGTAAGTGGGAGACTACCGTCGTCGCCCGAATAGAACGCCCAGTCATTATGGCTGCATCTGGACTGAAAGTTGCCCCAAATACAGGTATAATGACTAGGTGTTCTATTCCGCTGAAGACTGTAGCTTTCAGCTTTGCCAATGGTTTTGTATCTGTGAGGGCTACTGACAGAACAAGACAATCTGCTGATGAGTTCTCCGATACTCAATTTTTTTATTTTTTTATTCTTTTATTTTGTAAGTAAGCTACATTCTTCTCTCAATCACCTCACACTACCTACCTGCCACTACTCCTTTTTTTTTTTTTTTTTTTTTTTTTTTTCAAAAAAGGGTCAGCAAAGGGTGCCGACCCTATTGGAGGGTTCAGAAATTCTGCCAGCCATATGTCTTGATGTCCATACAGTGCACGGCCTAAACCATGCATGGCATGTATAGCCAACTGCCACTACTCCTAATTATAGCGACTGTCATATCCGGAACCCCGTGGTAAGGCTCGCAAGTGGCATTCAGGAGGTCTTGGGTTCAATCCCTATTGGCCTCATGTATCTTCCTGGGCATGCTGGGCGCCCGCCACCTAGAGATACCACTGGTTCCCCCGATCTGCATTGAGCAGAGTCTGCCGATGTTCGTAAGGGGGGGGGGACCACCACCTGAGGGGAGGCACAGGGATTGGTCCTGTTGGCATGGTCCCTGATGCTACCAGCTGTCCCCTGGCCGGTATTGCCCCACCTGCTGGTCAGGAGCAGCCCCTTCATGTTCTCTCCTGAACACCGTTCTGGATTCTCCTTTCTTTTTGATTTTTTTTTTTTTTAATTTTTTAATTTTTTTATTCTTTTATTTTGTAAATAAGCTACATTCTTCTCTCAATTTCACCTCACACTACCTACCTGCCACTACTCCTAATTATAGTGACTGTCATATCGGGAACCCTGTGGTAAGGCTCGCAAGTGGCATTCAGGAGGTCTTGGGTTCAATCCCCATTGGTCTCATGTATCTTCCTGGGCATGCTGGGCGCCCGCCACCTAGAGATACCACTGGTTCCCCCGATCTGCATTGAGCAGAGTCTGCTGATGTTGGTAAGGGGGGGGGGGGAACACCACCTGAGGGCAGGCACAGGGATTGGTCCTGTTGGCATGGTCCCTGATGCTACCAGCTGTCCTCTGGCTGGTATTGCCCCACCTGCAGGTCAGGAGCAGTCCCTGCATGTTCTCTCCTGAACACCGTTCTGGATACTCCTTTTTTTTTCACTTCTTTGTTTTCTGAAGGCACCCATCCATCCCTTTTTGTTGTCCATTTTTTCAGCCTTGGGCGCAATCCCTCACCAAACCCCACCCTTCTACCTCTCAATATTCCCTCGCGCACCCCCACAGTGACTCTCCTTTATCCTACTTTATTTGAGGACCATCACTCTCTGCTGGAGTAACCTGATCAGACAGTGTCACAGCGGTCCTGGGCAGCATTAGTAGACCCAAGAGCGCCTCCCTCATCCTGGGGTCCGTGCCTAGAGTTCCGTTCTTCAAGCTACCCCGGGAAATGCCTCATGGCCATCTGGGCAAGGTCCACCCTATGAGCGCCCTACTCTAAGCATCTCCCCCTGCCTAGTACATTTGCATTCTGCACAATTCTGTATATTAGACTGTGTGGGTCAGCGTGATTTCTGTATAGCCTGTATAGGCCAGTCATCTGCTATATGATCGATCCGTATTTCTTTTCTTTTCGTTTTCTTTTTTTTTAAACGTCCAAATGAGGCCTATTAGTGGAGGTGATAAGAGCATTCCCCACTCGGCCTTTTGGCTAAGATCAAGTGTAGTATCTGTTATGATCAGTTTAATATCTGATCCTAATAAAAAAAAAAAAAAAAAAAAAAGGACCCCCGTAGAAGATGGCTCCAATCTACTGGTGGGGAGCTGCACCTGCTGGAAACTGGGTCCATCCCAATTCACAAAGCAGGAGCCAGAAGTGAGTCGTAATCATAGAACGACAGCATTGATTACCCTCATGCGAGGGGATTGACTGCCCATGGGCACCGTCCAACCAGTACCCCTAGTCTACAGAGCATGAGGCTTCTCCCCATCCCTGCCGCGTGGCGGGAGCCCCCAGCCCGTCAAAACCCTAAACTCAGACATTAGACTGAAACACTACTCCTAACCTATATGAGGCACCTTCCCACTCGCACAATATGGCCAATCACCATTATATAAAGAGTCCTTCGCTCAGGAATGTGTGGTGAAGAGTAGGGGAGAGAAAAGACACCTTCCTCAAATCCAATCAGGTGAATAGGAGTAATCCAAGTCAACTTAGGTCATGTTGAATCATAGGAAAACACGGTAGCACGACCGATCACATGTCACACTGGTGAACAACTAAATGAAGAATCATTGAAGACTGAACTGATCAAGAAGCTGACAGAAATTGGGCGGATTAGAGCACAACAACTTAAGTCAATACGCTGCCACCAGACGAAGCATGATGGACGAGGCAAGGAACTCGCACCATGAGCATTTGGACAGGACCAAAACACTGCCCAAACTCGCCAATCACACAGACAACAAATTACCCATGGGATCAACCATTCATACGGTTGACCGTTCCACTTCAGCAAAAGACTAAAACATGGCACATCATACACTGTCAGTGACCCTGAGAATTGTTGCAAAGGGTGAAGGATGCAAGTAACCAAATCCCTCGTAGCCCTAATACTGGTGGATGCTCCCACGATGGCTCGCTCTGGAAAAGCATCGACATACATGGCACCAACTGGCAGCTCCGCAGCGGAAATCAGAGCAGTTGTCATCGTTGTTATGGGTTGAGCAATGGAGTCTGTAGATGAATTGGAGATTGTTGTTGGTGGCATGATGAATGAACCTGATGATTGATTTTGAAGCTCCTCCTCGTCGCAAGATAATACCGGACTGCACAGAGGAGTGATCGTCATAGTGGTTTTTGAAATTGGCAGCCCCCCCAAATCGCAGGATGATACAGTGATGCACGCAGGAGCAGTCTTCATAGTTGGAGTTGATATGATCGGTGTAGTTTCCAAAGCTGCATCTATTGACGGTGACGTACCAGATTGAGTGACAAGGGGCTGACCATAAACCGCCATGCTTGCTGACAACACGTCGCCCGATTGATGAACCAACGCAGCACCCTGAGCATGCCCCATGTCTAACAAACTGTAGCACTGGTTCAGAATCTTGTATGTCTGGCGCCAATCAAGCAAATCGTCAAGCAGGGGATTTTTTCCTCCTCTAACTCCCAGACCACCTCCAACATACTCTGTAAGGTGTTCTCCGCCCAGCGGACCTGCGAGGTCGCTCCCCCATCGACCTCAGTCCAAACCGGAGCCTGCTACGAGAGAGCAGCCACCATCTCCTCCAGTCGGCACCAGCCAGCAATCATCGTGAGAATCCATTGAGCAGCAGAGTGTTCCAAGTCGCCTGGAGTAGCCATGTCAACTACCTGGTTGCCGTGCCTATCTCACAGATGTCACAAGCCGTTATTGATTACGCAAGGACGCCTTCCTCCTGTTGACCGTGAAATGCCTCCATCTCGCCCATGCTGCCACCTCACGTGATGGCGATGACATCAACCGGATCCGTCTTCCTCGGTCACCATGTTGCCGAGGTTCAGGTCTCGTGACCGCCGGGCCCACCGGACAGTACGCTCCCCCACGCGCTCGCGTTCTATCAACATGCACCTGACCCACTTCATTTTTCTCTTCTCTTTCTAGAGTAGTGGGGTCAACCCCTGCAGTTGCAAATCATCCATCTCAGCCTTGTGATATGTGAGTCTGCATACGACGTTTGCTGTAAGCGCGTGTATGTCTCCTATACCACATGATCTAGTATACACCATATGTTCTACTAGGGGTGGCTGCTTGTATCACCATCGCTAGTAAGTTCAGTCCAACTTATTTGTTAATGTATATATATATTTACCCTCCTGATGAGTCAGTGAAACTCCGATGAAACAGTTTGTCATAGCCCCTCGTTTGTTGTCCTCTTCTCCCTCTCTGCCGTCTAAACTGCTGCCTAACTTGAATCCAGTAGAACCACCCTACTACCCCCAGGGCAAGGACTACACCTGGTGATCAGTCAGGTGCAGACCCTGCAAGCCCCACCCACCTCCTTACAATTTTAGGGTGGACCACACCCCTATTCAGCAGTCACTCCCTCCAAGGACTGCATTGTCATAATATTATAGCTGGCGGCGGGGGGGGGGGGAGGATGCCTTGATCCATTGGGTGATGTCCGTCTCGCTAGGTGTGGTCCAGCTGCCGAAGGCGGGCAAAATTGAAAGGCGCTGGCGACGAGAAAAAAAAACAAACCTTTAAAAGCAATGGACCTCCCCATTCGAAAATCAAATTTTGAATTGGGTGCCGGACATCACGACGGCGATGCGGGGTAGGTGGCGTCTATACTAGCGACGGTGGAAACGGGCATTTGCAGCAGCGCAGTGGAGTCATCGTAAGTCGTCACGAATTTGTGAGCGCCCCACGAAGGTCCATCGCCATTGCCTCCTCCTGCCGCCGCACGTAAGTGTGGAGTTGAGCACATGTGGGGAATCTCATCGGCAACTTGGCGCTGATGTTACCATGGTCGTGGCGAGTTCGTAGGCTTTTGTATTTTCGTGGTTCATGAGCATTGCAACGCACGTGCCAAAGGAGGGCGGCAATGACGACGAACGTGCGAAGTTGACGACGATCGAGAAGACAGTCGTGACGGCCGTGCTCTTTCGTTGTCAGCAGGAGAGGGTATTGGGCAGAATGAGAGCGCAGATTCGTGCGCGGAGGAGGAAGACACTTCATCAAGTCTCGGTTGAGGGGCTGGATAGTGGCCATCCCCGAGGCTGTAGTTCAGGTTCGCTGCGCCATGGGTTGCAGTGTTCTTCCACGAGCGACGCTGAGGTGGTGGATGAAAAGGAGGACGGGGGGCCGTTGGAGGATCTCAGGCAATACGATGGCGTGACAGAGGAGTACTTCCAAGAGAAGCTGCATATGTCGCCACCTGTCTTTCGGGCGATGGCAATTGCATCTAATGGACGAACGTTCGCGGGACACACTGCCGATGTCGACGTCGACTGCAGTCGGTGTTGATCCCTCGTCTTCTTTGTTGGAGGCCTTCAATAAAGGTCGGCCATCAACGATAGAGGATGCACACATGGAACAAAGAGAACCACGACAAGCAAAATGGCGACTAGGAGCAGCAGTGGCAACCTTTTATATAGGTCGGTCATCAAGGACACATACGACAGGGCCGTAACTCCATAACGACGGTGTAGGTCCACCGAACAGCGACGATGAAGGGAGCAATCGGTAAAGGAAAGCATACGGCACACGCACTCTAACGTTTTCCATCGCCAACATAAGTGGGATGTGGGAGGGGAATCAGGTGAAATATTCAATTTTCCTGACCGTTGAACCCCTTCGAAGCTGGTAGGATGCATTGACACAAAAGCCCAATTGAAGATGAGCTCAAACAACGGTCATCCTCCAACGGTAAATGTTGGCAACCCGTTACCTAAAATCCCAACGTTGAAGCCCGAAGATGTTCGTGCAGCCGCTGGAGGAACACCAATGGACCAACCGAAAAAACAAAAGTTGTCGAAGACTCCTGCCTTCGTCGTTCCGATTATTGCGGATCCTTGAGCTCCGAGGGACCTTGTGAGGTCCCTTGCACCAGGGCACGAAATGTCTGGGCCACAAGGACGCTACAAGGATTCCTCAAGGAAATGTTTCCACATTTTTTTCCCAATTTATTCCCCGAGGATAGGTGAAACGATCACATCCTTGTAGATTTCACGCGCCCAAGGATTGTCTAACGAGCCCCTTATTCCATGAGGATTGCAATTAGGACTTCATTCAAAGGAGCACCATCCACCAGAAATACTCCTTGCGGGAATGAGCCCACATGAAAATATACGATCAGATTCAGCGCTTAGGAATCACAATAAGAACTGGAGTATGGTATTTAGGAATCATTAAATTAAATTAAGATCATGTCCAAAGTGGACTTTCGACTCTAATTTTTCAAACCTAAAAATTCAGCATATCACTCATAAAATTGAACTAGGAAATTACAATTGGAAAAACTAATTGGGAAAAGTTATAAACCGTCCCCCCGACAAAACCTTTGTACTTATTTGCCCCCGAACAACACAAAAAGCGTTGCAGGTCCCAAAATTACCTTCGACGTCATTTTTGCACTTTGTAAAACACTTTCCCACCATATTTGCAGAGCGGGTGTTACCATGTTACCAGTCCAAGCAAGGTGCAAAAATGACAGGGAAAGTCATTTTGGGGCCTTCGACACTTTTTGCCCCATTTGGGGTGAAATGAATACAAAGTTTCGCTGTAGGGAGGTTTTATAACTTTTCCCAAACTAATTCGTTGATCAGTCAGGAAATTGAGCGAGTCACTGAGATTTAGGGATCAAAATCGAAATTACTAATCTACGTAAAACAGAATCAGAATATAGATCAGATAACAAGAAATTACTAAGCACCTAGATTTACAATCAAGTACGAGTTTCAAAAACTAGGAATGAAGCTAGGCAAATTATCAGAGCAACCATCAATCTAACAATGAAAAAACAATGAGGAAACTATCAGTACCATTAAACATGCCTCATCCCCCCTCTCGATCCTCACCTCCTCCTTCATCGGCGCCGAAGCATTCCAGCGGTCTCGTAATCAACCACTTCACTTAACCATCCTTGCAAGGCCGGGCGATGAAGACTATTGGACCGTGGCACAAATCGTTGTCTCCGCTGGCTTTCCGCTGAATCAGATCCAAACCGCGTTGCCAGACAAAACCGCTGAGCCCGCCAACAGCCCCCCCTCGCGGGTAGTCCGGAAGAAGTAGAAGACGTTCGATTCGTCATACCCTGCACCCCAAACTGAACCGGGCTCGCGGAAACAAAAAGCAAGAAGCATCCTCTCCCCAGGTTGAACGAACAACACCTCCAAAAGCATAGCAGCAACCTGATGAATTTCAAGGAAGGGCGTCCCCATCTCCCACCCCACCAATAACACCACGCCGCATACCACTCATCTCATCCCTCCTACTTCCTATCATCTCCGTGCAGCCCACTTCCTTCTCCCACACAGGTACCATCGCCCACTTCCCTTCAAACTTTCCCCCCTCGTGTTGCATGCCATAGCTTTCACGCTTCTCGCCGTCTCATTGCCTCTCCGTGCATTCCCACGCCGCTCACCCAATCGCCTCGTGCGCCTTTTTTCCATCTCGCTTCCCACCCGCGAGTCACATGTACTTCGCGTACTTCCATCTGGTCGTGCGGGGTGCAGCGCTCCCAGTCGTGCCGCGCCGCCCTGGAACTCCATCCATCCCAGAAACACTAACTTATGCCCAGTCTCCTAACTCCAGTAAGCCTGAGCCACAATTTTGTCGTGTCCCCTTTGGAACTCCATCCATCCCAGAAACACTAAGTTAGACCTGCATGCCTAGTCTCCTAACTCCAGTAAGCCCGAGCCAAAGTTTTTTGCTATTAGTTAACCAGTGCATTGGAACAAGGTACCAGGGAAAAGGATCGGCAGTTCACTAGGCCCACACAGTCAGCAATAATTTGGCAGGCTCCACCTTGCCACACCTTTTGCTATTCTCGCCGACAAATGTTGCATTCTCAAACACAAACGACCAGATTGCATGCCCGAATTTCGTGAAATGCTCCATAGGAGGGTAAAAACTTGGTAGATGAGTAGGGTGTTTCAAGTGACGAGTTAAACCACCCATACATCGACCGCAGGCCCCTCACCGTGACTTTCGGAGGTCAGAAACACGACAAAGGTTGTTGATGAAATTTATCGCCCCGAAAAATGCACCCATCAACGAGCCGCATCTCTGAAAAAGATCGGGAGGGAACATTTATTTAGGAACCTCCTGAGCAAACAAATAAACAAACAACAAACAAAGGAACCTCCTATGCCGAAGTTGGGGTGGTGCAGCGCTACCGGGAGCGCTGCGACCGCCCGGGCCGGAATGACGGGTGCACCAACGCGCGTTGAGACGTGAAGCTGCGATGGCGCTTTCACGTGAGTACGGCGGGTCGATATCTTGTGTGGCGATGACGCTTCTTAGAGACTTCCATGGATGTGGAGACAGGAGGGGCGTGTGGTTTGAGTAGTCGTGTGGGGGGGGCATGCCACATGACATACGGTTATAACACCACTCCTTTTATCCTCTTTGTTTAATCTCTGTCTCTCGATTCTCCGGTTTTTTGCTGTCATGGGTCGTTGGATCTGGACTGAATTCTTTGTGAAGCTGTGTTGACGAGCTTGACATGGTCATTCACAACGTAATCGCGTTCGGGGAGTGAAGGGAGGCGTGGGCGTCCCAATTATTTCTTCTGGTTGCACTTTGTCGTAAGGCTATACTAGCACCGACTGTGGGGAGGAGGAGTGACTCCTTCTATGGGAAGAGGCAGGGGCTCAGTTTGGTCTGGGCAGCAGTCGGGTAGCTGGATAAGGGGACTGCGGGAGCGGAGCGGTGCGTGATGGTCTGCACTGATTGGTGATCTCAGGTAAAGTTCAAGGCGGCATCACGTAGCGCCGGGAGCTCTGAGTGCAGTATTTTTTTAAATTAACCCTAAAGTACTACTCCGTTAGATGATTTGATGGTTAGGGATGTCTCATTGCTGTTTTGATCTTTCCTGATATTTTCTTGGATGTTGAATTGAATGTTGCCGATCTCGACATCCGATGGATGATTTGTAAATCTGTTTTTTGTCTGATTCTCAATTCGTAATTTCCTTTTTTCATTAATTGATGGTCGAAATTTACAATTGACTATTTTGTTCTATACTCATATAACCATCTAAATTAGTCTTCAAATTACAACCTCTGGAAATTTTATGAGCTACTTTCTGTCTCAAATTCCCAAAGAACAATTATAGTCTTTGGACATCCTATTCGTAAATGCTAATAATAGTTCACATAGGTTTTCTAAATTTCGCCATAGATCGATTTTCTAAATTGTTATGATTCTATTTTTTAATTTATCATGATTCGATTTTCTAATTTGTCAATGATTCGTGATGAATTCTGCCTAGTCTAATGATTTTGGTTATTTTGATGATTTTGTTTTAAACTTTGACGTGATTTCTCATGTTTCAATTAGTGTTTTCAAATAAGGCTTCTCTCATTGGAGATTGTGGGCAAATCTTCTTAGGTGTGCCTGTTGCTGTCATAATTGTGGATCTGCGTTTTTTCGATGCAAGAACGACGCTGGTCGGTGATGGGGTGTTGCCCTGTAACCTGCGAAGCTGCGAAGCTGCGAAGCAGGAGCATGAGGCCTAGTAGAGAGATCTAGGGATGCTTAGGGGCGGGTATCTCACAGAATAATCAAGGGTTACTGCTTGGAGGATGTCGGTCGGAGTTGGGGTGAGTTGTGTTGCCCTGTAACCTAGCGGTGGGGATGTAAGGCGGGCAGAGAGTATAATTGTGTTGGCGAGCCTGGGTAGGGTTGTTATAGTCTCCTTAACTTTTTTGCAAATTGTCAACTAGGTATTTTTTTTGCCAAAAAACATACGATCAAGGGAAGCAGATTATTCGCACGGACGGGTGGGAAATTCGTAGAGGGGTGTAACAGGGGAAGGGCCTTAGTCTTCGTCAGTAGGTCAGAAGGACGTGATTGGGACCACGCAGGCCAGTGTTGGAGCGTTGCTCTGTAACCTGGGGGAGTGTCAGGCTTGGGGAGCTTTGTCGAGGGAGGAAGGCAGAACCACCACGTTCAATGCAGCCGTTGCTGGGGTCTTATCCCTGTCACCTAGGGGTGTACGACTAATGGGAGTTGTCGAGGGAGGAAGACACTCCTTGCCGTATATACCAGGTTGGTCGGTAATGGGGCATGGTGATACCCTGTAACCCTAGCATAGGGGGTTATGAGACCAACCGCGTTTAGGTTCAAGGACTGATCGAGGGGACTTTGTTTTTTTCCAATCGTTGCGTGGAAGTTTGCTAGTCGGTGGTTTCGGTTCGGATTTTTTGCTTTCAATTTGTTGTATGTCACTCTTGTCCTCTCTCGTAAAAAAAAAAAAAAAAAACGGGCGATGTGTTCGGATATGGCTATCCTCTAGAGGTTATGATTCTTCTCGGTGGTTGTGGTAGAACACTTTTAGGCTTTTGGGACTCCTTGCAAATTCCTTGAGGCTGTGTGTCCGAAATTAGATTTAACGTGGCTTTCGCGTTGAAAAATTCAACGCGCGTTGAATTCGCGTTAAACTCTCGTTCAAACGCGAGTTGGACGGGAATTGACGGGGTCCGGGATGATTTTTTTCGTGGGCTAAAAATTATCCAAAAACAATATATATATACGGGGTTGTAGCTTTTCTTGAGGACTACAACCCTGTATTTTTATTTTTATTTTTTGATGCTTAGATCTATTTTTAAAAAATCAAAATAAAAAACATAAACACAATGAAAAAACAAAAACGAAAATGAAATGAGTGTTTTTGTTTTGGGTTTCACACAAATTTTTTAGGGGCTAAAACGAAAACAAAAAAAATAAATAAAAAATATAAGGTTGTAGATCTTTCAAAGATGTACGACAATGTATTTTTTATTTTATTTTTTGGAACTTCGTGTAGTTTTAAAAAAATCAAAACCATAAAAAGCAAATTGAAAAAAGGAGAAAAAGACACACAGACACACAAAATTGGGCCTGTAGCAGAACCCAGGTCCTGGGCCGCCTGTGTGAATGGATGGAAAGCAGGCCCTGGGCTGGATACGGGTACTGGGCCAAACACAGGCCCAAGGCAGTTGGGGGCATGCAACCACCTCAGGCCCAAGGCCTGTTCTCGTTCGTGCTGTGCCTCAGGCTACCGGGGCCTACTGGAAGCTTCGTGGGACTGAACACAGGCAGATCACTTCGATATAGCAAAGGGCCTGCCTCCACATTGGGCATTCGGGTGCTGGCTGCATGCTACGTAAGCGCTGCCGCGCTGTAGCTCGTGCCACTCACGCGCTCACGGGCGAGCAGGAAGGAGCAAGCAGCCATAGCCAAGCTGCGCTGMTGTAAGYTGGGTGTGGCGCARGGTGGTCCTTGGGTGCAAGTGGAATCTGTGTGTTGGGGAACGAGGTTGTGAGTAAGGCGAGACACACTCTCACGCGCAGGCACACACACACTTACACTTACACACACACACACACTTACAAACACACACATACACACACACACATATACATACACACACACACTTACAAACACACACATACACTTACAAGCACAGACACACACACACACACACTTACAAACACACACATANACACACACATATACATACACACACACACTTACAAACACACACATACACTTACAAGCACAGACACACACACACACACACTTACAAACACACACATACACAAACACACGCGCATACATTCATATTCATGCACAGACACACTCTCACAGCAGGCACACACATACACAGATACGCGCACACACAGCACACCTACACACACATAACTGGGGCGTTGGGGGTTGGGGGATGTGGGGGCGGATGGGAGGTGCTTCAGGGGTTGGGGGGATTTTTTTTATTTTTTATTTTTTTTATTATTATTATTTTTTTTTTTTTTTTTTGCCTAGGGCGACATGTTCCGGACCCCGCGCATCAATTCCGTTTTTCCGAAAAGCGCGGGAGCGGCCCATTTTCGCATTTAACGCGAATTCAACAGGATTTTTTGGAGTTTAACGGGATTCAACGGGAGTGTAATTCCCCCGTTCTGCGTTGAAAAGATACTCAGCCTTGAGGTGATTTATGATGTTGTTTTATTCATGGACCTGCGGTTGTTCGATGCCAGAACGACGGTGGCCGGTGCTGGGGTGTTGACCCTGTAACTTGTTGACAGCAGGAGCTTGAGGCGTGGTAGAGAGATCTGGGAATGCCTAGGGGGGGCATTTCACGGGACAATCAGGGGTTCCTATCAAAGACGATGCTGGCCAGAGCCGGGGTGAGTTGCCTTGCCTTGTAACCTATAGCGGGGGTGAGAGGGTTGGTAGAGCTTGGTAGGGAATAAGACAGTGTCTGAGGACTTCGAAGGTGCCCTGTGGCGCTTTAGAGTGTTTGAAGACAATTGCTGGGATTTTTGCTGGTGGATAGTCTCCCAAATTTACTTAAAATAACATTGATTTTTGTTAAAAAAAAAAAAAAAAAGAGAATGTTTTAGGATTCTGGGGACTTCTAGCAACTCACTTTAAACTGTTTGGTACTGATACGTTCATGGATCTGCGGTTGTTCGATGCCAGAGCGACGCTGGCCGGTGCTGGGGTGTTGCCCTGTAACCTGCTGATTGCAGGAGCGTGATGCCTGGTAGAGAGATCTGGGGATGCTTTGGGGTGGACATTCCAAGGTACAACCAAGGGTAGCTGTTGGGACGATGCTGGGTGGAGCTGGGGTGAGTCGTGTTGCTCTGTAACCTAGCCAGGTGCAGAGCAACACTAGCCAGGTGGGGGTGTGAGGCCTGGGAGAGCTCGACAGGGAATAAGACAGTGTTGGACAGTTTTAGAGAGTTTTGTTTGGGAATCTAGGGGTTCTGAGCATTCGAAGAGGTGAGTAGTCATTCATAGTTCTCAGATTGATTCTCAGCTGAAGCCGGGTAATGTCCCCGGTATCTCAAATGACTTGTGCAACTCTATATGGGGCGCTGGGCCCCGTTCTCAGCACATGCTGCTCCCCACGAATAGACTGGAGCATTTGTCCAAAAAAAAAAAAAAAAAAAAAAAAAAAAAAAACGGAACCTCCTGTGCCATGTGGGACATGTCCTTCTTCTCCACATACAGTGTCACTGCCTTCACACAGGATGTACTTCCGTTTTCGCTGTGGAGAGCAGGTTTCCTTTGACCTTTCTTTATTCCTTCACTTTAGGCCTGTGGAGCACAAGCCCAACTCCGTCCTCCTCTTACCCCCCCCCCTCCAAAAAAAAAAGAAGAAAAGAAAGCTTAAACCACCAGTACCTTTCCCCGCTTGAAAAGCCAACATGGGGGCATGATGTCGCGGTTAACTCTGGGGTTCGGGGAGGGGTCGTGCCGAAAATCACGGGCAGACCAAGCATGCGAAAAAATGAAAAGGGAAAATTGCATCTGGGTATAGATGCAAGTAGGTGCTGGACAGGGTGTAGCGGGTATTCCCAACTTTAAATGGGGTACAGAATCTACAGATGCAATTTCCCCGGTAAAAAAAGAGAAGAAAATCAAAGGGTGTCTTCTTAAGAAAGGAACGGCGCCTTGGGGGGGAGAGGGGAGGAGGG
>BFEA01000068.1:1429289-1442231 GCA_003427395.1 Chara braunii
CATTTTCTGGGATCATTTGTTATACTTGGCTTTGTATAAATTTTGGTAAGTCACTCTCTCTACGGGAAGCGCTGCCGAAATTTCTGCAAATCCAAGGAGTTAGCCAGATTTTTGACTTGTCAAAATTCAACCTGTCTGAAGTTTATATATGACTTTGTAGAAATGTGGAAAGTCTCATTTTCTAAAGGGAGTGCTGCCCAATTTTTTGCTAAATCAGAGAGTTAGACAAAATTGGTCTTTGGAAAGTCAAAAGTTATTTTTGGGTTTCATATTCAGGCTGATACAAATTTTGAAAATACACTTTTCCTACGGGAAGCGCTGCTGAAATTTTCTTGATTTATAGGGGTTAGGTTATATTTTTCGATAGGTGGCGATTCTGTCGATCCACCCTTAATAGGGGAGATTCTGTCATTAGTCTACCTTTGCCTTGGGCACTGGCTTAAAAGCATGTTTGGACTTAGTTGGCAGGTAGCTTGGAGTGAGAATGTGCTATGGAGGTTTATCCCCCATATGTTGATGACTTAGCTTGGGAATTTGACCTACCTTGTGTTTCAGATCCTTTGGGGTGTCTGATTCAAGATCAGGACTAGATTCAGCTTGTTCCCTTGAGGATCATCTTCTGTTATCATTGATAACAGGTCGGTTGCCGACTAGTCAGTTTACGATTCAACTCCAATTCACTCCTATCACTCAACCTAAAGGCTTTAGCCTTGAGATTTGAATTGTTTTGTTGTGTTTTTACCCGGACTTTATTAAATGGCCATCCAACAAAAGTACTGAGTATTTATTTAAGAGTTGCACGAGTGAGGCTTGTATGGTTAAAGCGAGGGCTATGAGTGCGTTTCTTAGAAATTTTCATGGTCGGACGTTGGTCCTGGGCTGGGATTCAAGGTCCTTGTCAAGGACATCCGAAACCCTAGACTCTGCAGGGAAGGAATCTGCCCCCATGCAGAGCCTATTTGCCTTACCTGCCGAGACGCTCAGACCAAAGGCCGGAAATCTCGCGGTGGTTGCACGACTATTCCTTCAGTCGTGCAATGTCGTGAAGGGTTAGACCCTCACGACACTTCGAGTGTGACACTTGAGTGTCATAAGCGGTACTCGGATCCACGAGGAACCGCTTGATTATGGGCACTACTTAGTACGCCATCATTGCGACTGCTTGCGTACGCTTGCATTGCGAGTCGATATGAGTTGGCCCCGCGTCTGCGCGGTTTTATACTGAGTCTCTCGCCCGACGCCTATCTGATTTCCGCGTCGGGAAGTTATGAGACGACTACTGAAGGGACTAGGAGTGTTGTCGCGTTGTTCGATGTGTGTGTGTGTGTGTGTATTTTATTTTTGTGTTCGTAAAGTGGTATACGAGTGGTGCATGGGATGCGCCCTAGTCGACCGACGACGAGCCGCGCTTGGGACCTTAGCCCCCCAAGATGTCGGTTCGCGTGCGGGTCCGATAGGCGTATTACCGCGCGTACCCCCTATGCTACAACGAACGAGAAACGCCCTCGGCTGGTCCACCTCTGTGATTGCAACTGATCAACTTTCGTACTGTGGACTGGTAGCTCGGCGGGGATACACCCACCGAAGGGAGGTGACAGCTCCCGTAAGGTGGAGGTAAGTTGTGCCTCTCGTAGGCTCTATCCTGTCGTAGGGGCTCGCGAGAGGTATGGCAGTCGCACTCGGCCGGAGCGGCCTAAGGAAGCTCCATTTGTGTGTTCGCGACAAGGTTGGTCCAACTCCTGCATGACGCGGCCGAGAGGGTCCCGCGCTGCCGCGTGCGGTGCCGGACCGATGCGCCCGACAGGTCGCGCCGTTGCCGGGGATAACAGTCGTCTACCGTTGTCCCTAGTGGAACGACATCCGGGTACGGGAGGGTGAGGACTAGGCAAAACGAGAGGTCTTTGTTGAGCCTTTATGGTTGATCGATTAAAGGCGTTGGATAGAAAGCGAGTGAGGGATTGATTGTGTGAGTGGGTTCTGGTTCGGTGCAATAAGGATAGCGCGAGAGGGATAAGCTTTGACTATGCGCCCACGTACGTTGACTATGCGCGCACGTACCTTGGCTATGCACTTGCGTACGCTGACTAGTATGACGGTAGGTAGAGTGGACACCTCTTCTAACCCCGATAGTTGATGGGTTTAGGCGATGATTGGTACGTTTGATACAACTAGGGTAGGATGAGGCGGTATCAATAAAGCTACGTGTGGTGGTTGTGGGAGTTGGCCGTGTAAGGTGCCCATAATGGCTAAGGGAAGTTACCCGAGCGGTCAAGGGTGCAATATAGCACTTTGGCCTTAGGACGAGGCATAGAAGGAGTAAAGGAAGCCTATTGTGTTAGAAGTCATCAAGGGACCTCGAGAGGGGTTAGGCTAGGGATGTCGAAAGCTTGTACGGGTATGGATTGGGTTCCTCGGGTCTGGCTTTTAAGCAGTCGCTTGAGTTGTATAGCCAGGGAAGTCTGAGGCCTGTCCAGTGTGGCATGTTTGGGTTAGGCGTATAAGGCAGTGAAGGGACGCAGTGAGCACCGTGGTAAGACCCCAATAGAAAGGACTATGGGAAGTAGTAGACTTGCATAGCGCCTGTTAAAGGAGGGTATTTGACCCTAGAGGCAGTCGGAGTAACAGCGAGGGAGCTAACACTTGGACTAGTCTACTTACCCTTAATAGGGCAGTGACTTGTAATTGATGTCAGACCCTTGCATGAACCGTTCCAGGTTTGGACCATCCACATAGAAAGTTAAAGACTTGGGACCGTTTGTTATGAGGATGTTGCTTTGAGTTGTGTATTGGACTCATCTATGGACGTCAGGTTTTGTAAGCCTAGTTTATGTCCGATTATGGGAAAATTATGTGTTTAAGTAGATGCCCCTCTCAGGGACATTTCGTATGGGCTATTTTATTAGGGTTATATTGAGATCTTATCAGTCTGTAGGAATCATATGAATGTCTCCAGTCCAGCATTTGGCTCATGGGTTGGCCATTAAGCTTGTACGTTGGGGTCACTTTTCCAAGAAGGGTAGGGATTGTCAGTTTAATAACGGAAGGCGCGTGCTGGACGTTTGTCTGTGATGGGCAGAACCCAGACAAAGCAAAGGCATCTCAGGATGCCTTATGCACGGGAAGACCCGCGTATGCTCGGACCAATCGAGAAAGAGGGAGAGCTAGAGGTGTCTTTACCCAGGCGGGTCAGAGCAGGGGAGTACATCTCTTCATGGTGGGGCATGTCGATGGGCACAAACATCTTTGTCTGGATCGAGTCTGGGTTTGACGATGGACGGGAATGTGCGATTGTGAGGGTGACGTTGTACGCCTCGCCCGCCGCAAAGTGGGCGAGGGAAGTGTCTCGTGATGGGGAAGAACGAGTATTGACCCGTGTAAGGGTCGAGCGCGCTGAAGAGTTCGGGCTTCCATCTGCTCCGCTGCGAGTAATCCTGCCTGAGTTTCTGATAGAGAAGAGTTTTGGTGGGAAGGCGAGGGTAGAGGCGGCAGCTGAAGCTGCTCTGAGGGCGCGACATTGGGAGTATGGGCTATACACATGTGAACTGATATATGGTCTATACCTAGACCTGAGATTCTTGCCCTCTAGTCAGTGGTTCCGGAACATGGCCAATACACTGGACGTATACGCCTCGTCTCATGATCCGAATGAGGGAAATGTAGATTGGAAGGAGATTCAGGCAGTAGTGGGCCGATAGGGGATACCGTCCTTTTCTACTAAATGCGCTTCTTTTAACTTGGCTATGGCCGTCCCTCTGCCCATTATCGTAGTTATGAAAGTAACCGTCAGGGTAACCAGGGGTTGAGGCCTCATTGCATGAGAAAAAGGGGCAGGTGGCGAGATTTAAGTATTAGCGGTTTACCTTTGCCTGCCTGAGCTTACTTAAATCACTGTTTGATGGTCTATTGCCCGTTGTACGTAACAGGCTGTTGTCAGCATCATGGCGGGAAAAAGCGGCTTCGCCAGGATCTTGCTTTGGAGGAATTCGTGCCTTTTGAAGGCGTTGTTGCACGAAGTGTTGCAGGCGTCAATGCCCCCAGATCTTCGCGCCCTGCTGTTCCAAGGAAGGAACCTGTATAGCTTTCAGCGTGACTTTCGGGATTTTAGTCTTACGAAGATGTGGACGAGAAGACGATGTGGTACATGCTCCCCGTGTTCGTTTGTGAAGGACTAAGTGAGGAGGTGTACAACTTCATGTTGAAGTCGCAAACCTGGGATAAGCTGGAAGCTTCTCTGAAGTTGAGGTTCCCAGAGGATGGGTGGAATGCAGGCTTGGTAAGGGCCTTGAGTAGCCAGCCGAGGCCGCGTCAACGCAAGGAGAGCTGAGTGGTATACAAAGGCAAGTTGGGATGCTGGGGGAGAGGTTGGCGCGGTTGGAAGAGGCCGGGTGTGGCAAGAGGAAGGCCTTTGAAGAAGCTTCAAACGGACCAGTTGGGCAGGGTGAGGCGGAGGTAAGGGGGAATCATCAGGAGTTACTCCTCCACAAGAAGACCCCAAGAGGGCAAGTTTGCGTCATAGAAAAAGATGAAGATGAGGGGGTCATTGAGATCAAGGAGGAGCGAGAATCTAGTATGGCCCTACCCATTATTGCACCGGAGCCGAAAGGGGGGGTCATTGGCAGAGAGGCACCATCGGCTGCGGGTCGGGAAAGGCAAAGGAGTAAGTGGTGGCCAGAGCATTGGGCAGAAGTGGTATGTGATTGTTGGGGAAAGATTGGTCGCACCCCTCAAGGAGGCAAGGAAAAAGGGGTGATGGGTGAAAAAGGTGAGCCTGAACCCCCCAAGTTGACGAAGGCTCAGCGGAAGGCGAGGAATCGGACCCAGGAAGGTCACGGTACCGGAAAGGGACAGTGCTCACGATGGGTGGAGGCCGCACCGCAAGAGGTGGAAGGCGGGGCAGCATAAGAGAGGCCCTCGTCGATTGGGCATGCGCTATACGGACAGCGGGGGAGTTATGCGGCCAAGTTGGGCCAAGGCCCATATATAATTCATATCTGCCCTGTGTACAAGGCGGTTGGTTGGGCCCACAAATGGGGATGATGCCACTTAGGCCTCCAGCAGCCCAGTTTCAGGCAGCCTTGTATATGGGGTCATTGCAGCCACTGATACCACGAGCGACGGAAGGTCACGTGGCCGGTGGAAGGGGCCAAAAGCGGAAAGCAGAAAAGGGTTGCACGGATGAAGGGCACGGAAAAAGGGAATGCGGTGGCGGCAAAGGTGGCTTTGGAGGGAAGAGAGCAGGTTGGGAAAAAGACGTTTGCAGACATTGTGCCAAGGAAGGGCATATAATGAAGGTTTGTCGAGAACGAAGAGCCGATGAAGCATGCGGTCTAATAAGGACAAATTTTGAGGGAGGTGTTTTCGACAGGGCTGGGGAGCGTATCGATCCAACCATCCTTGGGGGAACACGGAAGGAGGCTTTGCGGCGAGAGGCAGCATCGAGCACGACCTCGTGAAAGTAGTCATAAAGAGAAAGGGTTTGTGTGAGAAGGGCCTGAAAATTCAAGCAGACTGTGAATGCAAGCGAGAAATCCCAATCGTATAGTTGTTGTAGGTAGGCACAGCGTATAAAGCGAAAGGATTTTCGTAACAATGGTTCGGTAAGGTAGCTCGAGTTGTAGGCAGGAGGGACCCCCAATAGAATAACTGTATATATGGGGTATGTTAGGTCTGCCTCACATCATGTTATTGGAATGTCTCAAGTAGATGGGGCAAGGAGTGACTCTGAGGGTATTGTTACAAAGTAGGGATCTGTTCCATTAGGCCTATTAGCCGAGAGAAGAAGATATGAGACCTACGTCATGCCTAGGCCTAGATAGACGTATAGGCGTGAGAGGTAAGAGAGGTTTGGGAATAAACCTCAGCGTGGGGGAAATAGGCCACCTAGCCTAGGGAATAAGTTGCAGGATTGGTGTATGGGCGACTCCTAGCCTTGCTTTTCTTTGGATATCTGGATATGTCCCAGATTACTTGGGCCCCTCAGATTGAGAAGTATGGCTGCGTCGTGATCAAACTGTTTTAGCTATAGTTTGGTCAGGGAGACCGCATTTGTTATTGTGTGATACCAGTGACGGTTTGAGTTGGGATTATTCAACTCCGAGTGTATATATGTAATTCGAAACGTTTGGTCCGCGTTTGAGTTGGGGTATTGTACCCCTGTGTATATATTGAGTTGAGGCCTTATCCGAGACTATCTTTTGTATATGACGATCACAATCACTCTCACATGTGTGGTTTATCCTGATATATGATGGCTTTGTGTGAGAGATGTGTGAGATACAACTCATGTGTATTGGATTGTGTGGAAATTATGAGGATGTATGGATGTGAACTGTCTACTCTTCGGTATACTTGTGCGGCCTGCCTACAGGCAGGATAGGGCCGAGTATAAGGAGAGGAAGTGCAGTCAGTTATTGTGAAAGTGTGAAAATCCTAAGGTATTTTGCGAGTCTTTGAGGCTCGAGTACTTACCATGCCGGATGTTTTATGGTTAAGTTGCGAAAAGGGTCCATAAGCACTTCCCTCAGTTGAGTTGGTTCGTGGTTGAGTTGTGGAGAGGGCTCATAAGTAGGCCTTTCAATTTGAGTTGTTTTATGGTTTAGACCCCTTCAGTTTGAGGAAGGCGGTATTGTTGTTTATTGGGAGACTCGTCTCCGAAAAGGGGGGTATTTAAAAAGGGTCGTGTGATAGTCCATCCTAAAGAGAGAGGGATGGCTGGGAGACCTATTGAGAGAGACCTCCTTCGTGTGAAAGGTGGTTATTGGATTTAAGGGCATGATAAACAGTGTCTGAGTTAATAAATTCTGACGAAAAAGGACCACGTTTGCTTGAGATGTTTGAGAAAGTCGCAAGAGAGTGCAGGGCGAAAAATGTCTCAGGATGGGTGGTTGCTAGCTCTGATCAAGTCAGGGGTCACGGCCTTGTGGACCTAGCGGTGATTTTGTTTGTAATTTGCGAAGGATGTCATGCCTTTCGTGGGAGAGCTGGTAAATGCCTTCAGACCCCTGCATAATCTCGCAGTGGGCCCGTGATTGGTTTTGCAACGCTCCGTCTAACCACTTGTGCTAGTTCTGGGACATAGTAGGGGAATACCAAGCTAAAGTGTAAAGATTAGCACCTCTAGGGCGTAGCCCCAGTGGATGGCTGCTAGTCCGCGCAACCTGGCTGCGGGACCGCGGAGTAAGAGTTTAAGGGGAGTTGCCCCCCCACGGAAATTACTCTGTGGGGTAGTAAGGGTTAAGAATTTTTGGGAAATCCTGATTGAATGCTTATCAGGAGAAAACCTATCGTTGCGTAACCAATGAGGGTACTGCCCCTAAAATAACAATGCGGTGGGCCGTAGTCCTGGTCCGATCAGCCAGGCTATGGTCGGCCAAGATGGAGACCTAGCCTTTCTGTACTAGACTGCAGAAAGAGCCAAGTGGATATTAAGTATACAAATATACATATGTGTATTTGATTGCGAGAGATTCTCTTAGAAGGAAGGCGAGAATGCCTTCAAAGGTCTCGGTCAGGGCCCGCGTCCCTAGTTTTGGCCAGGACTAGGGACACCCAACGAGAAGCCGAAGGTTGTCTAGGACCGGGGAGAGGATGATTGGGAAGGTTTTTTGAACTTATGTTGTCAGCGTCCTAATGCCGGGGCGGCGAGAGCCTCGGTTAGAAACCTGACAGCATATAGTTGTGGAGGCATGGTTTGATGGAGGTCTTTACCCTGTGTTTGTCGGCTAATCGGATTGGTCCTTCTTTCGTCAGCATCTTGGGTAATCTGATAGCTTTTCGATTTTGCGAAGCGACGGGGACGTGACTTAATATGGTCCGGTAAGTTGTCGGTACGAATATCCTTACAAGGGTATCCGCCATGGTTTTTGCAAGTGACAGAAGATAGTTTTGTTTTAAGGTTTAAGTATACCGCGCTATGGCGCGGCTGCATCTGTGACTTACGACGGCTGGATGGTTGACTAGAACAAAGAGTGTGTGGGCGCGCAGATTTGAGGCGCATGTGATCTTTTTATTTGTTGATGACTGAAGAGTCGGCGTGATCGCCCGCCGGAATTTCCTTTCTTATTAAGTAGGGATTGAAAAGACTATGTCTTGTTGATTGATGTGCTCATCTATGACTCATGCGTACGGGCGGAGGACGACATCGACAACAAGGAGGTTTTGAAAGGTTTTCAGTACGCCCGCACTTTGCGCAGTGTCCATGTATTTGCTCGTTCGTTAAAACTAGACCCAGATTTGGGCCTAGTATTATTTGGTTACGGCGGCGGACTTCGTCAAGGAGGTTCAGGGATCGAGGTCGGCATGCGACTCGGAAATTTCAGAGTGGTGTGAAAGGGTCCGGCGGGGCTATCCCCCTCTATTTTCTCGTCGACAGCATTAGAACGGTGTTAACGCTTTCCCCTTCCTCGTTTGTCATATTCAGACATTTGGAATTTCCTAACTATTTTATTATTAAGCGACATGTTATTTTTATCCTTATGCCCCGACGCTCCCTGACTCGGGCGCGGCGCCGGGGGTAAGGACCGCCACGGCGGTCAATGACCTTGAGCGCGCCCCTGTTAATTGTGCTCGGGCGGAGTGGCCCAAGGCACCAGGGAGGGGGCCGCAGGCCTATAGCGGCTGAATGTACGGCGCCCTGTCCATTTTAGCCTTCAAAGTTCTCATTTCAATATTTGTTGCTACCACCAGAATCTGCACTGGGCCACCTAGGCCCGCGCTTGGACCATACAGCTAGGCCATGCCTTGACCCCGCTTTGGTTGCCCGTACGGGATCTTGTCGTTGGGGGTTCGGGGCGGTGGCGGGTTCAACTGAGCAAAATGAGACAAAGAAGGCCGTGGCGGAATTCAGGCGGTAGCCGTGAGGCAACGAGGCCGCGAAGATTTTCTGAGGCTTTCCCCCTGATTGCAAGGCTGATCGGCGCTGTCGGACCATTGGCAGCAGACTGCGCCGTTCGGTAGCAGGAAGGGACGGGGAGCCAGGGCAGGGGAAAACACAGAGAAGGAGTGCGAATGAATTTGGACGGAGAGGTGTGGTGGGTGCATGTAGGTAGCGAGTAGGCCGTGGTTGGAGTAAGTGCGGACAGGGGGTAAGGGCGGTAGCAAGAACCACAAGGCAAACTGCCCGTCGGGCCGGCTATAGGAGAGGGGCTCATCGGGTCAACTGGTAGCTAATCCCCTCCGGAGTTTTCCCTCAGAACAACTGGAGTTGTCGGACCGGTATCGGTCGTTGTGTGGCGCTCTGCCTTTGGAGTTGCGCTAGCCAAGAAGGAGAGAAGGGACGGGCGCTAAAACGGTGAGACGGGGTAGAGAGGCGGCGGGCAGCGGGGGGGGGTATGGGTGAACCTGGGCGTGGGTGCGCGCTGGGTGCACATGATGTCGGAAACGGCCAGGAGCGAGGACACAGCGTGCAACGGGCGCTGGGCCAAGGAAGCAAGGCAGGGAGACGACGGGCAGCTGAGAACGGGTGAACAAAGTGGCCGAACCCGGACGGGTGGTCGTGGTAGGTGCGCGCGACGGGAGCGGAGGGTGGTGACTAAGACAGAGAAACGGAGGCTGGGCACAGCGTTGAAGGGAAGAGGGAATGAACCTGGCCGCGAGTTCGTGCCGGGTTAATTCGGAGGGAACAGCGACGGAGAGGGGAGACGGGCGCAGTGAGAGGAGTGTAACTCTCTCGTTCCCGAGCGGAATCGGGAGAGGGAAAGGGCGATCCTGGGGGTTTGGTGTCGGGCGAAGATGATGGCGGGGTCAGAATAAGTGATAAGTTAGTACATTAGTTGTTAGTGAAGAAAGGGGGTGCGCCGGAGCCATGGAGGAGAGGTGGTTGGAGGAGAGGGAAAAAATCATGTCTTGTCCGATTCTTGGCGGATTCGGGCGAGATAAAGTGTTAGTTTGGGGTTTTTGAGTAAGGCGATTTCGATGGAGCAGTTAGTTCTGAGATTAGTGGATCAGATCTGGAGTTAGTAGGAGAAGGGGCTGCACGAAGTGACCGGAGATGGCTGAGATGAAGGAAGACGGAGATGTCGACCTTACCCGATTCTTCGTGAGAATATGCGAGCGGAGGAGGTGAATTGGTGGTCATAGAGTGGGCGACCCCGTTAGTAGAGTTAGTTTGGTCACAGGGTCAGTAGAGAAGGAGCTAGAAGGGAGAGGGGTTGTGCCTGATGGTGCTGGCTTTTTTAGACTGAACCCGGCTGTGATAGTGGTCGGGTGCTTTCGCCACGGAAACGCTAGTGAGGGCCGTGTGCTGAAAGGTGGAAGGCGATCAGGGGGAAGGAAGGTGCGCCGAGCCAGGATATGGAAGGAGGAGGATCCCCTTACCTTACTTGTTGCTGGACGGGATCAGGCGGGGAGGGTTGCGGGACGAAGGTTCAGAGGGTGGACGGACCCGAATCTGAAGTCGGATTTTGGGAACAACGATTTGGTCGGGTGTGCTGCGAACAGTGACAGCTGCATGTGGGGGTCGTGGGATTCAACGAAGTGGCAACGCACCCAGCCGAACTCTAGGGGAAGATTGGTCCGGGCCTTGCCTATCGTACCTACGGAAACGGGCTGCCTCATTGGTTGGGGTGTAGGGCAGAATAGCAGAGAACGGAGGGAGGTGCACCTGCAGTTCAAGAAAGCCAGGACTTGCAACATTTCGGTACCTCATCTCATTAATGCACAGACCGTTGGTCTGTGTAGAGCTGTTAACGCCACGTTCGGATGAAGTGCAGAGGAGGCTGCAGCCAGCTAGACTGTCGTTGTTTCCGTCTGTAAGCCAAATTTTCGGCCTGTATGACGAAATATTGTTGATTGAGCGGTTGAGCGTGGTCGGACTGCCCAAGATGTGGCTGATGAAGTGCAGAGAAGTAAAGGTGTTGGGTGGCGCTGGTTGTTCTTGAGGTGCCCTGATGTGGCACGCAATTGCTGCGGAGCATTCTGCGCCACTGACCGTTACGGTGATTCATGGTGATAGGAGGCTGATTGTTGCGCAAGAGGGTTACCGCTGCAATTTGGAGGGTCATCAGGAGGTCAACAGTTGGTGATTGACTTCAGTTCGACCAGGCTGTTGCGCAATTGGCTGCCATTGCGGGGCCCTCAGGCGCATCAAGATAACAAGGCCCTCTCCTGCGAGTCTAAGCGCACCCTTCTTGTATCTGAGAGTCTCAAAATTATCTCTTTCTGCCCTTCTTAATCTAAGTCTAGTCAGCTTGGTTCTGAGAGGAAGGCGGCAGGCGGGATTGCAACCCGTAATCCGCGCCAAGGCCTTTGTAGGAGGTTCGCCCCACCGATTGCGGGAGCTCTGCCGGAACTCAGGAGGAGTTCTGGAGGCAGGGAATTGAAAGGTAACCGATTGCTTTCCTCTATAAACCCAGATATTAACCCCTATTTGTACTGCSTGTTGTGTTTTGACTGAGTATACGGCATGCATCCCTACTTTGACTTCAGTTTGATTTTCGGGATATAAGTCAGACTAAGTAAACGAATGTGTGTGCAATCACAGTTTTAGTTTGTTGATTGCCTGAACCCAGATTGTGAACACAAAGGGGTGCATTTGGGGGAAGGGTGGGTGAAAGGTGGTTTTGCCTGAGGCTGACAGGGTCCTATCGGGTCAGACCAGTTCCATAAGATTGGACGGCCTGACTGTTGTGTTTATTTTTGAATTGCATGGAGAGCCAGGAGAGTCAGACCAGTTCCATAAAATTGGACGGTYTGATTGCTMTGAATTGTGAGGGTTTGACTGTGGTTGACTTTTTAGCGGTCAAGCCTGTACCATAAGATAGAAGGGCTTGGTTGCCATATTTAGCAGGGGTTTACTCTGTTTCGTTATTTAGAAGTACGCTTTTTAGGAACTGCCATAAGCAAAAAGTGAACACAAATTCAATAAGAATTTTATCATAATTAATTTAATTTCTAGATTCAAAACATAGAGTATATTGTAAATTTTAAATAAACTAATATATATCATACAAATATCATACAACAAATCAAATATATTACATAGAAATTAAGTACAAAGTTTCATTCTATTGAATCAATAAAAAAAGAACGATTGAAAATAAGTTGCTGAGGGGATAATTCTCGCTGAGGGCAAGGCATGTCCATAAAATTGGACGGCTTTGGACTTACGACGCACACAGTTAGATTAGAGAAACGAACCTGGCAAAGGACCAGATGTGTTCCATAAGATTGGACGGTCTGGCCCAATGCCTCGCTCATGCTGGAACCCAAAAGGTTAAATTTTGGCTATATTTTATACTATCCTATCCATGAACAGGCTAGTCAGGCACGGGTTCCATAAGATTGGACGGTCTGGCTATAGCTTATCATGAAATGAAAAGAGTATAACTAAGAGTATAATTGAAGATAACCCTGGGCAAGCTAGGTCTTGTTCTAAGATGAACGGCTCAGTCCTATGCCCAACTTTTGAACACCGAGCTAAGAGAGGTATATATAATTTGGATATTAAAGAGTTCGGGGCGGCTGAGCCTTGTTCTAAGATGAATGGCTTAGTGATATGCCCAAAAGGAAGAAAGAAATAGTTGTGCAACCTGTTCGTGTATACTCAATGACTGAGTCAGGCAGGTTCCATAAGATTGGACGGCTTGACTTTATGCTCTATGTAAGCTGGGTGTAAGGGAATAAAGCATTGAGAGACTACGAACTATTGTTTGCAAAATTTGACTTGGGATGGCGAGAATACTTACCTTTGTGGTTTGGCATTGCATGTGGCTGAGTGAGGCTACTACTTGGTTTGAGTTTCAGGTTGACAGGTAGTTGCTTAAGAGGCTCGCCTCGTGCTAGAGCGATAGGAGTTAGCTTCAATTACTGCATTTTCTGAGCTAAGTTTTTTTACTTAGATTCATTCTCGCATTTTCTGGGATCATTTGTTATACTTGGCTTTGTATAAATTTTGGTAAGTCACTCTCTCTACGGGAAGCGCTGCCGAAATTTCTGCAAATCCAA